>CM032447.1:245005904-245189174 GCA_019049505.1 Pachyrhynchus sulphureomaculatus | reverse complement strand
GTTGGAAAAAAATTTTCTAATTAAATTTTTTTTCATAACCTTCTCCAGGAGATGCCCCTGAAAGAGGATCAACATGTTGCCGGGCGGTAACCTGGTCCGAATTTGTTTTTTAAACAAATTTTTTTTAAAACAAAATTGAAATTTTAGGTAAATTGGACCATTTTTGAACAAAAAATGTCTCTTGTGAATTTTCTCTAAAATGCGCCGTTTTCGAGATATCGGCGATTTTAGGTGCGAGGGGGGGGAAAACGCGAAAAATGGCCACTTTCACCTCCCAATATTGGGGTCAAAAATTAAAATTTTCAATGTTGCCAAGTGTCCAAATTAAAGTTTGAGATCTCTTCTACAAATTACCGTAGGAAATATTGCAATATCTTTATTTTTAAACATTGTTTTTTAACAGTTAACAAATTGCGTTCGAGCGCCCGCGGCCGCATCGAAACTGTATACATAGATATATACGCAAACGCCCGTACGTAGGCGCGCGGAACTGTATACGCGCTGCAACTCGCTGTAACGTGAAGTATCATGCAAAAGTTCAAACATGCTATTGCTTAAATAAGAGTCGGACACTTTAATAGTTTATTCATTTCTTTTCCGCCCTTACAAGTATGTACATGTGTAATTATGTCTTTTTCTATTAAACGAATTAAATGTGATCATAAGTGCATTTTCTGTGGTAAGTGTGATGATGTTGTACAACAACCAAATTTTGAATCATTTCAAAAAATTCAACAAGCAACTAATCGTCGGAAAGATGACATAAGTACAAAATTTAACGATTTATATAATCCAAGTAGCAGTGAACAAACTTTTTCTTGGCACAGAAAGTGTTATGCTTCCTATGTAAGTAAAGAAAAAATTGTACGTCGGGGGAAAATGCTCTCAAAAAACTGGAAGCAGAAAATAATGAAGCTGTTAATAATGAAAAACAGTTATTATCAATTGAACCGAAGAGAAAGAAAAACCAACATTGCGATCAAAAAGTGTGTCAAAAGCAGAGTGCATGATCTGTGAAAAAATTTATAAAAATAAAGACAGTACAACTTATACACTTTCTGATTATAATGCAGCGGAAAAGCTAATGGCAACAGCTCGTCTTAAAATGGACAAAGTCTATACGAAAATTTGCATATATAGTTCAACTACGTCATTACTAGTTCAAAAGCTAAAGTATCATTCCAAATGTTTACAAGATTACAACTATATTGCTAGTCCGTTAAATAAACCAGTAGGTAGACCAGTAAATTCGCAATCGTCAGGTGAATTTATTAGTGAAGCTTTTGAAAAAGTACTTAAGGATATTGATTTAGCTGATTTTGCTTTTGAACTCACTACTTTAACTAGACGAGTTGATACCGACGTTTTTATATTAGCAATTCATTATTGGAGCTTTTTCAAATTAATTGGTTGTACAGGATTGTATTTTAAAGTAGTTGGTCAGAAGCCAAGATTATTGTCTTGTAATGTAGCTGCTGAATATTTAACTAGTCAAGTTTGTCAAGTTTTGCCTGCTTTACATGCGTTTACAGGCTGTGATACTACTAGTAAAGTAGGTACTAAAAATAAAGCTTTAGATTTAGTCTTTGATTTAGATACTCAAAATGCATTAACCCCACTTGGTACTGGCTTACAATTAAATGCCATGGAATTCAATGCATTAGAAAAATTGTATTTGAAAATTTTGAATAAAGCTGGAGAAACAGCAGATAATGCTAGACAAATAATTTTAGAACGTTCTTGTGGGATGGGTATTAATTTTGGAAAAATTCCATGTACATCCGATGCTTTAAAATTGCACATTTCACGAGCTTCACTACAAACGTACATATGGAAAATGTCATTGTATTCTCGGTATCGACATTTAGATGCAACAGAATTTGGTTACACTATAGAAACAGGTGAATTGTTACCCAAATTCATGTTAAAAAATTCGATACCAGATTCGTTAATTAGGCAATGTAAATGTACAAAAAATTGTAAAACTAATGCATGTAATTGCAAAAAGCAACAACGTAAGTTGTATACTCATGTGTGGGTGTAATTTAAATATTTGCGAAAATTCTATTAAATATATATAAGTTATATTTCATAAAATTGTTTTAATTCTTCTACCATCCTAATCGAATATTGAATTTTTATTTATATTCATTTGTTATAATAATTAAATTTGATATAACAATTACTCTTTAATAAATAAATATTTTTTACATACTTTTCAAATATATTAATTTTAATAAGAAATCAAGAAACAAAGCTTTATAGAGCATCGCAGTGCGTATACAGTTCCGTGCGCCTACGTACGGGCGTTGCGTATATATCTATGTATACAGTTTCGATGCAGCCGCGGGCGCTCGAACGCAATTTGTTAACTGTTAAAAAACAATATTTAAAAATGAAGATATTGCAATATTTCCTACGGTAATTTGTAGAGGAGATCTCAAACTTTAATTTGGACACTTGGCAACATTGAAAATTTTAATTTTTGACCCCGATATTGGGAGGTGAAAGTGGCCATTTTCGCGTTTTCTCGCACCTAAAATCGCCGATATCTCGAAAACGGCGCATTTTAGAGAAAATTCACAAGAGACATTTTTTGTTCAAAATGGTCCAATTTACCTAAAAAAAACTTGTTCCGGGGCGAGAATTTTCAATTTTTGGACTTTGTTTAAAAAAAATTTTTTTAAACAAATTCGGACCAGGTTACCGCCCGGCAACATGTTGATCCTCTTTCAGGGGCATCTCCTGGAGAAGGTTATGAAAAAAAATTCAATTAGAAAATTTTTTCCAACGATGGCGCCGATTTCGCCTTGTCTATATCTTTGATTGTGTTAGCCGATACTTGTTGGAAATTCATAATAAAATTATATAAAAACAACACTATGTTTTACTTCCCAATATATTTAAAGTCACTTGACAATTGTTTCACCATACAATGGCTTCTTCAGAAGTAAATAAGAAAGAAAAATATTTGGTAGTAATCCTGGTTAAATAGTGCTTAAAACTATCCTTAATTACCTAAGATTATGCTAATCATTTTATTATATTATTTACAGAAAGAATTATTTTAAGAATGCAAATCTCTGGTACTATTTCCTAGAACTAATAAAGATTAAGTAAGGGTGAATGGTTTAAGTCTACCTGTTCGTTTAATAATTGATTGGAGTTTTTCCGTTTGTTAATTTCAAGACATTCAAGCAAATTTAATTTTTTAGATTTATTTTCTACATGTAGGATTTTTAACGTATCATCAAAATTATGAGATTCGTTTATTTATATGAGTTGCGTAATGTGAATTATTCTTATTTTTTTAAATAACTATATTTATGTTCTTTAATGCGAGTTTCAAAAGATTTACCAGTTTGTCCTACGTAGGTTTTAGTACAAGATCCACAATTTAATAAGTAAACTCCTGATTTTAAGGAATTCTTAGATTTGGTTTTGTTATTCAAAATTATACTCCCTGAGGAATTACTGGTTTTGAATGATATTTTATTGTTCTTTTTTATTAAATGTTTGGAAATTGTTCTAGTTATTTTCCCTGTGTATGTGAGTGTACTAAATTTTCCTTTTTTGTCATTAATTGTGGGATAAATTAGAGAGATTGCTTGTTTAAAGGATTTTTTATTCAAGATATTATCTATAATGTTGGGGTCATATCCTTTATTTGTTTGATTATGTTGAATTCTTTGTTAAAATTAGTTTTAGTCATAGGGATATGTAACAATCTATGTATGAAAGAGTTAAAAGCTGCCATTTTGTGAGGATACGGGTGGGATGAGCTATTGTGTATGACTGTGTCAGTATGTGACGGTTTGTGAAAAATCGAGAAATCGTATTTATTGTTCACTTTTGATATAGATATGTCTAAGAAATTTATAGAGTTATTGGTTTCTGATTCTATGGTAAGTTTAATATTAGGATGCAAATTATTTAGGAAGTTAAGGAGGATTGTTAGTTGTCTATCTGTTCCCGTGAAACAGGAAATGATATCGTCAACATATCTATACCAGTAAACTATATTTTTGCTTACCGCGTTTTGATGAATTTTTAGCTCTAAATGATCCATGAAAATTTCCGCTAGTAACGGACTTAAAGGATTACCCATTATTAGACCTTCTTTAGATGTATAAAAGTTGTCGTTGAATTCAAAATAATTTTTATCCAAGCACGTCGTAAGTAAATCTAAAATGTCCCGTTTAATAATTTCGTTTACTTTATTCTTGATTAAGAGCTTATCTACTAATTCTATGACTTCATATGGTGGGATACTAGGAAATAAGTTTTGTACATCAAATGAGATGATTCTAGAATTTTCCGGTAAGTTAATATTTTTAATTTTATCGATTAGTTCATAGGTATTGGCTATACTATATTTCGGTTTAAATTTGCAATGTTGTCGTAGTAAAGGGATGAGTTTTTTTGTGATAGTTTGATTGATGGTGCCGTAACAAACGATACAACTGGTCTAATAGGGAAAAATCCTTTTTATGTAATTTTAATTAGGGAATATAATTTTGGAGCCTGTGGGTTCATTATTGTTAAAGTGCTTTTTTCAAAATCATTGAAAATTGTGAGATCTTTTAAAGTAGATTTTATTAGTTTTTGGTAGCCTTTTGTTGGGTCATTATTTAATACTTGAAATTTGTCTATGTTAAGAAAAGAAAGAGTTTTAAATATATATTGTTTTCTAGAAATAGCTACCACAGACTTACCCTTATCAGCTCTAGTGAATATTATGTTGTTTTCTTTGGCTTTTTCGAAGCCGAATGGGATTGCATGTTGATAAACCCCGGCAAGGAAGTGGAAATAGCAATGACGGCAATACAGCTCGACGTTTTTTTGAGAACTAGTACTGCTCTTCAGAAATAACAGGAGTTAATGAAGATCTTATTAAAAGGTTTTATGTTATTATTCAAACTTTGGCATGCGGTATTGCTGTAAATCCAGAAAAATTTGGTGAAACATGCCTTCTTCAGTACATAAGATCTTAATACATGGGGAAAGTATAATTAGACATTTTGCTGTTCTGCCTATTGGTAATTTATCTGAGGATGCCCAAGAATCTCGTAGTAAAGATTACAAAAATATCAGATTATGTTACGCTAGAAAGTGCTCTAGGTCCGCAATTAATGAAGACGTATTTCATGGTCTTTTATTTACATCAGACCCATACATATCAAGTATCAGAAAACCATCAGTCACTGTTGCCAAGGAACTGTTAGAAGAAGCCAAGAACCTCTTAGATATTTAAATTGTAGTTTGTATATCAATTTTTTTTTTCTATTTTATGTAGTGGATTAATAGATGTTTGTCATTTATTATATGCTATTTTCATATGTAATATTAACAAAAATACGAAATAATAGTGTATATCATTAAACCGTATGATTACACAGCCCCACAAAAAAAAAGTGGGGTATACTTTTGATGCGATATATCAGATCCGTAGTATTTTTGCCCGCTGATCATGAATCTGACGTCAGAATATCGCCATAACATCTTAATTTTTTTCTAACCTCAAAAAAATAGGTAAAAATTAGTAAAAATTAAGAAAAATATACTCCTAAAAAATTGATTCAAGCTTTTTCATGAATCCAAAGATGTATTAATATGTATTCGGACACCCTAAGCTAATATTCATCGGTTGGATTGAGCCATACAGTTCTGTTTTCTTTCTAACCTCAATAAATCAGACAGATATAGTGCTTCTCGAATGCAAAAACGAATTCAAATTAAAATTCAACCGATCCTTACCAAATTTGGTACACGGGGATTTTTTGGGTCGCTGATCACGAATCTGAAGTTGGATTTGCAAAATTCAAGATGGCAGATGTTTTCGCGCCATTTTGAACACCGAGAAAATTCATCGGTCGATTTTTATTCTTCTACCTGCATCCAGGGCACCTCCACGTGGTGACGGTGGGCAACGGTGTTACTCCACTGGCCGGCAGAGTCCCTGGATAACGGCTTAGATGCCGTCATGGCAGGTAGAAAAAAAGAGAATTACGATGCAGGGACTCGGAAACCCAGTATCGGCGGTTGGTCAGGGTGGGGAAAGCGGGCCCGCAGCCGTCGTCATCCAGCGACCGTAGCTCTTCATGTGTGGGTGACTTGGCTCATGTAGAGTATAATGCTACAAGAAAACGGTCTCACGGTACAAGGACTTTTCATAAGTGCAATAAAAACAGTGATTCATTTTGTTATATTTGCTGTCAACACGTATTGAGTAAAATGGGGTCACCGATAACGGATAAGATTAAAACCTTATATAAGGATTGTTTTAACATTGAAATACAGCACCAGGATACAGATTGGGTTCCCCACATCATTTGCAGTTCTTGCAAAATAATGTTGTACATCAATAAGAAGGCGATTAAATATTCCAGACCAGCAATATGAAATAGACCATACAGTGAAAATGATTGCTACTTTTGTATGAATGTTGTATCTAGGCATAACCGAAAAAATAAAAGCACTATTACTTATAACGATGTTTCGACAGTAACAAGACCAACTAAACTAATTCCGCCTCCTGAACTACTTGATGCTGATGTTATGGAAACAAATGATTTCACCTTATCAGTTCATGCCGAAAACATTGAGACTGTCGAAAAAGATTCAAACACTGTTACTAATGAATGTTCTAGTGACAACCTATCATATACTAGTGACACAGATAAAGAATTTCTACCATACAACCGTAAACCAGAACCAATACTCGTATCACAGTCAGAACTTAGTGATCTAGTCAGAGATTTAGGCTAATCCAAAGATAGTTCAGAGCATCTTGCTTCCTTTTTAAAGAAAAGACATTTACTTAAGCCAGAAGCTACGATTTCTTATTATAGAAACAGAGATGAAGAATTTCGAAAATATTTCACAATGGACGAGGAATTGTCACTTTCATATTGTACCGATGTAAAAGGTCTAATGGATGAATTTCAAAATAACTCATACGATCCTGAAGAATGGAGACTGTTCATTGATTCTTCTAAACGGAGCATTAAGGCAGTTTTGCTGCATAATACTAACGTTTACGCTCCCATTCCGATTGCTCATTCCACAGTTATGGAAGAGCAATATGAAAAAATGAAGCAGCTTTTGATAAAAAATAAAATATGCTGATCATAACTGGAAAATTTGTGGAGATCTGAAAATTGTAACAATATTGCTTGGCCAACAGTCAGGGTTTACACTTTATCCCTGTTATAAATATCTGTGGAATAGCAGAGACAGGGAACGTCATTATAAGAAAAAAATTTGGCCAACAAGAGAATCGTTCACCCCTGGTAAAAATTCACGAGAGCATTAGATACAAACGGCCCATGTTTCAAATATTTGCATAAAAAATTTCCGAAATTTTCTGAAGCTAAAATTAAGGCAGGCGTATTTGACGGGCCACAAATAAGAAAATTGTTTCAAGATTCATTATTTGTTACTAAAATGAATAAAGTTGAAAAAGCTGCTTGGCTTAGTTTTAAAGAAGTCACAACAAACTTTTAAGGAAATAATAAAAGTCCTAAGTACAAAGAAATAGTCGAGAAAATGGTAAACAATTTTCAAACATTAGGTTGCTTAATGAATCTAAAATTACATTTCCTGGACTCCCACATCGATGATTTCCCAGATAATCTTGGTGACTACAGTGAGGAGCAAGGGGAACGTTTTCACCAAGATCTGAAAATCATAGAAAATCGGTATCAAGGACGATGGGGATGACCATATGCTAGCGGACTATTGCTGGTCGCTAAAAAGAGAAACAAGTCCTCAAAAGCGTTTGGGCAGAAAGCCTTTGAATAGGTCATTCGCGGAAAAAAAGAACAAGATACAGCCAAAAAAATTAAAGTTAGGCGCGGGTCTAACCTTCGCAATTCTAGGGCTTAAGGGTTACTATTTGAGAGTATATGGTTTAAAAGTCCTGGTTTTGAGTTTATTGGGTCTCATTTTTAAAGTTACAGGGTTATTGAGGTCTATTTTTTGAGGTTACAGGGTGTGGGAGTCTAAGGTTTCAGGGTTTAGGGTTTTAAGAGTATCAGGTTTGAGGATTCCCCAACTGTATACCAAATTTGGTAGGAATCGGTTGGTTTTCAAAAATTTTGTCCGCCATCTTGGATCCGCCATTTTGAATTTTGCAAATCCGACCTCAGATTCATGATCAGCAACCCAAAAAAACCCCCGTGTACCAAATTTGGTAAGAATCGGTTGAATTTTAATTTGAATTCGTTTTTGCATTCGAGAAGCACTATATCTGTCTGATTTATTGAGGTTAGAAAGAAAACAGAACTGTATGGCTTAATCCAACCGATGAATATTAGCTTAGCGTGTCCGAATACATATTAATACATCTTTGGATTCATGAAAAAGCTTGAATCAATTTTTTAGGAGTATATTTTTCTTAATTTTTACTAATTTTTACCTATTTTTTCAGGTTAGAAAAAAATTGAGATGTGATGGCAATATTCTGACGTCAGATTCGTGATCAGCGGGCAAAAATACTACGGATCTGATATATCGCATCAAAAGTATACCCCACTTTTTTTTTGTGGGGCTGTGTTATCATTCAATAAGTTAAGTAAACTATGTTTTTGTATGAAAAAGTGTCATTTTTATGTTTGTATTATTTTTTTATATATTATAAATAAAATAATTCTCGCAAAAAAGAAAACCGGCTTCCTCCCTCCGATTTTCATAAATTTTCAATAGAGTTATCTAAAAATCAATATTTTGGACGGACAAAATATCTGTCCGATTTCAACTGCAAGCAATACCTTTCAAACAAAAAAAGAATTTTTAAAATCGGTTCACAAATGGCGGAGTAATATTGGAACAAACATTAAAAAAAAAACAATAAAAAAGGAACAAGAAAAAGACACACGTGAAGTCGGTTAAAAATTAACACCGAATGTACCATTATTTGTTAGTATATACATTAGAGATACTATGTACCAAATTTCAGCTATTTACTTCAATTAACGACAAAGTTACAGATTTTTGAGACGGTACGGATTCTGTCCCATAGTGCTCCGTAGCAAAAATTTTTATTTTAAAAGCAATTTATGTACGGAACACTAATAGACAAGGCGAAATCGGCGCCATCGTTGGAAAAAATTCAACAAGGTAAATTAGACCATTTTGAACAAAAAATGTCTCTTGTGAATTTTCTCTAAAATGCGCCGTTTTCGAGATATCGGCGATTTTAGGTGCGAGAAAACGCGAAAATGGTCACTTTCACCTCCCAATATCGGGGTCAAAAATTAAAATTTTCAATGTGGCCAAGTGTCCAAATTAAAGTTTGAGATCTCCTCTACAAATTACCGTAGGAAATATTGCAATATCTTCATTTTTAAATATTGTTTTTTAACAGTTAACAAATTGCGTTCGAGCGCCCGCGGCTGCATCGAAACTGTATACATAGATATATACGCAACGCCCGTACGTAGGCGCACGGAACTGTATACGCACTGCGATGCTCTATAAAGCTTTGTTTCTTGATTTCTTATTAAAATTAATATATTTGAAAAGTATGTAAAAAATATTTATTTATTAAAGAGTAATTGTTATATCAAATTTAATTATTATAACAAATGAATATAAATAAAAATTCAATATTCGATTAGGATGGTAGAAGAATTAAAACAATTTTATGAAATATAACTTATATATATTTAATAGAATTTTCGCAAATATTTAAATTACACCCACACATGAGTATACAACTTACGTTGTTGCTTTTGCAATTACATGCATTAGTTTTACAATTTTTTGTACATTTACATTGCCTAATTAACGAATCTGGTATCGAATTTTTTAACATGAATTTGGGTAACAATTCACCTGTTTCTATAGTGTAACCAAATTCTGTTGCATCTAAATGTCGATACCGAGAATACAATGACATTTTCCATATGTACGTTTGTAGTGAAGCTCGTGAAATGTGCAATTTTAAAGCATCGGATGTACATGGAATTTTTCCAAAATTAATACCCATCCCACAAGAACGTTCTAAAATTATTTGTCTAGCATTATCTGCTGTTTCTCCAGCTTTATTCAAAATTTTCAAATACAATTTTTCTAATGCATTGAGTTCCATGGCATTTAATTGTAAGCCAGTACCAAGTGGGGTTAATGCATTTTGAGTATCTAAATCAAAGACTAAATCTAAAGCTTTATTTTTAGTACCTACTTTACTAGTAGTATCACAGCCTGTAAACGCATGTAAAGCAGGCAAAACTTGACAAACTTGACTAGTTAAATATTCAGCAGCTACATTACAAGACAATAATCTTGGCTTCTGACCAACTACTTTAAAATACAATCCTGTACAACCAATTAATTTGAAAAAGCTCCAATAATGAATTGCTAATATAAAAACGTCGGTATCAACGGAATGAATTATTATTTCAGAATTATAAGGTAACATATATCGAGCATGACAAAATATCCTTGTATCAGCCTGTAAGTGATTGTTTTCTAACTCAATAATTTCATGTATATTATTTCCCTGTATACAATAGCACTTTTCAATGTTATAGAATCCACCTGATATTATTAATTGTTGAGTGTGACTTAATGCAACGTAATTTACAGCATTATTAGATAAATATTGAACCAATTGAAACTTATTATTTGTATTCATCATTAAAGTTTTAATATTTTTTGGAATTTTTGTATCACAGTTTTGAATAAATATATTCGCGCCTACGTACGAGCGTTGCGTATATATCTATGTATACAGTTTCGATGCGGCCGCGGGCGCTCGAACGCAATTTGTTAACTGTTAAAAAACAATGTTTAAAAATAAAGATATTGCAATATTTCCTACGGTAATTTGTAGAAGAGATCTCAAACTTTAATTTGGACACTTGGCAACATTGAAAATTTTAATTTTTGACCCCGATATTGGGAGGTGAAAGTGGCCATTTTCGCGTTTTTCTCGCACCTAAAATCGCCGATATCTCGAAAACGGCGCATTTTAGAGAAAATTCACAAGAGACATTTTTTGTTCAAAATGGTCCAATTTACCTAAAAAAAAACTTGTTCCGGGGCGAAAATTTCAATTTTTGGACTTTGTTTAAAAAAAATTTGTTTAAACAAATTCGGACCAGGTTACCGCCCGGCAACATGTTGATCCTCTTTCAGGGGCATCTCCTGGAGAAGGTTATGAAAAAAAATTCAATTAGAAAATTTTTTCCAACGATGGCGCCGATTTCGCCTTGTCTATAACTGCACAAGTCCGACTTGCACTTGGCCTGTTATTAGATTTTAAAAACATATAATAATTTATGATTTCCAGCGCATTTATTATCTGCGTGATTAATGTTCTAACACATAGTAGTAAAAGTTGTTTTTATCTGACTTACTGTTTCTTATTAGGGTTTGTGGCGATTTTAAACATGGTACCAACGACCGAAGAGCACACAAACCGTTGGGACGTTGTAATAAATCACCACGACTGGTTTGAAGTTTTGTTGTTTTTATAGGACCATAAATATTTAATTTACTCGTCCCAAAATTTGCATACTTTATATTAAAACTGTTGTCATTTCAAGTATCCCAAATTTGCATACAAGAACTGGTAAATGGATAGAGACAAAATAAACTGTACGAAATAATACAGTAAATTATCATTATTAAGAACCGCTATATTTAGGGAATGACGATGGACAACAACTTATATACAGAGTGTTTTTTAAGTTAATGCATAATTTTTACCTAGTTCTAGCTTACTAAGGAAGGTTAGTTCGCCACATGTACCCAGTACACAAAACAGCTGTAACTAAAGAGCTCATATATCGACACCGATTATATTCTAAAATTTGGAGGCCTTATCTTCAGCGCGATCTGGTGACAAGAGTGGGAATCTTCTCGCAATTTTAACAAGAATAATATTTAAAAACCCAAAATGCAATTCAGGAACAAAGAATTTTTGTAGCATAACCCACGTCTACGGAAAAAGCGATTCACCTTGGTTTTGAATTGCTTTAAATTGTATTCGGTGGGAAGCACAGCCCTGGGTAAATCATTCCGAAGGGATGATGTTCTCCACAAAAAAAACGACTTAAAAAGAGTTGTACGAAGTGTAACAAGCTGAATCTCATACTGATGCACCTCTCTGAGAGGAATTAAACGAGCTACATCCAGCGAACACTTTCCATTCAAGTCGCCAACCGTATTTTCGATGTTCCAAGGAATCAAGGTTTCTCGTGAGTTCTGGGTCTCCAATCAGGCGAACAGCTCTCTTCTATATAAAGTCCAACAAATGCAGTGTATATTTGGAAACAGAACCCAAAACATGGGAATAGTCTTCCATCGTTGATCCAATTTGAGTCATGTACAGAATTACACTCTATATTTAAAAGACGGAGAAATAAATCACCCAATATAACAAATTCCATAGGCGTACCTACATCAGATTGCTACTTTTACCTTTATTAATTTTATTTAGTAAATATGTAGAAAAAATAAGGCATTATGACTTATAGCTCGGGTCAGGTAATTTAATTTATTCTATTGGGAATGATATGGGTTCCTAAGAAATTGTAATAATATATATAATGTATATTAAATAAGCATAAATAATAGGCATTAAGAGTGGGGTCAGGTAATTTCGTTTAATCTATTGGGGGTGATATGGGTTATAATAAATTATGATATTAACAGTACATAGTTTCGTGTTGTCCAGAGTATAGTATTTTTCACGATCTAAGAAAGTGAATTAACTACCTATACTCATTCAAAATTCAACAAGATTCGAATTTTATTGTGATAAGATAGTTGAATTTTAATGTTTTATGTACTGTATAAGACATAATATAGTAATTACACATGTGTTAAATACAGTTTCTCGAGTTTTCAACGGTTACATTTTTGACTTTTGTCTTTATCAACTCAATCACACTACTGTTTAAAGTGGGTGTATTATTGTGAGCACGTATATTAGAATTTATTTTATGCCATATCAACTCGATCGCATTAAAGATACAATAATATGGTGGAAGCCGAATTATTTCGTGTCCTGCTTCCTTTGCAATTTTATCACAAACATATTCCTTTGAAAAATTGTAACTTTTTAAAACTTCTAACAATTGTTTAACTGTGTAACTTTCATGGAAATATATGTCAAGTTCGCACAGAAAGACTTGTATTTCCGTTTTTTTTACTGGTGCAACTTGTTACCTTATTCATTTGGCGACTATGATAGGATGCATTATCCATCACAATACAGCTATTCGGTGGTATATTCGGCATTAGTTTGTTTTAAAGCCAATCTTCAAAAACTTCAGCGGTTGAATCACAATGATAACACAGGGCAACAAAAAAATATTTTTGTTTTGGTGCCTGGGATTTTAGAGCTGATTTTAACTATGTTTGGGACGCTAAATCTATACATGCAATCCGTTTTTCTCTATCAGCTCTACTTTTTTAGATACATCAACTTATCTACCAATGTGGTTTTTATTCAGTATATTCATTTATGAGAGTTCTAAAATTATTATATATTCATTAATGTAGGTACAATGGTTTTATTGTCAGTCTGTAATTGAGTAAATTCCAGGTAAATCTATAAATAGTGGGACCATTGCCTAGCAGGTACCTGAACTGACCCTTTTAATCACCTAACTCGGGTAAGTCTCGTCAGTTTGTGCGTTCTTACTAATGAGAGTAGATCGAATTCGGCGTGTTATTTTATGTTAAGAAAAGAGTGTTTTTGTGTTATTGAACAGAATTAAAATGAGTTCAGGTTCCAGTTCAAGAAGAAGTTGTGTAAATAAACCTGATGTGTTTTGCTATATATGCGGAGAATACATGTTTCAACAAAACAGACAAACTATTACTGACTTTGTAAAGCGAGCGTATCTTGGATACTTTGGAGTTAAGCTTGGTGATCAGGACAAAACGTGGGCCCCGCATCTCGTATGTAAAACTTGTACAGAGCATTTACGGCAGTGGACTACCGGGAAAAGAAAATGTCTAAAATTCGGAGTACCAATGGTTTGGAGAGAACCAAAAAACCACTTCAATGATTGTTATTTCTGTTTAGTAAATACTAATGGAATCAATCGAAATAACCGCAGTAAGTGGACTTATCCCAATTTAGACTCGGCAATACGCCCTATCCCGCACTCAGATGAAATACCGATTCCAACATTTCATCAGCTACCACATATCTCTGATGACGAATATTTTCCCTCTGATCGCTCTTCTGATGCTAATAAAAGTTCTGATGCTAATAAAAGTTCTGATGCTAATGAAACTAACAGTGACTATGAGGGGGCGTCATCAGTTCCTCAACGCTTCAATCAAAATGAATTAAATGATCTCACCAGGGATCTCAATTTATCGAAAAAAGCTTCTGAAGTACTGGCTTCTAGGTTGAACGACAAAAATTTACTGGAACAAGGAATCAAAATTACCTTTTACCGTACAAGAGAAAAAGATCTGCTACCATTCTTTTCTCAAGAAGACAATCTTGTATTTTGTCACGAAATTAGGGGACTCATGAAAGAAATGGGACTTTCTGAATATATTCCAGATGATTGGCGCGCGAAGCGAAGTTTAAAATGTGTCCTTCTACATAATGGGAATAAATATGGTTCAATACCACTAGCTCACTCAACGAAACTGAAAGAAGAATATAATACCATAGCTTTGGTCTTGCAGAAGATAAAGTATTACGAACATCAATGGATGATTTGTGTAGACTTAAAAATGGTAAACTTTCTTCTTGGGCAGCAAAGTGGTTACACGAAATATCCGTGTTTCTTGTGCCTCTGGGATAGTAGGGATAAAACACACCACTGGGTTAGAAAACATTGGCCTCAGAGAGAAAACATGGACGTTGGGGAAAAGAATGTCATTAACGACGCTTTGGTTGAAAGAGAAAAAATCATACTTCCTCCGTTACATATAAAGTTGGGCTTAATGAAGCAATTTGTAAAGGCTCTTGATAAGAATGGGTCTTGTTTTGCATATATAGGGGTAAAAATGCATCAGTTGAGCACAGAAAAACTCAAAGCAGGGATATTTGACGGCCCACAAATAAGACAATTAATTAAGGATCCTGCCTTCATAAATTCAATGAATCAAGTTGAACGAGAAGCTTGGACATCATTTGTTGCAGTTGTAGAAAATTTTCTAGGCAAACATAAAGCTCAAAACTATGTTAAAATGGTTAACAAGATGCTTAATAGTTTCAAATCCTTAGGGTGCAATATGAGTATTAAAATACACTATTTACACAGCCACTTAGACCGTTTTCCAGAAAATTTAGGAGACATGAGTGAGGAACAAGGTGAAAGATTTCACCAAGATATTAAAGTTATGGAAGACTGCTACCAAGGAAGATGGGACATGCACATGATGGCAGATTACTGCTGGAGTTTAAAAAGGGACTGTTTAAAAAAACATTCAAGAATGTCGCGGAAAAGAAGCTTTCCAAGTGTTGAGTGACTATTTCATTTCTTCAATGTTTTTTTTTTGTTTGTAAGTACGACATAATATTGTATTTTGTATAACTAAAATAAAAATTTCGTATCTACTTTTGTTTACTACACTTACGGATTTGAGTTACAATAATGTAACTTATATTTCTCTAAAATTGTATATCTTAAAAATTTGAGCTCCTAGGTACAAATACGTTATTTGAATTCAGGACATCAAATTGATATAGAATCAGCTCAAAAAACCTCAACACCAAAACAGCTGTTCCCTTGTGTAATCCAAGCTGGAATCTTAAATATTCTTGGCTGCTAGAAATAGACATTTTGGTATACAGCCTTCTTCTGACCCTGCATGTAAAATAGTTATTCTTTTACCTTTGATGAAGCTTTTGTGTGGCATTTATTTGGATTTATCAATCGATCCTTTACTGGGTGTGTCGTGGATGTCATACCAAGTCTCATCTAGGTAGATTATCGTTCGATGTTCCGATCTAGCTGTATTTATTTTTTCAAGATATTCCATTCTGAGTGAATTAAATCCGATAGAATTGATATGGGCACAAGTAAAGGGGGAAGTCGCAAGAAACACTTCTACATTTAAAAGGACGGATGTCAAGTCTTTATTTGGAGATGCGATAAATGTGAGGTAGGAGAACTGAGAAAAATGTGTAAATCACGGTATTGGAGAAGAAAAGAAAATACAGGAATTAGATAACATTATTGACCAAGTAATTGATTCGATAATTGTTAATGTTGAACAAAGTTCTTCTTCTGAGTTTGACATGGAATAGCTTATTTTAATCGCATATACCGTTTGAATAGACAGCAAACCCCTATACCTCAGTATTTTTCTATTCGTAATTTATTTTCGTTTCTTAGAGTTAATTATTAGTTCCCATATTTTAATTTTAATTATTATAATAAAAGGTAACCGAATTAAACCACATTTTAATTTTAATTATCATAACAAAATGTAACTGAATCAAAACATTTTTTTATTGTCCTATTGCCATTATTGCCCCCGGTTAACGATGGATCGACAATGAACAGACCCAATAATTTACCATATTATAGGATGAATCAGCCTGAATCGAGAAGAAGTAAGGCAGACTCAATAGGAAATAGTAAATAGTACACAAAATTTTAGTGTACATCTATCTATATCCATTCAAAATTCAACCAGATTCGAAAATGATTAATTTAAGGCATTGTGCAGGGCCGCACTATACCTGATTGTATAATTGTTGGGTTTAAAATTTTATTGTGATAAGACAGTTAAATTTTAATGTTTTATGTACTGAATAATACACAATATAGTAATTACACAAATATATTAAAACAGTATACAGTATCCTCGCTTACATTTGTTACAATTTTAGTTATTAATTAATATCTAGTATAATTTCTATCGCTACTATCTTGCAAATCAATAATAAGTTTTTTTTCAGGGTCTAAACTATTTATATTTATGTACATACATTTATATGAGTTTTCAATTTTTTAGACGTGTTGAATACAGTTTCTCGAGTTTTCAACGGTTACATTTTTGACTTTTGTCTTTATCAACTCAATCACACTACTGTTTAAAGTGGGTGTATTATTGTGAGCACGTATATTAGAGTTTATTTTATGCCATATCAACTCGATCGCATTAAAGATACAATAATATGGTGGAATCCGAATTATTTCGTGTCCTGCTTCCTTTGCAATTTTATCACAAACATATTCCTTTGAAAAATTGTAACTTTTTAAAACTTCTAACAATTGTTTAACTGCATAACTTTCATGGAAATATATGTCACGTTCGCACAAAAAGACTTTCCCTTTTTCTACTGGAGGAACTTGGTACCTTATTCATTTGGCAACTGATTATCCATCATAATACAGCTATTCCGTGATATATTCGGCATTAATGTGTTTTGCAGCCAATCTTCAAAAATTTCCGCGGTTGTATCACAATGATAATCCAAGCTGGAATCTGAAATATTCTTGGCTGCTAGAAATAGACATTGTGGTATCCAGCCTTCTTCTGACCCCGCATATAAAATAGTTATTCTTTTGCCTTTATTTGATGGAGCTTTGGTGTGGCATTTTTTGGAATTATCAATCCATCCTTTACTGGGTTGTCGTGGGTGTCATACTAAGTCTCATCTGGGTAGATTATCGTTCGATTTTCTGATCTAGCTGTATTTTATTTTTTCAAGATATTCCATTCAGAGTTGTTGTAAGTGCCGTGCTTCCATTATAACTTGCCTTTTCTCTATTTTTTTTTTTAACAAAAACCTCAAACGGCGTAGAATACGTCATAAAGTTGTAGTGGAACATTTTATGTCACAACTATCCTCAGACAGCCTCCGCGAAAGTGACAATAACGTAGAAACTTTTTGTTCCGCATACATTTCATAAATTTTGCGGCGTATTAAGTCTTCTTGACAGAAATCAATACATTTCGACACACCGTTGTCTTTTCGCGGTTTTTTAGGCGCTATCGAAGCTATTTACAATTTTCCAAACTGTACTTTCAGCGATGCTTATTAAAGCTGATTTCTCCATCAGTGAAAAGTACTTTTCGTAGCTTCGCTCCACTAACTTTAAATAAACACTTTTAACTATCACTTTTGCTTCAACAGGCAAACATTTGCGGCTTCTGATAGAAAGGGCTTCGGACATTTTAAGACACTATTGAACTTTATAATACACACTATTTCAGTATAATACTGCAGATAACATGAAGAATATTCTTTATATTTATAAACATAAAGTAGCCAGTAAAATGTTAGATTGAATGGGAAGTATATATATATATATATATATATATATATATATATATATATATATATATATATATATATATATATATGTATATGTGTATATCTATGTATATATATATATATATATATATATATATATATATATATATATATATATATATAAACTTGCGTGCATAGAAATCGGCCCATTGTAAACTTTTGACTTTAACTATATTTTTTTTAAAAAATTATTCATCCGATCAAAAAAAGAAATATGCTGTTTGAAAGACAATTTAATATGCTTTAATGTGAGTATAAATTTACGAAAACTTATTTCGACTTCCTATGTTTAACATAGTGAAATTAATGCATTAAGCAAATTAAGCTTTTTTATTATTAACATAAATAGGGTTATTGACAATTTAAAACTTAAAACTTAATTTTTTTAATAATGGGTATGACCTCCTCTTGCCCTAAGAACATCTCTCATACGATTAGGCAAATATCTAATCAAGTTTGCTATTGTTTCTTGAGGGATGTTAAACCACTCTTCTTCTACTGCAACAATAAGCTCTGCGATCGAGTTTGGGGTATGAAGTCTAGCTCGAATTCTTCGTTTTAACTCATCCCATAAATGTTCGATCGGATTTAGATCAGGACTGTATGCTGGCCACTCCATAACCCGAAAACCGACTTCTGCAATGTAATCTTGGACGATTCTTGCGGTGTGCGGCCTTGCATTGTCATGCGTAAAGGTAAATTCGTCTCTAATGTAGTCGACGTAAGGTACCACATAAATTGCTAAAATCTCCTCGATATATCTAGCAGCCGTTAAACCTCTTCTTCCGTGAACACGGTCGCCCCTACGAATGAACTCAAGGTCGGTTCGTGCTCCTATAGAAATTGCACCCCAGATCATACAGGAACCACCTCCATAAGCACTCCGCTCTTCAAAGCAGCAATCTGCAAATCGCTCTCTTGGTCTTCGGTACACTTTCCTTCTTCGGTAGCTACCATGGAGGCATATTCTGGTCTCATCTGAGAACAGAACAGATCCCCATTGTTCCAACGTTCAATTCAGATGATCCCGTGCAAAACGCAGGCGGGCTTGCCGATGAGCTGGAGTAAGTTTTGGACCAATCGTAGGTGTTTTAGAGGTCAGGTTATTTTCCTGCAGTCTTCGTCTTACTGTCCACTGACTAATAGCCACTCCTCGCACCTCACGGAGCTGTCGTTGCACTTGAACGGCATTAAGGTGACGATTTCTTAATGTTGTTGACACAATAAAGCGGTCATCACGAGCGGTTGTAAATCGCCTTCTGCCTGTTCCAGGTCGCCTATGAAAGGATCCAGTCTCCTCATAACGTTTGCACACTCTTCGAACCGCTGCGCGTGTCATATTCAATTGTCTAGCAACAGCTCGCTGACTAAGTCCATTTTCGATTAAAGCAAAAACTTGGGCGGCTTTTTGTGGTGTAGTATGCATTAAACTAACACACTTAAACACTACTGAGATTATGAAAAAACGAATTAATATGCAAATTTCAGTGGCAATTTTAATATTTGACAAATTTGTTATTTTCGTTACAATCACCACATAAACACGTTTCATTTGTTTACCGGTTGCTACGCATATAAACGATAAGCCTTCTTGATAAATTTATACTCACATTAAATTGTCTTTCAAACAGCATATTTCTTTTTTTGATCTGATGAATAATTTAAAAAAAAAATATAGTTAAAGTCAAAAGTTTACAGTGGGCCGATTTCTATGCACGTTAGTGTATATATATATATATATATATATATATATATATATATATATGTATATCTATATATATATATATATATATATATATATATATATATATATATATATATATATATATATATATATATATATATATATATGTATATCTATATATATATATATATATATATATATATATATATATATATATATAATATATATATATATATGTATATATATATATATATATATATATATATATATATACATATATATATATATATATATATATATATATATATATATATATACATATATATATATATATATATATATATATATATATATATATATATATATATATATATATATGTATATCTATATATATATATATATATATATATATATATATATATATATATATATATATATGTATATCTATATATATATATATATATATATATATATATATATATATATATATATATATATATATACATATATATATATATATATATATATATATATACATATATATATATATATATACATATATATATATATATATATATATATACATATATATATATATATATATATATATACATATATATATATATACATATATATTTTGTAAGGTGTGAAAAAATGTTGCCCCAAGCTTGGGCGTAATTTTGTAACCTGTGAACTTGCCCGCTTTTTGAGGCATCTTATTTTTTTTTTTTTTTTTTTGTACCCTGTGAGAAGTTGTTTGTCCCACGCTTGAGCGCAATTTTGTACCGTTTGAATATTGGATCTTGCCCGCTTTAATTTCTGATACTGAATTGAGTGAACCCTGATTTTAGAAGAACTAAAGAAATTAAACACACACTAGCTCAGTTTTCCTTGGTAGAGAGATATGGGTAAGAGATAATTGTCTTACGTCTTTTTGGAACTATTTTCTATTTTTAAAAAGCTTTAGCTGTACAAATTTTGGGCACCATCCATTTTAAAATAGAAAGGATCTAACTTCAGCTAAAAAAAAATGGAAAAATACTGAAAGAATGTATTGTTGGAAAATAAAAAAATCAGTTTGGTACAGCCGTTCTTGTCCTGAAAAGTAGGATAGGTATTCAGTGAGACACTAGCTTTAATCAACAAAAAAAGAGAATTTATTCATGTTTTTTTAAAATAAAAAGTTCCAACCTTTGCAGTTCTACAAAAAAATTCTAGCCTAACTAGTGGTTATTACATTTAAATTCTGGCTATGATAACCCCCGAAGACGAAAAAATAGTGCTTTACACTTCACTTTTAGTCTGTTTTAAATTGTTGTTAAGGCACTGCTCTGGAATAAGTCTATTGAAGGAAGTTTGGGTAACTTACTGTTCTTATTCCTGCTTTGATGGCATTCGACCGATTTCACACTTTTTCTAGCTAACACTTTGAAAGCCCACTACGGCTTTTAGTTAAGAAACTGGTACTTTTACTTAGCTCGCATGATGGTTGTTCTGAGCTTTTTTTTTTGTAGCTCAGTCGAAGGAAGCCTACTTGGCGACTCTCATGAAAATTAGCCTGTCGGCTAGATGGTACGAAGCCTACTCGGCGACTAGATGGAAAATAGCCCGGCTGCGGCTCGATGGAAAACAGCCACGATAGTCGGTCTTCAGGCCCTTAAATAAACCATCCAAACTCTGCCGGTAATATGGCGACGCCGGAACCAAAACTGCGGATACAAACTTTTCACCAATCGCGGCGTAGCGGTAGATTCGGTCAGGAACCCGCACAACACACTATACCAAACGTCTTGGAATCTCTGTTTAATATACCGTTCGATACAAAAATGAAAATAAGTACAATTTGAAGTGAAAAATCAGTAACATTACATGGTCTTAAAATCTAGGAAAAAATGAATGTTACAATATATATATATATATATATATATATATATATATATATATATATATATATATATATATATATATATATATACATATATATCAATTACGACCATGTTACGACCGGTACGTGCAAAGATCCTAACTGTCGTTTAATGTTTTTTATTGCATCAATTTGTCAAATCACTTTCTTAGATCTTGAAAAATACTATACAAGCATACAAAGTGGGATTAGATGGAGAATTTGCAATCAATTTCCAAAAGACCTAAATTAGGACCATTATCAGTAAACGAAAAGACAGTGATTCTTAATTGTTTTAAATCATTCCAGTACGATTGAAACCATGTAATAGTGTGCTATAATGCTGGGTGTTTCAAAATCAACTGTATATCAAAATAATAAAAGAATTCAGAAACGGACCGTTAAAATCGCCGATAAAATCTTCAGGTCGACCAACATTTGCAATTGAAGTCTCCTTTCTCTCTCTTTGAAGCAAAGAATAAGACGTAAAGTACATGCCTTCTCTTTCAACATGAAAATTCCAACATTAGATAAAATTTTTGTTAGGGTCTAAGAAGACCCTGATTATCCCAAAATGAGCCAAAACACCTGGTGGGAAATTTTAAAACAACTTGGTTTCCAATGGAAAAATATTCTAGAAAATCTATTTTAATATACAGAAATGATATTAAGTTGGGAATGTGGAATCTTTGGCACAATGATACTACTCAGTATATATCACCACTACACTAAACACTTTATTTTTGCACTAGACGCGCGTTTCGCTAACCATGTTAGCTTCATCAGGAGCGATGATTGACTAAAGCTAAACTACCAAATCTACCCTATTTATACTTAGCCTAACCCTTGAATTACTCAAGCGGAACTAATGACATAGGCAAGGCTATCAGTTCCGGTCAAGTAACCAGTAGAGGGGACTATAAGGAATAGGCCCTCTGTCTTTGTTTAAACTACTTTTACATTTTATGATTTCCATACTTTCGTATGCGTTCAACAATCTCCTATCAGATACATTTTTTATTAATCTTAGATTATCTAATGTTACAGTATGATCAGCTTCAAGAGCATGTTCGGCAATGCTAGACTTTTCTGTTCTGTTGTATTTTAAGTGTGCTAAATGTTCTTTAAATCGTGTTCTAATTGACCTTTTAGTTTGCCCAACATACTTTTTGTCACAATCATTACAACTAATTTTATAAATTCCACTTTTCTCACAATTAGGAATCTTATCTTTGGGATTTCCTAAGATATTCCTCAGATTGTCTGATGACTTATAGACTAAGGTGAGGCCTACCTTATTAAATACCTTATTGAGTCCCTTGCTATATTTCGGATTATATGGTATGGAGACATACTTGGTGTTATTTTCTTCGCGTGTAAAAAAGGTGGAATTCTGAATATTAAACCTAAACTTATGCCTATTTATTAGCTTATTTACTAAGTCATCGTCATAACCGTTAACTCTATTTATATTTCTAATACGATTCCTTTCTTTATTAAAGTTTACTCTATTCAGAGGGAAAGTGACCAAACGATGAACTAAAAAATGTAATGAGGCTAATTTATGTTGTTTGCAATGAAATGAATCATTAGGAATATATCTATCTGTTACTGTGTCCTTCCTATAGATATCAAATTCTAATCTATTATTATTTTTAATAATTAAAATATCTAGAAAAGGCAATTGTCCTTTGTTCTCAACTTCGTAAGTTAATTTAATGGAATCATACCGGCTATTTAATTTGGAAACAAAATCATCAATATTTGCTTTCTTTGCATCAAAAATCGCGAAAATATCATCCACATACCTATACCATACCCTTGGGAAATATTCGAATCCTTGACTGGCTTCGATTTCAAACTTACTCATGAATAAATTGGCTATGAAAGGTGACAAGCAATTACCCATAGCTGTTCCTTCTTTCTGAACATAAAATTGATTGTTATATTGGAAATAATTTTGTTCCATACAGAGTTTAGATAATATTAAGTATTCACGAATAATTTCGTCTTCAAAGTCATTCATTCTAAGTAATTCTTCGAGATATTGTAAAGTTTGTGGAATTGACACACTTGGGAACAAAGAACTAACATCAAAAGAAATTAAGACTTCACCTTCATTAAGAACTAGATTTTTTGTTTTTATTAATGAATTCTAACGAATTCTTCACTGCGAAAGTATTTAATGGTAACTTCTTAAGTTCTTTTGATAACCATTTGGATATTAAATATGTGGGTGATCCGACCGATGAAACAATGGGTCGCGTTGCTTTTCCAGGTTTGTGAATTTTGGGTAAGCAGTACAATTTTGGTATGGTCGGATTACTCACATTTAATTTAAATTTTAGCGAATCGGAGACAAGGTTCTTACATTTTTTTAAAGAATTTTTAACCTCTGATATCATTCTCGGTAATGGATTTCTTATTACTTTTTCATAAGGGCCAGATTCGATAAGATTATCTACGCGTTCAAAGTAATCTTTCTTATCCAATATAACAACCTTATTTCCTTTATTCGCTTTTAAGTAGAAGACATCTTTCTTTTTCAATCCTTTAACTACTTTTATGTTTTTTCGTGAATTAGAGTTTGTGTTGTTAACTATGTTTTTCGATATTTGATTGCGACATGCTTCCCTAACAAAGGATTTACTATTTTCTGGGAGTGTACTAATGGAACTTTCAATGTGAGCAACTATTTCTGATAAATTATCTCTAGGAGGGGGTACTGCAAAGTTAAGACCTTTGTTTAAGATGCGAATTTCATTTCGTGTAAAGGATTGAGATGAATGATTCTCTACAATATTTACGAGTTCCTGAGGACTATTCTTCTTTGGTAAGAGCTTTTTTAATTTTTTACTTAGAATAGAGAATTTCTTTTTATATTGAATATCAATAACTAAAAACATTTTCCTCTGGAACTCGCTCCATACTTCATATTCAATATTGTTTAATCCTGAAGTAAGTTTTTTTGAATATGCTGTATGATTCTACTTCTAACATACTACGTTTTGTGTACAAATTCTTGATTTCTAAGTCAAGCCATTTTTGTTTAGCAAAGAATGAAACTTTTTCTGAAATGTTTGATTTTGGTAAATTAACCTTAATAAAATTAGGAAAAACTTTTCTATTTCTTGCAAGACTTTAAAAACCAAATATCTGCACCTACTAATCTAATCTTACTACTGTACTTACGATAAAGGTTTAATTCCGTTGACCGTGAAGCCATCTCAACTAAGTTGGGAATGTGGAATCTTTGGCACAATGATACTACTCAGTATATATCACCACTACACCAAACACTTTATTTTTGCACTCGACGCGCGTTTCGCTAACCATGTTAGCTTCATCAGGAGCGATGATTGACTAAAGCTAAACTACCAAATCTACCCTATTTATACTTAGCCTAACCCTTGAATTACTCAAGCGGAACTAATGACATAGGCAAGGCTATCAGTTCCGGTCAAGTAACCAGTAGAGGGGACTATAAGGAATAGGCCCTCTGTCTTTGTTTAAACTACTTTTACATTTTATGATTTCCATACTTTCGTATGCGTTCAACAATCTCCTATCAGATACATTTTTTATTAATCTTAGATTATCTAATGTTACAGTATGATCAGCTTCAAGAGCATGTTCGGCAAATCCATTACCGAGAATGAGATCAGAGGTTAAAAATTCTTTAAAAAAATTTAAGAACCTTGTCTCCGATTCGCTAAAATTTAAATTAAATGTGAGTAATCCGACCATACCAAAATTGTATTGCTTACCCAAAATTCACAAACCTGGAAAAGCAATGCGACCCATTGTTTCATCGGTCGGATCACCCACATATTTAATATCCAAATGGTTATCAAAAGAACTTGAGAAGTTACCATTAAATACTTTCGCAGTGAAGAATTCGTTAGAATTCATTAATAAAACAAAAAATCTAGTTCTTAATGAAGGTGAAGTCTTAATTTCTTTTGATGTTAGTTCTTTCTTCCCAAGTGTGCCAATTCCACAAACTTTACAATATCTCGAAGAATTACTTAGAATGAATGACTTTGAAGACGAAATTATTCGTGAATACTTAATATTATCTAAACTCTGTATGGAACAAAATTATTTTCCAATATAACAATCAATTTTATGTTCAGAAAGAAGGAACAGCTATGGGTAATTGCTTGTCACCTTTCATAGCCAATTTATTCATGAGTAAGTTTGAAATCGAAGCCAGTCAAGGATTCGAATATTTCCCAAGGGTATGGGTATAGGTATGTGGATGATATTTTCGCGATTTTTGATGCAAAGAAAGCAAATATTGATGATTTTGTTTCCAAATTAAATAGCCGGTATGATTCCATTAAATTCACTTACGAAGTTGAGAACAAAGGACAATTGCCTTTTCTAGATATTTTAATTATTAAAAATAATAATAGATTAGAATTTGATATCTATAGGAAGGACACAGTAACAGATAGATATATTCCTAATGATTCATTTCATTGCAAACAACATAAATTAGCCTCATTACATTTTTTAGTTCATCGTTTGGTCACTTTCCCTCTGAATAGAGTAAACTTTAATAAAGAAAGGAATCGTATTAGAAATATAACTAGAGTTAACGGTTATGACGATGACTTAGTAAATAAGCTAATAAATAGGCATAAGTTTAGGTTTAATATTCAGAATTCCACCTTTTTTACACGCGAAGAAAATAACACCAAGTATGTCTCCATACCATATAATCCGAAATATAGCAAGGGACTCAATAAGGTATTTAATAAGGTAGGCCTCACCTTAGTCTATAAGTCATCAGACAATCTGAGGAATATCTTAGGAAATCCCAAAGATAAGATTCCTAATTGTGAGAAAAGTGGAATTTATAAAATTAGTTGTAATGATTGTGACAAAAAGTATGTTGGGCAAACTAAAAGGTCAATTAGAACACGATTTTAAAGAACATTTAGCACACTTAAAATACAACAGAACAGAAAAGTCTAGCATTGCCGAACATGCTCTTGAAGCTGATCATACTGTAACATTAGATAATCTAAGATTAATAAAAAAATGTATCTGATAGGAGATTGTTGAACGCATACGAAAGTATGGAAATCATAAAATGTAAAAGTAGTTTAAACAAAGACAGAGGGCCGATTCCTTATAGTCCCCTCTACTGGTTACTTGACCGGAACTGATAGCCTTGCCTATGTCATTAGTTCCGCTTGAGTAATTCAAGGGTTAGGCTAAGTATAAATAGGGTAGATTTGGTAGTTTAGCTTTAGTCAATCATCGCTCCTGATGAAGCTAACATGGTTAGCGAAACGCGCGTCGAGTGCAAAAATAAAGTGTTTGGTGTAGTGGTGATATATACTGAGTAGAAATGATATTGTCTTTTGGAGAAGACATTACTTAGGAAACATCTGAAAAGCTAGATAAGAACAGAAAAGAAAATATTATTTAAATGAAACTTGGTTGAACGAAAGAGAGGAAATGCGTCGGCTCATTATCACACACATCGGAAGTTCGGAAGGATTTGTTGAAGGTAGCCTGCAAACTTTCGAATGTAAACGCAGCGAAGATTATCGTGAGGATATGAATGCTGACGTCTTTGAAGAATGGTTTTCTCAAATGTTAGATTTGATTCCAGTAAACTTTAGTAATCAAGTTTCCTGGACAACGCGAGTTACCATTCCAGACTACAAGAAAAACTACCAACAAGTGTTTGGCGCAAAATGGATATATTGCTCAAAAAATATCAGAATTCTGGATAATGCAGTGAATAGAGAACTTTTAGATTTAGCCAGTAGTAACAAAAAAAAATGAAATGGTAAGTTGTAGATGAACCAGCAGCTTTACGTGGTATTACAGTACTGTGATTTCCTCCTTATCATTGTGAATTAAATCCAATAGAATTGATATGAGCACAAGTAAAGAAAGAAACGCAACATTTAAAATGACGGATGTCAAGTCTTGGTCTGGTGATGTGATAAGTAATGTGAAGAAGGAAAACTGGGAAAATGTGTAAATCACGTTATTGGAGAAGAAAAGAAAATGTGGGAATTGGATAACATTACTGACCAAATAATTGTTCCGATAATTGTTAATGTTGATCAAAGTTCTTCTTCTGGGTCTGACATGGAATAGCTTATTTTAATAGCATATACCGTTTGAATAGCCAGCAGTCTCATATACCTAATTATTTTCCTACTCGTATTTTAATTTGAATTCATACAATAGAATGTAACTGAATCACAACATTTTTTTTATTTTCCTATTGCCATCTTGTATACACGCCTATAATTACATTATTGCCCCGGTTAACAATGGGTCGACAATGAACAGACTCAACAATTTACCTTATTATAGGTTGAATCTACGAGGAGACAGATTCAATACGAAATAATACACAAAATTTTGGTATACTACCCTATCGTGGTTTTACATACTAAAGTATCATTTATTACTCTGTGCTTTTTAAAGATAAAGTATTGTTGTAATTGTTGTGAAGTGTAAAGCTTTCTAGTTCGAAATAATATTCCCAGCTTTTAGGATTCTTTCTTTGCTCTGCATGCGACATGTTGCCCAGCAAATTGACTGACGATTCTAGAGGAATGAAGTGTTCCGACACAACTATGTCGGGTTCAGTAAAGTTAACTTTTTTTGGAAAAAAACGTCCGCGTAGGTTTGGTAGCGTTAGATTCTATTTGGTTATTGTCATATTAAAAATGTTTTTCAGGTCTCTGTTAGTTGAACGACTTTCTCCTATCTGAGAATATTTGCATGAGTTCTACGAGCGTTCCAAGTGAATGAAGAAATAAGCGTACTGTCATCTACAAAGCTGTAGATTCGATTTCTGATCCTTTCCAGCAGATTGGTAATGTAAATGAAAAAGAGAATAGGAGACAGTATAGACCCTTGGGAAAAATCTGTTGATGGCCACTCGTAAAGAGCGCCCGTTGAGGAAACACGACAGTCATAAATAAACAGCAACTTTAAGACATACCACAAGACCGTAGCTTAGCCACCAATCCTTCATGCCAAACACCGTTGATTGCCTTAGATATATCAAGTGCCTGCTCGCGATTCGCCAATGGTAAATTGCTTTATTCCATACCTGTGTTACATAAGTTAGAAGATCTCCTGTTGGTCTCTGCTTACGTAAGTCGTAGTCCTTAGCAGCTAGCGACATGCAGTTTGGACAGGGTTGTACAAAAAGATATTCTTTAACATGTGTTGTAGCAGGGAATATGCGAGGAAAGCTCATTCTTGTATCGGGTGGCGCATAAGTAACGTTATGATTTATTTAATGAATAACTTTTTTCTTTCTGATTTTATTTAACATCGGCGTTTATTAAAATTTAGAATAAGTTTGGAAATATGTTCACATTATGTTTTGAAGATAATATCTTTCAAATGGTGCCCATTGTTTGCTTCGACCTGACGTGCTCTTTCCAGAGCATTTCCCATAACTTTTCTTAGAATTTCAGGTCCCAGCGCCCTCACTTCTCGGATATTCGCCTTAAGCTGTTGGATGGTTCTTGGCTTATTGGCATATACCTTACTCTTTAGGTAACCCCAAAGAAAAAAATCGGGAGCCGTTAAATCGGGCGAACGCGGTGGCCAGTTAAAATCAGAAAAACGCGATATTATTCAATCGGCAAAAATTTCGCTCAGGAGAGTAGTTTTCTAGGCACAATTCTTGCAAACCGCGACTATATTGAATGCGTCTTTGTGCATCATTTGGTTTTAACTCATGAACCAATTAAATCTTATGTGGGAAAAGGTGTAAATTATGTAAAATTCTTTTCAAAGACCGCCTAGACATCACCAACTGCTGAGAACGTCGCCTGGTGGAAGTTTCGGGGTTTTCCTCAATATTTGCTTGCACCCGAGCAATGTTCACATCATTTCGAACTGCACGAGGTCTTCCAGCACGCGGAAGATCACAGACAGCCCCTTGTTGCCGAAAACGCTGAACCAATCGGTAAATTGTTGGAGCGCTAGGTGCATTTCGAACATGAAAGAAATTTCGATATGATCTTTGTGTCTGAATAATCGAATGCTGACTTTCATAATAAAATTGAACAACTTTGGTTCTTTGTTCTGTGCTGAGTCTTTCCATCATAAATTTCCCAAGATTTTCAAAGTTAATTCTGAAAAAAAAAATAAAAAAAAGACGTTAACAAAAAATTTATTCACTTACAGTCCCTGGTCAAATTATTAGACGCACTGCAAGATTTCATGTAAAATATTAATTACCGAGTGATAACATATTGTACCGTTTTATTATTTTAAATTGATTTGTTTTTTATTTTTATATTATCCAATCAATTACCTATTTATTTGACATAAATAAAAGAGCATTAATTTAGAAAAGCATAAGTTTATTAAGTTTTAAAGAAAAGTGAAATTAATGTTAGTAAAAGTCAATATTTAGTTGAGCCACCTTTAGCCGCTATCAAAGCTTTAATTCTGCGCGGCATGCTATCAATGCAAGATTGTACTGTCTCCTGCATTTGAGGATGATGATTCCACACATGAATAATCTTTTCTAGGAGCTGGGTTTTGTTGGTAATCACATCTTTAGCCACTTCTCTTTTCATCAGCTCCCACACATTTTCAATGGGGTTCATATCAGGGCTATTACCCGGCCAATCCAACAGAGGGATATTTTTTTTCTGCCAAAAAAGCTTTAACAGACCGAGCAGTGTGGTAGGGAGCTCCATCTTGCATGAAAGTGAATGGTTCCCCATTTGGAAACCATTCTCTGAGCTGCGGAATCAACCGATTTTGTAATACTTCTTTGTACTGATCTTGCCTCATTATTCTTTTGACGACGTACAGACGTCCAGTGCCATTGCCGCTGATGACTGACCAAATCATCACTTTGGTGGGATGTTTAACCGTCGGGACGACACAATCAGGATGAAACTTTTCTCCATGACGACGACGCACATACTGAGCTTTATTCTGCAAAATTTCGAATGTGCTTTCGTCACTGAAGCAGACCTGTCAAAAATAGGAAAAATATATAAACTTCCATGTTTATTTGCTTTATTTAACTGAAAATGATAATAATGTATCAATTATTGATTAAATTGCTGTATCTTAACCGATCTCCAGAAGTCCACATCTTTGTCTTGCCATTGTTTGGCCCACTTCAGGCGCTTTGCTTTCATTGCAGCTGTTAACTTGGGCTTCCTGGCGGGGCGACAGGCCTTAAAATCTAATTCTTTCAATTTTCTTCGAACAGTGCGCTCAGAAGCATTTACGCTAGCATCCTGGAGTTGTGATTTTATTACCTTTGTGGTAGCAAATCTGTTTTCTACACAAATTTTCTTCAAACATCTCTCTGACCTTAGAGTGAAAATTGGTTTTCTACCGCATCTTTTCTTTCTTTTTCGGGCTTAATTCCTTCCCTGACTCAATTTTCTTTTTTACGCGTCGTACACTAGCTTCAGAAACCTCCAGTCTTCGTGATATTTCTCGGTTTGTAAATGTTTTCGCAATCACTAGGGCCTTCACTTCAGCTTTTTTACGTGGTGAAAGATCGCCTTTTCTACCCATAATGAAAATAGTCCAATTACTTTTTTAAAACACTGCATACAAAATAAACTAATAACTGAGTAGTATAAAACTGTTAAACAAACAATCACAGTCCATAAAGCCACAGAAACACGTCCGTACCTGACTCGATTCCGATCGCGACTGATACAGGTTTGTACTTGTTTACGTTCATGTATCACTTTGTCAACACAGTGTTGCCATATGTTAAAAATAAATACAAATATGTAGTCTACAACAATTCTTTTAAATAAAAATCAATAATATTGTAGTTTAAATATACCATTATTGCATAAAAATTCTTAAGAAACATAAAATTACTAAAAAAAATACAGTGCGTCTAATAATTTGGCCAGGGACTGTATTAAATTATAACGTTACTTATGCGCAACCCTATATAAAAATGTTTCAATTTTTAATTATTTTAAAATTTCGATGTTTCCTTTTGTATTGCGAAGACTTAAACTCCAAAAAAATTCCTTAGCAGTTAGCGACATGCAGTTTGAACAGGGTTGTACAAAAAGACATTCTTTAACATATGTTGTAGCAGGGAATGTGTGAGGAAAGCTTGTGCTTGTAACAAAATATTTCAATTTTTAATTATACTCATATTTCGATGTTTTCATATGTATTGCGGAGACTTAAAGTACAAAAAGCCCAAAAAAAAAATTCCTTAGCAGCTAGCGATATGCAGTTTGAACAGGGTTGTACAAAAAGATATTCTTTAACATATGTTGTAGCAGGGAATGTGTGAGGAAAGCTTGTGCTTGTAACAAAATATTTCAATTTTTAATTATACTCATATTTCGATGTTTTCATATGTATTGCGGAGACTTAAAGTACAAAAAGCCCAAAAAAAAAAAATTCCTTAGCAGCTAGCGATATGCAGTTTGAACAGGGTTGTACAAAAAGATATTCTTTAACATGTGTTGTAGCAGGGAATGTGCGAGGAAAGCTCGTTCTTGTATAAAAATGTTTTAATTTTTACGGTCGCTAATAATATTAAACCCTTCTAATTGTTTTAGAAGATGCTGACTGATAGCCTTTTCCATAATTGCCGATATAATTGAAAGCAGTGAGACTGGTCGGTAGTTATTTGGCAAGGCTTTCTTGTGCCGTTGTTGGACATTTTCAGAACTGTAGCGCCTTTCGAACAGGAAGAAAATGTTTCCTTTTTGTAGGATAGAATAGGTTGAAAAATCTACAGAAAACTGATATTAGTTCACTGGCACATATTTGCCTAATATCCTTAGCTACTGCCTGAACGGTGAAAGCACAAGTTCTGCTAATTTTACCGGTAATTTTGACCCCAATATTACCGAAATCTTTCCGGTGCAATTACTGTCTTCAAAACCCTAAGATTTTTATCTTAGTTTATGGAAAGAATGTTAAAAAAAACAGGTATTTCCTCTCCGCGTTAAAACATAAAAAAAAACCCAGACAACTAAAAGTGCATTGCATTCCACAATAACTAGACCGGGTTTAAGTATTTTATTGTAAATCCGACTGTTACACTATTTTTTATAATTCTTGCTTTGTCACGATGTTGTACAACAATATTTGTATTTAATAATGCAAAATCACCCGGAACAAAATCATTTTCAATTGGTTATTATCTAAGACATAATGATGCATTGAACTGATTTAATCATTTTTATTTAATTAATTGGAAGTGAATTACTTTTACTTTTTATTGGGAAACAGTATCGTGCAAGTATTGTATTCGTAAAAATTATCACATGGCGGGATTTTTGCATTTCTTCACAGTTCAGGCTGCTTATATTACAAAAGCACAATTTCTAATTTCTGTCGATCTGTCTGTTTTTTTTTCTGTTGTATTGGCCTCACGTATTGGCACAGTAAACGTAAAACACAGTAGCGACAGTCCGACTTGGTACCTTTGAACTCAAGGGGTTCGAGTTTGTAATAATCACATGATCTATAGCCATATTACAGGTATGATGCGAGCTAGTTTTTGAAATATTCAGATTCCTTCTTTCACGAAAAATCGTATTCTGTAGAATAAAAATGAATTTTGCTCACTGGAAGGAAGAAAAAAACGAGAAAAATTTTCAGTCAATTTCCACTGATTTATTTAAATTGCGATGACGCGTTTCGCTGTCGATGCAGCTTCTTCAGATCTACATTTTCTACTGTCAAGTTGCGGTTAATGTTCACAATTTTATATAATTTCTTAATTATAATATCACACCTAATTAAATTACATTGATAGAATTGGAAAACCCACACAGACATGGAATTAGGAGGATAAATTCAACAATGGTGAATTGTTAAAATCTACCTGGTCGTTGAGTAAAGTACCTGTAGTCCTTAATCGATTTATTTGCATTGTCTCTAAAAGGTTTAGTTTTGAACCTTTTTGTTGGGTATGTAAAATTTTGAAACGTGTGATTTTCTGTTAAAAGATGATTAGCATATGTTGAATTAGACTTTCTATGGATGAAACTTTTTTCGTGTTTTGTAATTCTTTGTATAAATGTACGTCCAGTTTGTCCTATGTATGTTTTAGGACAAAACCCACATGTTAATTGATAAACCCCTGATTTATTGTCTTTATTGATTTGTAGTTTTTGAGATATTTCCCTATATTATTGTTAGTCTTGTAAGCTATGTTAATATTTTTTTGATTTAAAAAAACAGGTTAAGCATTTAAATGCGGTTTTTCTGTCCTTAAAACGTGGGTATATTTCTGAGATTGCTTTGTTTCTAAGTTTTTTTCCTAACGATGTTATCGATTAAAGTAACCGAATAACCGTTGTTAATGGCTACTTGTTTTATGTAGTTTAATTCTTTAGTAAAATTGTGCTATGATAAGGGGATATTAGTTAGTCTATGTATAAGGCTATGATAAGCTGCGAGTTTATGATGGTTAGGGTGCTGAAAACTATTGTGAATTGTGGTATCTGTATAACAAGGTGACACTTCACCATTATTAAATTTATTCTCCTAATTCCATGTCTGTGTGGGTTTTTCAATACTATCAATGTAATTAGATGTAATATTGTAATTAAGAAATTATATAAAATTCTCTGAAGACGCTGCATCGACAGCGAAACGCGTCATCGCAATTAAAATAAACCAGTGGAAATTGACTAAAAACAGTATTTTATTATATATTTATAATGAATTTCCATCAAGTAGAAGTACAACCATCCAAAATGAGAAAATTTTCTTTTAGAAATATTGTTTTATCAAGTTCTTATTAAAACAGATGTAAAAAAAATATAGGGAAAATCGCAAAAAATTCAAGTGAAGAATACATTTGGTTTCAACGTTTTTAGCACGTTATTCATTTAAATATCTCATTCCTGAATTTATATTTCTCAACTATTAGAGATATTGGCCGGGGGGGAAAAATGTTCATTTTGAGAGTACATCTCTGCACACCTTTAGCTTCGTGCGTATAATGTCAGCAATCACGCTCCTTATATTTCAGGGAATCCCAATAATCTAAAGAGATTTAAAAATAGTTATAATTATCATTTTAAGATGAGATCGTCTTTTTTCTGAACTTAAAAATGAAGTGAACAAACTTTTTGCTTTTTTTCATACAACTAATGATTTTTCATGCCTATATACTATTTATATAAAAATAATTAAATCCATTCACTGCTTTATTCAACCTCATTCGTGCTGGAAAATTACTACTTTCGCATGCCCAGATTGAGTTTTAAAAGTTTGATTAGCGAATTTTAGCAAATAATATAACTTAACTCTAGCAAACATTCTATCCTGAATTCATAAAAAAAAAGTACAAGTAGAATAACTTAACCATACGTAACAATAATAACACGCTTTTCAAGCAGTCTTTTATATGGAGAACATCATCCCTTTGGAATAATTTGCCCAGCGCTGTGTTTCCCACCGAGTACAATTTACAGCGATTCAAGAACAACGTGAATCGTTTTTTCCGCACACATGCCGCTCCTGTTGCGCTTTAGGGACTTCCCTGCAGCACGTGTGCTAGGCCCATAAAAAAAAAGTATAAACTGTTTTACAAATAAAATGTATCTCTAATATTCTCCTTCTTCTTCTTTATATTAGGCATTCCTGCCTGTTTTTCTTTAATGTATCGTCGCTACAGGTCGTCGTTCCATCCTTTTTGTGAAGGTCCTATACTTCTTCGGCCCACCGGTTATTTATCTCGAGCTATTTTCACCAATCGTCGTTCGAACATTCTATTTATGTGTTGGTTCCATTCTTCTTTCTGTTTTTTATCCACGTGTTAATGTCCTCTACTTCACATATGTGCCTTATGTTGTCATTTGTTTCTCTATCCCAAAGTGTTCTTCCTGCAATTCTTCTTAATGTTTTCATTTCGCTTGTTTGTAAGTATCTCTGAGTTTTGCGTGTTTTTGGTCTTGTCTCCGCTATGTAGGTCCTAACTGGTCAAACTACAGATTTATATATACGAGATTTTACTTTTGTTCTCAAGTACTTATTTTTCCAAATAGTGTTATTCAAACATCCCGCTGTTCTATTAGCTTTTACTATTTGTTCTCTTATTTCGTCTTCTATGTTGTTGTTATATGATAATTTAATTCCTAAATATTTAATTGTCATCACCTGCCCTATAATTTGATTATCGATTTCCAGCTGGCACCTAATTAGTTCTTTGGAGATAACTACTGATTTGGATTTTTCAGCCGATATTTTCATATTAAATTTCTTTGCTGTTATATTAAACTGATGTAATAATCTCTGCAAGTCATCTTCATTCTCAGTATCGTCGGAGTAACACAAAATTTGTATCTCTTTATTGCCTTTTGTATAGCCTTTCTTTGTTTTTACCTGTTTAATTATTTCATCCAATATAATGCTAAATAGTAGGGGACTCAGTGAGTCTCCTTGTCTAATACCAATTATTACCTCTATGGGTTTAGTTCACTACGTCTTGCAGCTGTACTCTATTAAATGCTTTTACCAAATCTATAAAGCATAAGAACGTTGGTTTGTTATACCCAATTGATTTTTTAGTAATTTGTCTGATTACAAATACTGCGTCGTTACAGGATCTTCTGCTCCTGAATCCTTGTTGTTCTTCGGAAAGCTGTATAAGTGGAGTTATTTTATTGTTAACAATTTTTGTCGTCAGTTTTAAAGTTATGCACAAGAGGTTAATTCATCGATAATTATTCGGATCGGTTTTTTTCTCCTTTTTTAAAAAGTGGTATCATTATGCTTGTTCTCCATTCTTCTGGTATTCGCGATCCCTATATTATTTTGTTTATGAGCTTTGTCCATTTTTCAGTCAGTTTCACTCCTCCGTACTTTAATAGTTCATTTAGTATTTCGTCCTTACTAGCTGATTTTCGGTTTTTTAATTTTTTGAGAGCTTCTTCCACCTGTTCATCATCTATTTCTGATGTTTCGTTGATTACTATTTCTGGTGTTTTGGGTGCCAAATTTTCTATTGTATTATACAATTACTTGATATAATTTAGCCATGTATCTTTTTCGATGTATCTTACTTCCATTAATTCTTTAATTTCCTTTCGTTCCTTTCGTCCTTCTCTAATATGAAAACTCAATTATCATAATATTTATATAATATATTGCATAATAGGAATAAATAATTATGAATAAATTACCTTTTAGGGTCTTTGGGAAATCTAAAAAATTAACTCCTTTGGAGATACCACATATATTTTTACAAGCACTAACCTCACAACAAAAACTTCCTCTTGACATGTTTTTTGTAAATATTTTCAATTATGACATCAAAGTCATTTACTCAAATTTTTAAAAATGAATTTCGGAGCACGTTGTAAAAAAATTCTCCTTGATATCCAGATGTAAACACAACCCACGGCTATGTTGTTGGTATGATAGGGGACGCATGCGTGATAAAAAACAGGACCTAAACATTTTCTTGAGCGTCGTTACTGTTTTTTATGCTTACTGTGGTATTAGCCACAGTCTGGTATATTGTTACGATCTGGCACGTCACAACACTCAGCCGCAAACGCTGGATTCGAACTAGCGACCATCAGGTCCCTTGGCTAGCTCTATACCCCGCGTTACCAAGGCCGGAAGTGTCTGATTATTGGCAAGATAACTCTTTACGAAAATAAAACAATAATAATATTACTAACAATAATAAAACGACACAAAGATACAAACGAAATAAAAAAAAAATCTCCAAATACACCGACCTTGCAACAGAAATAAAAAGGCTATGGAAACAAGAAAAAGTCATCATTGTCCCCCTCATTATGTCAGTCACAGGTCTTCCGCCAACAACATTCACACCACACTTAGTCCAATTAGGACTGAACAAAAAAACATACACAGAAACATTTAGAAGTCAGTGATTTTGAAAACATGTAACATTGTCAGGTCATTCCTTAATACACAATGATAATAGCGTTTGCGCTGACTTGGCTTGGGCCCGTCAGCCAAACATGGACCCACATTGACCAAATGTGAGAAAGAAGAAATAATAATAAGAAATATAAAAATAAACGAACATTTGGCCTGGTTTCTGGTGCTTGGAGAAATCAGCTATTGTAAACCATAGTGAAGTAGGTGGTATGGTAAACGAATTTCAACAGGTTGTAACCTGCGAAACTGTCCTCAGTTTGAGGCATCTTTTTTTTTGTACCCTGTGAGAAGTTGTTTGTCCCACGCTTGAGCGCAATTTTGTACCGTTTGAAATTTGGATGCCCCAAGCTTGAGCACAATTTTCTTGCAGCCCCGCTTTAATTTCTGATAATGAATTGAGTGAATCCTGATTTTAAAAGAACTAAAGAAATTAAACACACACTAGCTCAGTTTTCTTTGGTAGAGAGATATGGGTAAGAGATAATTTTTGTACGTCTTTTTGGAATTATTTTCTGTTTTTAAAGAAACCTCAGCTGTACGACTTTTTGGGCACCATTCATTTTAAAATAGAAAGGATCTAACTTCAGCTAAAAAAATGAAAAAATACTGAAAGGGTGTACTGTTGGTAAATAAAACAAATCAGTTTGGTACAGCCGTTCTTATCCTGAAAAGTAAGATAGGTATTCAGTGAGACACTAGCTTTAATCAACAAAAAGAAAATTTATTCATGTTTTTTAAAAATGAAAAGTTCTAACCTTTGCAGTTTTACAGGATTACAAAAAATTTTAGCCTAACAGGTAGTTATGACATTTAAATTCTAAACTCTGACTACTCCCGAAGACGAAAAATAGTGCTTTTCACTTCACTTTTTAGTCAGTTCAAATTGCTGTTAGGGCACTACTCAGGGATAAGTCTATGGAAGGATGTTTTGGTAACTTACTGTTTTTATTTCGGCTTCGATGGAACACAACCGATTTCACACTTTTCTAGTAAACACTTAGAGAGCCCACTACGGCTTTTCGTTAAAAAAAACTTGTGCTTTATTTAGCTCTCATGATTGTTGTTATGAGCCTTTACTGCAGCTCAGTCGAAGGAAGCTTACTTGGCGGCTCCGATGAAAATTAGCCTGGCTGCGGCTTGATGGTACTCAGCCTCGGCGGCTAGATGGAAATAAGCCAAGACAGTAGTTCTTCGGACCCTTAAATAAACCGTGCGAACTCTGCCTGTAATATGGCGACGCCGGAACCAAAACTGCGGATACACATTTTCCACCAATCGCGGCGTAGCGGTAGATTCGGTCAGAAACCCGCACAGCACTATATACCGAACGGCTTGGAATTTCTTATTAATATACCGTTCGATACAAAAATGAAAATAAGTACAATTTGAAGTGAAAAATCAGTAACATTACATGGTCTTAAAATCTAGGAAAAAATGAATGTTACATTTCACTTCTAAATCAGTGACCCGTATGAGCCCAAATCGTTGTACGTGTAATATCAGAAACGTTGGACGACGATGAGTAAACACCCGAACGTTTAAATGAAAGAACTTCTTGTTACATGGAACAATGTGATAAATTCTCTTGAAAATCCGTCTCTATTAAATATAACCGGTCAAGTGCAAGTTGAACTTGCGCAATTAGTGTTCCGTACGTTGATTGCTTTTCAAATATAAAAATTTGTTACAGAGGTATAAAATGATCAGTGACTTCACAAAACACACCCCATATGAGTTTTCAACAAAGTTTGTTTCCAATCTTTACTGAAATGTGATGACCTTAAAATTTTTGTTTTTTATATACCAGATAAATTATTAAAGGTAATGCACTCGTGATAATTTTCGTTCAATCTACACCCCGTGGAGAATATTCCAGAATTTTTTTTCAAAATTTTTTGATAAGTACTTTTCGAGATAAGGCGGGTGGACAGCGATTTTTTAAAAATAATACAAAGAAAAGTGCGCGCAAGTATTACATTATATTTATATATATATATATATATATATATATATATATATATATATATATATATATATATATTTTACTCGTGTTTTCACAAGCTTTCATTTGACACCACACTCGATTAACTAGTAAAAAAAATTTTTTTTTCACTTCCGATTTCACCCCCCAAAACTAACCCCATAAGTCAAAATTTAACTTTCAAAACTACATGGCTCTGATGAGGCCATCAATTCCTATATTATTACCAAATTTCAACTTTCTATGACAAATAGTTTCGGAGAAAATCGGGTGTGACAGACAGACAGACACCGAAGTGATCTTATAAGTGTTCCGTACGGAACACTAAAAAACGAAGGACAAGATGAGGAGATTGCAAGGCAGATGCCCCTAGATGACTAATAGACTCAAGGGTGCCTTTTATCACTGCTACCCAGAGTCCAAGCCGACGAAAAAGAGATATGTGCCTTTTATACATCCTTTCATTATCATCGTTAACTTATTCCATCCCTGGTCAGATGTAAGCCTCCCCAAGTTGTCTCTAATGCACCCTGTTGTCTACTTTTTACATCCAATGGTGTCCCGCTAATCTTTTTATGTCTTCCGTTCAGTTTGTCTGTGGTCTACCTCTGCATCTTTTATCTTCTCTATGCCTCCATTCAACTGTACGCGGTGTCCATCTGTTATCATTCATCCTTGCGATATGCCCCGCCCCGTTTACATTTGTTACTTCTTCGTATGTTGATGTTAGGATTTTTATGCATTCTTTATGATGTGAAAAACATTATGAGCATCAAAACATCTTAAGCTTAAGTTTACGAGGCTACGTGACATGTTCGCAAACAACCAAAGGAAGTGGCTTAACAAATAGACACCCTGTGGGAGTTATAAAACTTCACAGGCGAAAGACCAAAATACATGAAAACGTATATAGAAACACACAAGACTTGATAAATGCTAATGAACGACTTTTGGAAGTAATCTTTCAAAAAATGGATCGATCCGGGCACTAAACAAAGCTGTCTATCGATTTGCTTCAGGGGTGCAGATAATAGAATAATGAAAAATAAAAAAACGTGCAGATCTCAAGAAAGTAAGCATCTCACTTAATTGAGAAAGAGACACCTAAAGTCGAATCACCGCCATCATCGAAATAAGTAACTACATTCCGAAAGGACCTTTATGAGACAAAAGAAACATTAATTGCAAACACCTCTGACCTAGATTGCATCGGAACTTACTTAATATAGTTTCAACAATCCAACGAAGTCAGTCAGGCAGTCACAAAGGAAGAGGTTTCGAATGTCATTAAAGGCACGTAGAGTTGTGCCACCTCAGGACCAGATGCAATCAACGATTTTAGGGGGAATCACCGACGTACAGGGTGAGTCAACGACAGAGTAAAGTTCATTATCTCATTTGTTTCGGGAATGATGAAAAAATGTTAAATACAATAGTTTTAGGGAATGTTAAGGTGCACAGTTTAAAATTGTTTTTGAGTATACAGGGTACTTCGAAAAAGTGTGGCCGATATAACATGTTTTTTTAAATGGAACATCCTATTTTCTAATTTATTTTTAAATTCTGCGTAAAATTTTATAGCTTTTTTATTAATAATGGTATATACCTAAACCTAGTAGTTTTTCTAATATTTCAATTTTTTTTTTTTTAAATACTAGTGTTCAGTTTTGTAAAAAATTGCCAGTAGCGCCATTGTTTCTGAAGGTGGAATACTCATAATTGGTAGATGAAAAAAAGATATATGTAAAGACATTTGAATTAGATGCTACAGGGTGTTCAAAATAAATTTATACATTTCGACTATCATAAATTGAAAAATCTCAATTTTTTTAAATGGCACACGCTGTATATTATTATTTTTTCTTATAGATTTTACAAAACCCTTCAACTTTTATTAAGTATGTCATATACCTATTTCTAGTAGTTTTCGATTTATTTTGAATGTTTCAATTTTTACCCACGTTTTTAATACACTTACGCTATTGTGAAAACATAAACAAATAGTTAATAATAATTTTAATATAGTGTAACTTATCTAATGATTAATTATTATGACGTAATAAACATTCAAAAATATGCCCGTCTACTTGAATACACATGTTTAGTCGTTTTACTATATTTTCCTTAACTTTCCTTAGCACAAAGGGCGTTATTGTCCTGCACGCATCCCGTATCCTATTTTTCATATCTAGTGGGGTTGTAGGGGGATTCACATAAACAGATCTTTCATGTAGCCCCACAAAAAGAAGTCTAAAGGTGTTAAGTTACATGATCAAGGGAGCCACTAATGAATCCATCCCTACCGATCCGTCTTGTTGAATCAACATTTGTTCCCTTTTGAAGTTATCAGCTTCTTCAAGAAGCTGGGGTAATTCATTTTGCAAAAAATTTAGATATCTAGGCCCGTTAAGCGGTTCGCAGAAAAAATATGGACCAATAATTCGAAAATTTAATATTCCACACCATACATTAAGCGACGAATGGTTTTGGTTTTGAACTTCTCGGACCCAAAATGGATTAACTAATGAATAATAATGCATGTTATGGCTGTTAACTGCTCTATTACTGCGAAAAGTAACTTCATCAGAAAACATTATTTTGAATAAAAAATTTGGAGCGGCCTCTATTGCTCCATTCATGGTGGTACAAAAGTTTACTCGTCGTTTAAAATCATGGTCTTGAAGTTCTTAGTGTAGTTCCATATGAAAGGGATGATATTTGTGTTTTCTCGTGGTACGATTAGCAAGGGTAAAAATTGAAAAATTCAAAATAAATCGAAAACTATTAGAAATAGGTATATGACATACTTCATAAAAATTGGAGGCTTTTGTAACATCTATCAGAAAAATAATAAATACAGGGTGTGCCATTTAAAAAATTTGAGATTTTTCAGTTTAAAATAGTCGAAATGTATAAAATTTATTTTGAACACTCTGTAGCATCTAACTCAAATTTCTTTACATATATCTTTTTTTCATCTCTATAGAACGCTCGTACCAATTATGAGTATCCCACCTTCAGAAACGATGGCTCTACTGGCAATTTTTGTACAAAACTGAAAACTGGTATTTTAAAAAAAAAAATGAAATATTAGAAGAACTACTAGGTTTAGTTATATAACATTATTAATAAAAGGAGTTACAAAATTTTACGCAGAATTTAAAAATGAATTAGAAAATAGGATATTCTATTTAAAAAAACATATGTTATATCGGCCACACTTTTTTAAAGTGCCCTATATACTCAAAAATAATTTTAAACTGTGCATCTTAACATTCCCTAAAACTGAGATAATTAACGTTACTCTGTCGTTGACTCACCCTGTATATTTACATTTTGAATATTAATTTAAAATTAATTTACCCCTCTTTTAACGCTTACGTCACAAAACTTGAATTTCTTAAATCTTATTCTAAATATAGACCAAGATCTTTGTTTGTATTTGTTGCCTTTATAAGTTGACTGTAGGTGTTAATATATTTTCCCTGTCACTCTTTCTGTTTAAAATTATAACAGTAGTCTTAATTTTAAGAAATTATTGTTGGAAAAGTGGATTAAATTATTTAATAACACGTAGGCTGGAAAGTTTTTGATCTGACACATAGCTGTCGTCCTTTTCAAAAAATCCATATGGTTTTTAGGAAGTACCAACCTTCAAACGATACGTGTCAAAATTTCATGACATTTCGACGATTAGTTTACAAGTTACAATGGTTTCAGTGACGCTATTTTTGTTATTTTCAAAACAATGGAAAAAATCGAATTTCGTGTGTTGATTAAACATTGTTTTTTGATGGGAAAAAAGCCCTTTGAATTGTTGTGGCTCTTACTTGATGGAAATTCATAACGAATGTAATGAAAGACTGATATTGTCAAATTTCCACTTTATTTAGTTTCACTGAAACTGTATGACGCGTTTCGCTATACTATAGCTTCTTCTGACACAAAATGATACTTGAATATTAGTGTTGTAACATTTATACAAATACCCTAAGGTAGATAGGTAATAAAAATACTATACGCTAATGAATATTGCTGGGAAATCCATTCTGAATATTAATTGTATAAATTGAGTAAAGATGAGTTACCATGGGCCAGACAGGTATCTTTTTGTTCGTTTAAGAAGATGTCTGAATTTTTAATTCTATTTATTTCTAAATTTTCTAATAGGTTTAATTTTACGCCTTTGTTTTGTATGTGTAGAATTTTAAATTTATCGTTAAAAAGATGATTTGATTCGGTTAAATGATTACTGTACGCTGACTCAGTTTTGTTTTTTAAATAGCTTCTCTAAAATTCGAGTTTCGAATGAGCGACCTGTCTGACCTATGTAACTTTTATGACAAGAACCAGAATTCAACTACAGATTTTTTGATCTATTTTCTGATTCTATTTTTCCCTAGCATACCCCCGGATGAAACAGTAAAAATCATAAAAACATTCATAATCAAAAATAAAGTTAATATCGTTATACAACAAGACATACTAAATTTATAAAACACGAGCCTCAATCAAAATTATTTTTACTTTAATAATACGTTTTACAATAGTTCTGAGGGTCTCATAATGGGTAGTCCACTTAGCCTGCTTTTAGCAGAAATACTCATGGATAAACCTAGAAAAACAAATACATCGACAAGAATTTAGCAAATCATTTTTGTATTGGTACCGATATGTAGACGACATCTTTGCTTGTTTTAATGGTACAGAACGTCAACTTGACAATGTTTTTAACTATATAAACTCAATACATAAAAATTTTAAATTCACTATGGAACTAGAAGTCGGCAATAAAATTAATTTTCTTGACTTAACGATAACCAGACATTACAACAACCACAAATTCTCTATTTTTCACAAACCCTCACATACAGATACTACAATAAACATAAAATCAGCTCACCCCCTACACACAAATTGGCAGCTTACCACAGTATGTTGTATAGACTTGTAAGTGTCCCCTTATCTGTAGCTGATTTTATTAAAGAATTAAATCTAATAAAACAAATTGCTGTTGACAACGAATATTCTCCTGATATCATATTCCAAACAAAAAACTAAAAAATAAAGCTATTTCTTTAGTATACCCCAAGAAAAAAAACTCAGGGAAAAAATATAATGTTTGAACCTATTTTGGTAAAACGTCAGAGAAAATTAAAAACCACTTAAACAAATATAATATCAACATAGCTTTTAGAACAAACTACTCTTTAGGAAAATTCATTAAAAACGCAAAGGGAAAACAAAATAGATCAAAAAAATCTGGAGTGTATCAGTTGAATTGTGGTTCTTGTCATAAAAGTTACATAGGTCAGACAGGTCGCTCATTCGAAACTCGGATTTGAGAACATAAAAGAAGCTATTTAAAAAACAAAACTGACTCAGCGTACAGCAATCATTTAACAGAATCAAATCATCTTTTTGACGATAAATTTAAAATTCTACACATACAGAGCAAAGGCGTAAAATTAAACCTATTAGAAAATTTAGAAATAAATAGAATTAAAAATTCAGACATTATCTTAAACGAACAAAAAGATACCTGTCATCTATGGTAAACTCCCCTTTACTCAATTTATACAATTAATATTCAGAATGGATTTCCCAGCAATATTCATTAGCATATAGTATTAATTTTATTACCTATCTACCTTAGGGTATTTGTATAAATGTTACAACACTAATATTCAAATATCATTTTGTATCAGAAGAAGTTATAGTATAGCGAAACGCGTCATACAGTTTCAGTGAAACTAAATAAAGTGGAAAAAAGACCGTTCAAACAAAGCAATGGCTTGATAAGTATTACAGGGACTCTACCTCTAGAAAATCACTCATCTGATATGCTGCGAATATTATATAAAATTATTGGTGCGTTGAAGGCAGAATCGCAAAAGAAATTGCCCCAAATGTACAAGAAAAAAAGTGCTCTTCCATTAAGACAATGCACCGTGTCACAAGTAATGGTTACGATGGCAAAATTGCATGAATTGAAGTTCGAATTGCTTCCTCATCCCCCGTATTCTCCAGATTTGGCCCTCAGCGACTATTATCTATGTAGTTCCAATAAAGAAGTTATCGCCGAAACTGAAGCCTATTTTGAAGGCAAAGACAAATTCTTCTAGAAGAAAAAAATTTTAAAAAAGCATTGGACTGATTGTATCACTCTTGAAGGAGACTAATAAAGACGTATTTTGCAAAAAAAATGTGTAAGTAAGTAGACCAAAAACTTTTCAGCCTACGTATTATGTCAAAAAAGTAGTATCTCGTTTTTTCGAAAAATGGTACACATTTTAAAAAAAATGATTAATTTTTCACCCAAAAAATAAAAAAGGAAGTTTATAACTTACCGCAAAATTCGTAGTTTTTCCTTTAGATAAAGTATATGACACATGAGATTACGGTTCAGAAATTAGATGTCGCGTCGAAAAGGCCAGGGTAGCATTCCTTCAAATGGGGACCTTTGACATCTGAGTCTGCAGCTGAAGGTCAGAATGTTGCGCTGCTATGTCTTCTCTGTTCTACTTTTACGTAGTCGAATGGTGGACGATCAACGAAGTAGAAATGAAGAGAATAAATGACTTCGAAATGTAGCTATACCGACGATTCCTGAATATTTCCTGGACACATATAATTACTAACGAGGTGCTCGGGAGATTGGGAAAGGGTCTGAAACTCACCTTAAACTGGAAAAAGCGCAAATTAGACACATCATGAGGCACGAGTGGGGTAGGCTGTTGCAACTAATAGTGCAAGCTTGAAGTAAAAAGAGGGCCAAGCAGAAAACGTCCCTCCTGGATGAAAAGCCTACGAGACTAATGCGGTTTCAGTTCGATACAGCTTTTTCATATTGCTGCTAATAAAGTTAGAATACCTCTATTAATCGCTAATGTCCGAAATAAACGGATGAAGCACTATTAGAAGAAGAATGCGAATGAAAAGTTACTCCCAAAATTGCACGCGAATCGATAAAAATTTGTGGCAGCTGTCCTTTCGCCCGATTTGAAAAAGATGCTTTTGTCGTCTTGGATTCTGAAGCGACCATTTTGAATTAAGATAAAAAAAAAATATTTTTTTACACTTATATATGTGTTTAATAAAGTACAGATTGACCATTTTTAGACGCCCGGCTCAGATTTATGGAAAATTGTTGGATATTTATGTGTAAATCTAGAATAGTACAGTGCATGTTAAGGAGAGTATACTGATATATTTGACATTTGGTAGTGGAAATAACGCTAGGGGGGGCCGCGACGCGAAACAACTTTTTTTTCCATCAACATGCCTTTTATAAAACGGTATTGGCAAGCCCTAATTTTTTTCTACATTTTTTCCTTAAACTGTTTTCTTTTCTAATTTGTTTTGTAAAAAAGTTATGCAGAAAAAATCCTCTAAAATATTTTTTGGTCATCGCGGTTGCCACGTTTGACGGTTTTCAAACAATTTATCTAATAGGCAGCTTTCATACTTTATTCTGACAGCTCTTGTTTGCACACCTATTGAATTCAGTAGTCAAACTAAGTGAACGGTATGTTAATGGCTTCTGGATGAAGTGGTTTCCTACTTTGAAAAAGTAAATATGATTCTTATTTATGGAGAAGCGAATATAAATTCTCGGGAAGCCGTTAGACTCTATCGAGAACGTGACCTCGACAGGTATATCCCGGATCACATTTTATGGCGTTAGTGTATGGTGTGGGATAATTGGGAGACATTTGGTTGGACCATATTTTTTGAGGGAACACTAACTTGGATAATACTCTACCAGTCTTATTAGAAAATGTTCCCCTTATTTTAAGAAGGCATATGTGGTATCAACACGATGGAGTACCACCTCACACAACTGCTGCTGTTACAGCGTATTTGAATGAACAGTTTCAATGGACACCTAAGCCACCAGACTTCACGCCGTTACATTTTTTTCTTATGGGGACTCTTAACGCCATTGTATACATACAAAACTACGACAAATAATATTGAGCACTTAAAGGCAAAGATGTTAGATGCGAGCGATAATATATCTGGAGAAATTATTTATAAAAACTACTCATCAAGTGTTAATGAAAAGAATGGCAAAATGCATGATAGAAGGAAGACATAGAAAATTTCCTTAATTTTATAAGTATGTAATAAGTATGTAATAAGTTGTGTCATGTTAAAAGTTATATAGTTATTTTGTGATTTTAATAAAAATAATGTATTCTTGTTTTTTATTGTTCAAAGATATTTTATTAAAGGAAAAACCTCAACAGCATATTGTTACAATTACTGTCAGATTAAAGTATGATAGCCGTCTACTAGATAAATTGTGTAAAAACCGCCAAACGTGGCATATGATCTATGGTAATTGCGATGACCAAAAAATAATATTTTAGAGGGTTTTTTTACAGTGCTTTTCCTAGAGTGGTACGAACAGCAACGTTTTTTCTACCGGTGTCGGAAAAAGAGGTGTTTTTTGGGTTAGTTACTAATATTACCCATCTGGTAAGTTAGGTCTAATCATTTAACATTTTATAAGATAGAAATTCTAAATATAATCTAAGTTTATGTAAATATAACAGCTATGGTTGATCCGGGGGGAGGGGAGCCTGACCCTCCCAATCTTGCTTCTAGCTCTAATAATAGTAAAATTAATAAAATACAGAATAAATACGACCTAATGGATGTAAGCCCATACATAGTATATGTGGAATCCACAGAAAAAACTAACGGGAATGTGGGTAAATTCCACTCTTTAAAGATTGCTAAAGAAATATTTAACCTTAAGTTAACTGACGTTAAAAAATTCAACAAAAAGGCCTAAACCGCTTATCTATAGAATTCATCAACCATGAAGCGACTAATAAATTTTTAAATAATAAACATCTTATTGACAAAGGATACAATATATTTATCCCTTTTAACTTTGTCTCATGCAACGGCATTGTTAGAGAGGTTGATTTGGAATTAAGTTTAGATAACTTTAAGGAATTTTGCTCTTGTAACACTGAAATCCTAAATGCAGTTAGGCTTAATCGTAAAGTAATTAAGGACAATAAAGTAGAGTACATTCCTACTGGTACAATTCTTTTTACATTTAAAGGAACTTTATTACCTAGAAGCATTTCAATTTATAACTTGGAAAAAACCGGTATATGTATACATTTCCCCAGTAACACAATGCTTCTCGTGCCTTAAATACGCCCATACGAAAAGAAATTGCAAGGGAAAAGAAAAATGCCACAACTGTGGCAATCTCAAACACGTAAATAATCCAGAAATTGAACCCTATGAGTGCGAAACATCCTGCCTTTCCTGCAAAGGTTATCATAAAACAACAGCAAAAAACTGTCCTGAATATGAAAGACAGCAAAATATTAAACAATTAATGTGCTACGAAAATCTAACTTACTATGATGCAGAAAAGCTATGCAGAAAAATTTTAACTATAACCCGAGGGACTTCCCTGCTTTACCTCAAAACCCGTCACGTAGGAGATAGTCAGTAAAGAGTATATCCAGCCAAAATATTGAACCTTCATTAAGGCGTACATATGATTTTAAGACAAAAACCACGAGGTCATTCCAAGAGACTTTATCTCAATCATACGATAATAAAAGAAGAATAATTACGATACGACAAAAACGCACACGAAGAGCTGTTATACTCTCCAAACGGAAGACCAGGAAGGGAAGCATCTCCCTCACATAGCCAGAATTTGAATAGAATTCCACTAGCAAGTACGTCAAAGTCAAACAGAACAAGCCTGAATAACAGTGCATTAGCCCTAGATCGCCCGTTTATGAATCCTAATTCACCTGCAAATTTCTTAAAACAAATCTTAACCCTGCCCAGGGGGGATCAGTGGGAGAAAAATTTGTTGCTGGCCCACCTGAGTAGAGAATCGTATGTAGATCTAGATAACATGAGTGATTCTAGCACGTTTTAATGGTTAATACTCACTCTTCAAAATAGGGGTAATTGACACCCCATTTTGCGATTGTGGCCTAACTGAGGACCTTAATCACATCTTTTTTGAATGTCCCATTAATAAAATTCCGAATCAGGAGCTCTACAATGAATTATACAACCTGGGGTGGAAACCCCCCCCATTAGTATAGAGTCTGCCTTAAGTAATATCAGTTCGGAGGTAGTAAAGTTAATAGTAAAATTTTGCAATTATAACAAAATTAAACTATAACATGTATAATTAGATTATATTTACTTTGTTTTAGACCTGACTTTATGTGTAATGTGTCTGTCCATCCTATGTCTGTTTTTGTCCAATACTAATTAACCTCAAAGGCGATGCATGACAGATAGAATGAAGAACCACTTGTCAAAAGAAAAGCACTAGAGATCGTTATATAAGAAGATAGGCCCCCCAGGAGTTTTAATTCTCGCCATACTGGGGTCCCTTACCTAATGTGCTGGCAGATTGCCTTAGTGAGCAGTGCTATAACTACTATAACAACAACAATAGAGGGTTTTTACAGCATAACTTTTTTGCAAAACAAATTAGTTTAAGGAAAAAATGTTGAAAAAAAATTAGGGCTTTCCAATGCCGTTTTACAGAAGGTATATCGTTGAAAAAAAAAGTTATTTGGTATCGCGGCGTCCAACATCGTTTTTATCACCAAATGTCAAATACGTCAGTATACCAGGTGTACAAGTATGAAATGCGGATTTTTTTTTCTGAAAAAACATGTTAAATTCGGAAGAATGATAAAAAGTGCTTTATTCAAAGTATGCTCCATCGGCATCGCTTGTTATACATTTTTACCATCTTTCGGGCAATTTGTGAATACCACGCCAGTTAAAATCTTCCCCTTATGCTGCGAACCATTTATCGAGCCATTTTTTCACATCTTCGTACGAACCAAGGCGCTGCTCAGCAAGTGCGTGACCCATCGATGCAAACAAGTGATAATCGGAAGGAGCCAAGTCTGGTGAGTAAGCCGCATGGGGTAGAAACTTCCCAGCTGAGTGCTTCCAACGTGTCGCGAACTGGTTTTGCCGTATGTGATGGAGCATTGTCATGAAGAAAAATGACTTTGTGTTGCCTCTTTCGGTATTCTGGCCTTTTTTTAAGCAGCGAACGGTTCAAATCGGTCAATTGTTGTTGGTAACGTTTAGTATTAGCCGTTTCCCCAGGGTTTAACAGCTCATAATGGACCACGCTCCTCTGATCCCACCAAACACAGAGCATCGTCTTTCTGCCAAAGCGGTTCGGTTTTGCGGTCGATGTGGATGGTGCGCCTGGGTTTACCCATGATTTTTTACGCTTGGGATTCTCAGGATGTCTCAGGACATCGATGATATGGAATACATGACACGAAAACTTATGGAGGAATATGAAAAATGGGGCCTAGAAGTCAATATTAAAAAGACCGAGTACATGTGCGTCGGAGGACAACACCAGGACTTAAAACTGGCCACAGGACACACCATCAAACACTGTGCCAGTTATAAGTATTTGGGAACGAGAATATCTAGGGACGGAACACTGGAAGAAGCAATATTCGAGAGGAATATCCAAGGAAGAAAAGTGATTGCAAAGCTTAATAGTATACTATGGGATAAAAACATAACCATTGAAAATAAGAAGAGAATTTACAACTCAATAGTGAAAAGTATAATAACTTACAGCTCTCAGGTGTGGCCATTAAAGGAAAGAACAGAAAAAATACTAAAAGCTACAGAAATGGATTTCTGGAGACGAGCAGCCAGAAAATCCAGAAAAGACCGCATACCAAATGACACGATAAGGCGAGCTTTAGAAATAAAGCACGATATAGTGGACGAAATCAGAACCCAACAGTTGGTATGGTACGGACATGTACAGAGAATGTCACAAGATCAACTACCTAAAAAGATTTTAAATTGGAACCCTCATGGAAAAAGAAAGCGAGGAAGACCACGCCAAAGCTGGAGAGCAGGAATCAACAAGGAAGTACTAGAGAGAGATCTGGAGGAAGAGGGATGGAGAAACCGGGAGGAGTGGAAATTAGGCATCGGAAGACGTTATAAAACCGATTGATATATATATATATATATATATATATATATATATATATATATATATATATATATATATATATATATATATATACATATATACATATATATATATATATATATATATGTATAGAATATATATATATATATATATATATATATATATATATATATATATATATATATTCTCAAAATAAATCCACCTTTCATCCCCTGTAATTAACCGATGCAAAAACGACTTCCTTTTGTACCGAGCGAGGAAAATGTCACACGTGTTTTTGCGCTTTTCCGTTTGCCTGTCGTTCAAGTCATGTGGTATCCATTTACCAGTCTTCTGAATCTTTCCCATCTCTCGTAGCCGATTGGAAACGGCTTGTTGACTAACGCCCAATTGCTCGGCAGGTTGTTTTTGTGTTTGCAAATCATCTTCGTCCCACAATGCTTGTAATTCCACATCTTCGTATTTTTTTGGCGGTTTTCCACGTTCCTTGTCTGCAACATCGAAGTCACCACTTTTGAAACGCCGAAACCATCGTTCACACCTATTTTGCGATGGAACATGTTCACCATAAGCTTCTCGAAGTAATCGGTATGATTCAAGAGCAGTTTTCAAAAAATTAATGCTGTCCGCGAATGCTCTTTGTTCGGTATAAATTTCGACATATTGAACACAACATTATGCACACACTTTTCCAATTTATCACTAGTGCGCGTCTGACACTTGTTGATGACACAACAAAATGGCGCAGTGTCAAATCTTTATAGCACAAACTGCATTAGTGCACTATCTGTTGTCTGAAATCCGCATTTCATACTTGTACACCTGGTACTCCTTGACATGCAGTATACTATTCTACATTTAAAGAAAAATAAATATCCAACAATTTATCATAAATCGGGGCCGGCTTTGTCAAAATGATCACCCTGTACCTCAAATAAATTTTTCGTCTTCTTTTATTATACTCTTGAAAAAAATTCCCGAAATTGGCGTTTTTTTTCCTGGGGCCTGGGGTGACCTTACCCCTTAAGTTTGACTCTAATTGATATTTCCCACACAGACCGACTGCAGTAATGGCAAACAAAAGAGAGCGATATCACGATTCCTTGACATTTATGTATGCTAAAGTTAAAATTATATAAAGTGCACGAGTTTTGCGCAAATTAAATAAATAAAGAACTACTTTCACCATTATTTGCGATATTTACAAAACGCTTTAGGTTTTTTTTTTGACGTGTACTGCACTTTAATTTTTATTACAGGACATTTGATATTGTCAGTCGTTTTTTTTTTTTGTAAGATAATGAAAGTTTGCTTGGTACCATTTAAATGCGCTTGTAGAGTCGTGCATACTATTATTTTATAGGGCATTACGTAATGACAAATTATAGACGCTTACGACATAGTAAATATAACATCAAGGCAATCACTTTTGCAGATGAACAAAAAATCTATTAATTTTAGATTTGCAAATGTCGGCATACATTCTAGACTTCCGTATACTAAAAGGCAACGAACTTTTAGCAAAAAATTATAAATATTATTCGTAAAACTTTATTAACGCTGGTTCGTGTCTCGATAAGTGAGAGGAAAATACGAGGGCTGCCTTTTAAGTTTTTACAAACGACCAATAGATGGCTCTAGTTAGATGTGACATTAAAATTGTCGTAAAATTTGACATTCGTTATTTTTAAAACAGTGGTAGCTCGGAAATTGGCCTAGTAGTTTGTTTACAGCAGCGTTTCTCAACCTGTGGGAGGCGCCCCACTAGGGGGGCGTGATTACATTATTGGGGGGGCGCCAGCGTATCAAAAAGAAATTATTATTAAAAACATTCATTAAAACATTTAATATAATTTATTGAAAGGAAAACAAAACAAAATACATTCTGACATAATAAAATATAAAATATACATTTACACTGATATAATACACCTATAAATAGAATTGATTGAGTAGCTTACAGCTGTCACTGCCGGTCCCATGCCCGAACAAAGGAGGAGGGTTGTAGCGGTAGGCCAGCTCCCTACCCTATGTAAAAAAAGCTTCTGCTAAAAAACATAATCCAAAGCCGCGGAATCGAACGGATACACGAAGACGAAAACAGCAAAGAAGAAGGACAACGATATGTGGTACATGGAACATACAAGGTCTCTCCAGGAAAGTAAATGAAGTTGTAAACGAATTAGAAAATCTTCGAGTCGAAATTGCAGTACTGACGGAAACAAAGAAGAAAGGAAAATGCTCCGAAAGTTGGGGGCATTGCGATCACTTTTATAGTGGAGTGCCCAAAGAAGATATAGCAAAACAAGGCGTATCCATACTAATACACAGAAAACTGAGGAAATTCATAACCACCTGGGAACCGATTAGTGAAAGAATCATAAAGATGAATCTCAAAATACTAGGTAATAACACAACCTTACTGGGGGTATACGCTGTCAACGACGACGATCTGGCTAATAACAAGGATTCATTTTTTTTGAACAACTAAATGAGGAAATACGCAAAATTGGAACATCAAGAGAGATATTACTTTTGGGTGATCTAAATGGAAGAATAGGAAGGAAAGAACACGATAAAGTGATAGGAAAATATGGCGAAGAAGTTACTAACGACAACGGAAGAAGAATTATAGAGATATGTGAACAAAACAACTTTACAATATTAAACGGACACTACCAGCATAGGGATATTCATAAATATACGTGGAGACAAACAACAAGAGATTTAAAAAGTATTATCGACTATATGATAATACGACAGAGATCTAGATTAAACTTCCTAGATGTAAGAGTCCAAAGAAGGGCTTCATGTGGCAGCGACCACTACCTTGTGAAAGGAAAGATAACCTCACGAACAACACGGGAAAGCAAACTGGAAGATACAAGTACACAGCACACAACAAGTGAAACAACAATAAGATATAATACAGACAGCTTACAAAATGAAAGTATCAGAAATCTATACAAGAGTAGACTGGACCAAAAGATACAACGGACGGCATTTGTTAATATAGAAGAAGAATATAAGTATATAAAGGAATACCTACACGCAGGCGCACTGGAAGCATTAGGGTACCAGAGAAAAGGGAAAAAACAGCAAAAACCATATTGGCGGGATAAAGAAATTAAATACGAAATTGAAGAAAAACGGAAAAGCTATCACAAATACTTAAGTTCAAAGTGCACAAACGACAAAGTAAAATACAAAGAATCCCAAGCTAGAGTACGCAAAATGATTAGTGACAAAAAGAATAACCAATGGGAAAAGACATGCTCAAAACTCAACACTTACATAGGAGGAAGAAAAAGTACAGAAAGTTGGAGACTTCTTAAAAAATATGAGGACAGGACGGAAAAGAGAAATCTTCTCACCAATAACACCAGAAAAATGGAACCAATATTTTACAAATATGCTAACAGAAGATAGACCAGAGTTCAAAAGTACCCAACATGGAAACCCAAATATAGTTATACGAGGATCCCCAATAAGGATAACAACATCAGAAGTTAAAGAAGTATGTAAAACGCTAAAAAATGGTAGAGCTCCAGAACCAGGAAACATCCAGGAGAGATAGTAAAATACGGAACTGAAAAGCTATTTAGCGCTTTGACGAACTTATTCCAAAGATGCATTAACACAGCAGAAGTACCTGAGGAATGGAAAATATCATACATATCAACAATTCATATGAAAGGAGACAAAAATAATTGCGATAATTATAGGGGAATAACGGTTACAGGATCTATTAGCAGAATATACGAAAAAAAATACTTAAAAATAGAATAGAAACGGAATACGCGGACGTAGAAGCTGAAGAACAGGCAGGCTTTAGAGCAGGAAGATCCACAATAGACCATCTCTTCTCACTGACTCAAATCCTAGAAAAGAAAACCGCATTTGATCAGGAAGTCCATGTCTTGTTTGTTGATTTAAAAAAGGCCTACGACAGCGTCTCCCTAATGAGATTGTGGGAAACACTGCAACAGAGTAATGTAAGCACCGAAATAATTAAAGCCGTAAAATCCTTATACCAAGACGCAAGAAGTAGTGCGAAAACCAAATATGGTATAATAACAGGGTTCCAGGTCACAAAGGGTCTCAAACAGGGCTGCTGTATATCCCCAACGCTATTTAAAATCTATTTGGAGAGTGCACTGAAGAACTGGAAAAGGAAATGCAGCAGTATGGGATTACCACTGGATGACGATACTACATTGTACACGCTATCATTCGCGGACGACCAGGTAGTAGTCGCTCAGGACATCGATGATATGGAATACATGACACGAAAATTTATGGAGGAATATAAAAAATGGAGCCTAGAAGTCAATATTAAAAAGACCGAGTACATGTGCTTCGGAGGACAACAGCAGGACTTGAAACTAGCCACAAGACACACCATCAAACACTGTGCCAGTTATAAGTATTTGGGAACGAGAATATCTAGGGACGGAACACTGGAAGAAGCAATATTCGAGAGGAATATCCAAGGAAGAAAAGCAACTGCAATGTTTAATAGTATACTATGGGACAAAAACATAACCATTGAAAATAAGAAGAGAATTTACAACTCGATAGTGAAAAGTATAATAACTTACAGCTCCCAGGTGTGGCCATTGAAGGAAAGAACAGAAAAAAATACTAAAAGCTACAGAAATGGATTTCTGGAGACGAGCAGCCAGAAAATCCAGAAAAGACCGTATACCAAATGACACGATACGACGAGCTTTAGAAATAAAGCACGATATAGTGGACGAAATCAGAACCCAACAGTTGGTATGGTACGAACATGTACAGAGAATATCACAAGAGCGACTACCTAAAAAGATTTTAAATTGAAACCCTCATGGAAAAAGAAAGCGAGGAAGACCACGCCAAAGCTGGAGAGCAGTAATCAACAAGGAAGTACTAGAGAGAGATCTAGAAGAGGAGGGATGGAGAAACCGGGAGGAGTGGAAATTAGGCATCGGAAGACGTTATAAAACCGATTGATATATATATATATATATATATATATATATATATATATATATATATATATATATATATATATATATATATATATATACAGTAATACCCCGCTTTACGCGAGGGATACGTTCCGAAAAAAATCGCGTTAACTGAAATTCGCGTATATCGAGGTTTATGATTAAACATAGTCAAAATTTAATACAAAAAAATACAAATCATTTTAATCAATCACTTTAATTCTAAGAACACTTTATGCAATACATACTCTTATTTTTTACGGAAAAATACATCTATTGTCTTTTGGGTAACGTTTTGTTTACGTTCTTGTAAAATACGTTCATAACACCCAACACTGTTTTTAATTGTTTGACACACGGTCAAGACACGGTCATCATTATTGTCTATACTCTGCAATATGTCCAAACCTGAAATAAATTTTTGAAAGTGCATTTTGTATTTCCCCTGAAGATAAAAACTTTCTCTTCTACTTGTTCTTCCTCATCGTAGATAGGATTATTCTGTAACTCGATCAGATCTTCATTGCTAATAGGATCGTCGTGCGTTGCTACAAGTTCTACGAGATCTTCTACCGTGACATCTTCAAGTTCAGACCCCTCAATCATTGCAGCAATGTCTTCAAGCACTTGTCTCTGCATCTGGACAATTCTTCTAGGTGCTTCCACTACATCTGGCCAAAGATTACGCCACACCCCATTCATACAACTCATTTTAACTTCCTTCCAAGCCTCTTCTATGTTGTGAATAGACTTCATAATGTTGTATGACTTCCACCACTCTCGCATAGATTGTCTTCCTTCCCCGTCAGTTTCATGAATTAGTTGGCTAAAAGTGCGGCGATGGTAATAAGCTTTGAAGTTTGCTATTGCTCCCTGGTCCATAGGTTGTAATATTGACGTAGTGTTTGGTGGAAGGAACTTTACGTACACTTTTAAGTCTCTGGGCGTATCAAGTGAGGTTGGATGTCCTGGGGCATTGTCTAAGAGTAATATAACTTTAGGTTCAAGCCCATTTCTGTCACAGTATGATTTGACTGATGGGCAAAAACTATTAGAATACCATTCTTGAAAAATTTCCCGTGTAACCCACGCCTTTCTGTTTGATCGCCACACAACTGGTAGACTTGTCTTGTCTGTGCCTCGCATTGCACGGGGTGTTTCTGAATGGTACACTAGTAAAGGTTTCAGTTTGAAATCACCAGTGGCATTACCACCCAGCAGAAGTGTTAGTCGATCTTTCGCAGCTTTGAAACCACTGGCTTGACGTTCTTCCTTAGAAATGAATGTTCGAGATGGCATTTTTTTCCAGTAAAGTGCGGTCTCATCAACATTGAAGATGAGACAAGCAGGAATTTTCTCTCGTCTAACGAAGTCTTGAAACTTGTCTGGAAACTCAGCTGCAGCTTGAATGTCCGCGCTGGCCGCCTCGCCTGTTATGTGGATATTGTGAAGATTAGAACGCTACTTGAACCGATGGAACCAGCCTCTGCTGGCAGCAAAAGTCGGAGTGGCACTCCCTTCTCCTTCTTTTGTTTTCAGCATCTCATACAAAGATTTTGCTTTTGTGCATATGAGATCTTGACTTAGTGGTGTGTTCTTCTTATTCAAATCTTCGATCCAGACTGACAGTAATTTCTCCATTCTTTCTAAGATAGATGATCTCGAACGAGAAAGTTTTGTTGCACTTATAGGTGTTGAACCTTCGCTGGAGATTTTAATTTTTTCCCGATTTTTATAAATCGTTCTCACAGTCGATTCTGAGAGTCCAAAATCTCTCCCAACAATTGTTGCTTTGCCTCCATTTTCCATTCTTCTTAACACTTTCATCTTCAATTCCAAAGTGACGCTTTTACGCTCTTTTTTCTTTACAGGCGGCATTTTTTAACGTAGGGTTAAATTATGTATGTATGTATCTCCAATAAATATTAAAACAAAACTGCCAGCCGACCGAACTAACATTACGGAACAAATGAACACACGAAACGAACGAGGAAATCCCCATAGAACAAAGTCGAAGGACAGGGAATTCCCAATTCTTCAAAGAGAATATTCAGAGAAAGCGGGGATCCCCCCGCGACCATAGAGAAGTTAATGACTACATGAGCGCGAAATTTGAAATTCGCGTTATAGTGAAACCGCGCGTAACGGGGTCGCGCTAAGCGGGGTATTACTGTATATATAAATGGAATTGTATTAGTACTACACAATGTATTTACCTAATAATTAACATATCAATACTAAATTAAAAACAAGTTTAATAATTATTAGTGACTCCCTTCGGCCTGTTTTGCAGAGCAAAGATATTCGAAGGATGGTTTAATATTACAAATAGATACTCTGAGTTCTTTTTCTATATTTAGTTGAGATCTATATTTTGTTTTCAAAGCAGCCATCGCAGAAAATTCGGTTTCGCAAAGGTAGGATGTTGAAAATGGTAATAGTATACGAAATGCTCTTGTTTTCAGTGCAGAAAATTCATCATTCACCCCTGCCCAAAATTCAAAGAGTAATTTATTATTAAAATGTCTTTTAATTTCGCCACGTGCCTTGAAGTCTATAAAGATTTCTTTTTCGAAAGTTGAAAGCCCTTCGGGAGTATTTTGAAATGTATCCCTAACTCACTCGTAAATTGCTACCAACTTATCGTCAGTAAAAAAATACTTTTTAGTGTTCCGTGCGGAACACTTATAAGACCACTTCGCTGTCTGTCTGACCGTCTATCTGTCCGTCTGTCACACCCGATTTACTTCGAAACTATTTGTCATAGAAAGTTGAAATTTGGTAATTATATAGAAATTGATGGCCTCATTGGAGCCATGTAGTTTTGAAAGTTAAATTTTGACTTAAAGGGTTAGTTTTGGGGGGTGAAATCGGAAGTGAAAAAAAAAATTTTCTTACTAGGTAATCGAGTGTGGTGTCAAATGAAAGCTTGTAAAAACACGAGTAAAATATATATATATATATATATATATATATATATATATATATATATATATATATAATGTATTACTTTCGCGCACTTTTGTTTGCATTATTTTTAAAAAATCGCGAAAAATTGCTGTCCACCCGCCTTATCTCGAAAAGTACTTATCAAAAAATTTTGAAAAAATTCTGGAATATTCTCCACGGGGTGTAGATTGAACGAAAATTATCACGAGTGCATTACCTTTAATAATTTATCTGATATATAAAAAAACAGAAATTTCAAGGTCATCAATTTTCAGTAAAGACTGAAATAAACTTTGTTGAAAACTCATTTAGGGTGTGTTTTGTGAAGTCACTGATGATTTTATACTTCCGTTACAACATTTTTTATTTTAAAAGCAATCAACGTACGGAACACTAATTGCGCAAGTTCAACTTGCACTTGACCGGTTTTTAAAATTCTTTGTTTACATGGCTAGATGATTTTCAATGGTTACTAAAACAACTTTCAGATGTTGTTCTTCAGCCTTGTATATTTTAACACATTCACCCGCATTTGCAAACATTTCTAGGTTTTTTTACTTTACATTTCTGCTTCACAATTCCAATTTTCTACAAAAGGCATGAATTTTATCACTTGTATCGAATATATATGTATTTATTCCTTGGAATTGAAGATTTAAGGTATTTAGTTTCTCGAATATATCGACCAAGTAGCTCAATTTCATCACAAATAAACTATCTCGAAACTTCTCGTCTTCCGGTTGGTTTTCCTCTTCTAGAGATTTCATTTCTTAATTCATAAACATTTCCCACGTGATAACCATTTTGTCCCATGTCTTTACAACATGCAAAAAAAATTCTAGATTTCAGGGGTATCATTTTAATATGATTTACTACGGTTACAACTGTAGAGAGCACAATATTCAGAGAAGGACTCATTTTTTTTGGAAGCCAGAGCTTCTTTGTGGATCATACAATGTGTCCACACACACAGTGGAGATTTTTGTTTCACAAGTGCTTGTACACTTTGAAATCTTCCAGACATTCCGAATGTTCGAGACAACTCGGAACTTCTCGCGAAGCCGCTAGCGATATGGTGGGCGTGACAGAGAGCAATAGAGACGCATCGATTCTAGTTTTGTCAACGCAGCAGATATGTGTTGCCAAATATGAATAATTTTACTTATTCTTGATACTTTATAAGGTTTACAATTAAGGTCATAGTGTAGTTTTAGCATCAAGATACTAAACATACATTATTATTGCATGGATTGTTATTGTATGAGGGGCGATGAAAATTATGTTTGAAAATTGGGTCGCAAATACTGAAAGGTTGAGAAACGTTGGTTTACGGTGAACGTTAAAAAAAAAAAATTGTGAACAAACGGAAATTTCACGTGAAGGTTTTCGTTGGATCACTTACGATTTCAGTAAAGGCCTAACTCAACAACAATGCCTCGAATCACTTTATTCAACTTTTGGTAATCAATCACCATCAGAAGAGACTGTTTATAATTGGTTTGCAGAATTTCGTCATGGTCGTACTTCCGTCAGCGATGAATTTTATGAAGGTTGGCCAAAATCGGTTGTTTTTCCAAAAAAAACATCGATGCTGTGCGCAACATGATTGAAGAGGATCAGCGAATGAATGAATGTATTTAGGGAGGTAGATCGCGTCAACTGCTATGGTCATTTTGCGCCCGAGAAAGTTTTGGTGATTTATACTATAAAATTATTTCATTCAAGAATTCTAGTATCTGTTTATGCAAGGTACTATACAAATGGATAATGAATTCCAAGTTGTGCCGAATTCCATATTTTTCCCGTGTTTCTGCATAGTACTGTGTTTCAAAAATGTGTTTTATGGTGAGAGGAGATCTACATACGAGATATGTAGGGGGTTCTCATTTTTAAGGAGATAGGAATGTGTTTGATATGTGTGCCCTATCGCAAGTCTTGTCAAAGTTGTGTTTTCCTTTCTGTTCAGGGAATGAAAATATAGCGGAGGAAAAACCAATCTGACCTCCCAAAGTTCATTGTTGGAGTCCTCCAGATCCCACTGCAATTGAAATACCTTTCTGAATTCTTACAGTAGGTGGTTAATAAAGTGCAGTGGCACCAAAATAGGTGTGCCAGAGGAGATGGCTCTTTTAGCAAGGACATCAGCCTTATCATTACCCTTATTGTCGATGTGTCCTGAAATCCATAAAAAGGATATGAATTTATGTCTCAGTCTCGCAACGTATAAAAGATCCTTGATTTGCCTGATATATACATCTCCGAGATTAGCAAATCAAATGGATTTCAATGCACCCTGAGAATCAGATACAATTAAAAATCTTGAATTAAGGAATGAAGATATCGCAAATCTGATGCATTCTTTGACGGCCAGGAATTTTGCAGAGAAAATGGTTGAATGAGTGGGCAATTTGTAGGTTTTGAAAATGTTTTAAGTAACAATTGCAGCATCCACCCCTATTGATGTTTTGGAACCATCTGTATAAATTATGGTAGAATCTGCATGGAAGTTATTTATTTTGTCTGTGATTAGGGAGTTTATCATTTTTTTTTTTTTGATTACTTCTGTATTAAGAGAACTCATAGAGAGATCGATAAAAGGACAGGCGGAAAGCCAAAGATGGAATGTGATGAAGAGAGAATAATCAAATCGAGGAGGGGTGAAATTGTGGGTTGCCACGAGTTGTTTGATCCTCGATGGAACGGAGTTGGGAGGAAAAGATGATGATGAGGAGTGAATACGATGTAAAGAGAATAGGTCTAGAGAATGTCTGAAATGAGATCGATAAGGCGAGTTGATATAGAACTTCATTAGGGAGAGATGTCTGGTTAAGTATAGGGGGAGTATGGAGAAAATGCATTGCAGACTTGTAATGGAAGAAGTTCTAAAAGCTCCCGTAGCCAGCCGCAAGGCCTTATTTTGTATGGTGTCAAGCTTTTTTTAATTGTAGATCTGACAGAGTCATAAATAAAGTCCCCATAATTCAACTTAGATAAAATAAGGGATGTATAGATTTTGATAATAGAGCTGAAATCGGAGCCCCATGTAGTGTGTGCTAGGGAACGCAGAAGGTTGAGATCATGGGCTGTACGTGTTCTCAGGAGAGTGATGTTCGAGTGCCAATTCAATTTGGTGTCATAGGCCCAGGATGCATGACGAAAACTGCAGTAAATTCGATTTTGCATAAACATTTAGCTATGAAAAAGATCTGTTCCTGATGGATTCCGCATAATTGACCGAAACTCAAAAATAGGCTGGTAGCAATTGCTGTAAGGAAATGACTGAGAAGAATATCGGATTAATGTCTCATTGCCTGTATTCACCTGATTTATGGCCTAACGACTTCTTTTTGTTCCCGCCCAAACCATATTTTTGAGGTACTAACTTCAAAGTGGAAAAAAAGTTTCGAGAATTGGTTCGAATGCCTGCAAAAGTTTATAAATCTTAAGGCGAATAACGATTTGCACGGAAATTTTGTTTTCTTTCATTATTTTTATAAAAACTTAAAAGGTAGCCATCGTATATCACCGTTGTACCAAGTGTATAAAATTGAAAGGAGATTACGTTGAGTCTGTAAACAATTTTACAATTTTTGTTTTTGACATTTATTGTTCTTTCTATTTTGGGCTAGAAACTTATCAATACGCTTTCGTAGTTTTTTCTTACTGACGAGAAAATGTATTTAGAAATTTAATAAAAATGTGATGCAATTTTAAGAAAAATCAACTAAACTAATCTTCCTAGAAGTCCTTAATACTTTTCCAGAATGTCGCGCCACGAAGTTCACAATTAAATTAATTTTTAAAATAAAATTCCTGCAGCTTCCAGCAGGTGGCACGCCGACATCAGCATCGGCGTTTTTCCTGCAAAATATCGACGCCGTTCCCTAATTGGAATTCCACGAGTATTTTCTTGGAAAATGGGTCGCCCCATTAGTTTGCATCAAAAAACTTTTTCCGATATGTCCTGCCGACATGTCATCGTTTTCTAATTAGCGAGAACAATCATCATCTATAATAATATATATAAAATGCAACGTCTCTCTGTCTGTCTGTCTGTCCGTTAGTGACCTTATCACTGGAGAACCACTTATCCGATTTACGTACTTTTTTTTTAAACATACATATGTTCTCTGGACAGGTTATAGGCTATATTTTATTACGATAGGTAGCATAAGGAATGAGCAGTGACGATAATAGTGAATGAAGTCGGAAAAAAGTTTATCGCTAGCGCGTTCCCTTGCAATACACAGTCTAAACCTTTAAATATGGAACAATATTATGTATTAGAGAATATCTAGAATCTATAATATATATAAAATGCAATGTCTCTCTGTCTGTCTGTCTGTCCACCGGTGCGTTTATCACGCGAGAACCACTTATCCGATTTACGTCTTTTTTTAAATTCATACATATATTCTTTGGCCAGGTTATATAATAATAATAATAATCTATACCTATAATATAAACAAATTGCAACCTCTCTCTGTCTGACTGTCTGTCCGTTAGTGCGTTTATCCCTCGAGAATCACTTATCCGATTTTACGTGATTGTTTAAATTCGTACATATGTTCTCTGACCAGGTTTTAGATATATATTTTATTACATCTATAATATATATAAAATGCAACGTCTCTCTGTCTGTCTCTCTGTCCGTCTGTCCGTTAGTGCGCCTATCACTGAAAAACCACTTATCCGATTTACGTACTTTTTTTTTTTCTGAACATAGATATGTTCTCTGGCCAGGTTATAGGCTATATTTTATTACGATAGGTAGCATAAGGAATGAGCAGTGACGTAAAATAGTGAATGATATCGGAAATAAGTTTGCCGCAAGCGCGTGCCTTTGCAATACACAGCCTAAACCATTAAAGATGGAACAATATTATGTAGCAAAGAATATCTGTAATGTATAATCTATAATATATATAAAATGCAATGTCTCTCTGTCTGTCCATTAGTGCGTTTATCACGCGGGAACCACTTATCAGATTTAACTGTCTTTTTTTAAATTCATGCATATATTCTTTGGCCAGGTTATATAATAATAATAATAATCGATATCTATAATATATGTAAAATGCAATGTTTGTCTGTCTGTCTGTCTGTCCGTTAATGCGCTTATCCCTCGAGAACCACATATCCGATTTACGTGATTTTTTAAATTCATACATATGTTCTTTGACCAGGTTATAGGTATATATTTTATTACATCTATAAATATATATAAAATGCAACGTATTCTGTCTGTCTGTCTGTCCGTTAGTGCGCTTATCACTGGAGAACCACTTATCCGATTTTCGTACTTTTTTTTTTAAAACTTACATATGTTCTCCGGTCAGGTTATAGGCTATATTTTATTACGATAGGTAGCATATGGAATGAGCAGTGACAATAATAGTAAATGAAGTCGGACAAAGTTTGCCGCTAGCGCGTTCTCTTGCAATACACAGTCCAAACCATTAAATATGGAACAATATTATGTAGCCCAGAATATCTATAATATATATAAAATGCAATGTCTCTCTGTCCGTCTGTCTGTCTGTCTGTCTGTCCGTCCGTTAGTGTGCTTATCACTGGAGAACTACTTATCCGATTTACGTGCTTTTTTTTAAACATACGTATGTTCTCTGGCCAGGTTATAGGATATATTTTATTAGGTGACATAAGGAATAAGCAGTGACGATAATAGTGAATTAAGTCGGAGAAAAGTTTGCCGCTAGCGCGTTCTCTTGCAATACACTCCCTAAAGCATTAAATATGGAACAATATCATGTAGGAAAGAATACAATATATATAAAATGCAACGTCTCTCTGTCTGTCTGTCTGTCCGTTAGTGCGCTTATCACTCGAGAACCACTTATCCGATTTACGTGTTTTTTATAAATTTATATATATGTTCTATATAATTCGATATAAGCCTAGATAATGGGAGATAAGGTGAGATAATGGGAGATAAGGAGAAATAATGGTAGATAAGGAGAGATAATGGGAGATAAGGAGAAATAAAGGGAGATAAGTCGAGATAAGCCTCGATAATGGGAGATAAGGTGAGATAATGGGAGATAAGTATAAATAATGGGAGTTATGGTGAGATAATGGGAGATAAGGAGAAATAATGGGAGATAAGTCGAGATAAGCCTAGATAATGGGAAATAAGGTGAGATAATGGGAGATAAGGAGAAATAATGGTAGATAAGGAGAAATAATGGGAGATGAGCAGAGATAAGCCTAGATAATGGAAATTATGTAGAGATAATGGGAAATAAGGAGAAATATTGGGAGATAAGGAGAAATAATGGGAGATATTTTATTACGTTGGGTAACATAAGGAATAAGCAGTGACGATAGTAGTGAATCAAGTCCACGCGAGCGGAGCCGCGGGCCCGGCTAGTGTAAGTATAAAAACAGTTTTTTCTGATGAAAATATTAAATATTTGATAAAAATGGTTATTTTTTAACACTTGAATTGATTCAGCCGATACTTGGTGCAACACTACTTAAATTTAAACTAAATTGAGACAGAGACAAAACCATAGAGCGCTGAGCGAGTCTCCCTGAAATATACCCCCTCTGATGTACAGCACTTCTGTTTGGCTGCATTCGGTTTGTGTTTTTAGGTGAATTTTGGTTTTCCATGTTTTCAAAATTTGCGCGAGAAATTGTCTGAGGTTTTGGTTGATTTTGTAGATTTCTAGGGCTCTGATTAACCAGCTGCGGGGTATGGAGTCGAAGGCTTTTTTATAGTCTATGTAACCGGTGTGCAGGCTTCTGTGTTCTTTTCTGGTTTGTCCCATGATCACGCTATCTATGATCAGCTGTTCTTTGCATCCTCGGCTATTTTTCCTGCACCCCTTCTGCTCTTCTGTGAGAATATTGTTGTCTATTAGGTGTTGTTTTATTTTCTTGGAAATTGTGGCTGTGATGATCTTTTATAGGGTTGGAAGATAGATGATAGGTCATTAGTTTGACGGGTTTCTGGTGTCTGAGCTTTTGGGTTTGACGTATGTTATTCCTTGTGTAAGAAAAGTGGGGAATGTGTGTGATTGTAGAATGGCTTTGTTGATTTGGAGTGTGAGTGCTTCGTGTGTGGTGGTAAACTGTTTGTCTCAGAAGTTTTGTGTATTATATATCCCAGGGCATTTCCAGTTGTGTGTATGTATTTGATTGTTTCTGTAATTTCTTGTGTAATTAATGTGGAATTTTCTTGTTCTGTCACATGTTTGTTTGTCTTCTTCGGCTTTGATCCAGGGGGTGTTATTATTATGTAGTTTGGGTTCTGAATACATACTTTTACAATAATCTGTGTGTTCTCGTTTGTTTCATGGTTCTGTCAATAGTGTCTGCTCGTTGTATATAGTTTTTCGGTAGAACTGTTTTTTGGCTTCTTCGGAAGAAGTTGTTGGTGTCTTTCCTCTCGTTTGATTATTTGTATCTACGGAGTCTTGCGGCATATACGGATAGTTTTTGTTTCAAAGTTATTATTATTATTATTACCTTCATACCGGTAAAACAATCACAGGAGAGTATTATTGCAATCTTTTGAACTAGCTGGATGAAAAAATTCGAGAGAAAAGGTCCCATTTGCAGAAGAACAAGAACATCTTTCATCATGACAATGCACTTACTCACAGAGGCACTTTGGCAAATGCAAAACTGGTCGAATTAAAGTACGAATTACTAGAACATCCACCTTGTTGGCCAGATCTGGCTCTATCTGACTTCCATCTGGTCCCAAACCTCAAAAGATTTCTACGTGGGAAGCGTTTTTTCAACAACGTAAATGGATATTTTCAAAGTCTTCAATGCTCGATTGTTTCTGTTTTAACTCTGTAAAAAATATATGCTACAACTACCATCCGCCGCTTGTCCCGGCAATTCCAGGTCCTTTTGGTCAGTCGCTAAGGCAGTTAGTCAAAATTTCACCAAATCCACTAAACCACCACTCACACGGCCAGATAATTCTATTGCAACGACACCTGTTGAGAAAGCGAACTTGTTGGCTGAACTCTTTGCTTCACATTCTACTATCGATTTCCAAGGAGAATCACCACCTACTATTCCCATGGTGCAGTCAAGGATGCCCGATATTGTCTTCAGACAGCGTATCATAAAACGTATTTTGATGAAGCTAGACACCAAAAAGGCTTCAGGCGCTGACGGAATACCTGCCATAGTTCTCAAGAACTGCGCGAGGGAACTAACACCAGTTTTCTGTAGACTTTTCAACCTATCCTACAGAAAGGGAATATTTCCTTCCTGCTGGAAATGTGCCACAGTTCAGCCGATACCTAAAAAAGGGAAGAAGACCTTGCCAAATAACTACCGACCAATCGCACTACTCTCAATAATATCGAAAGTCATGGAAAGGGCTATCAATCAGCATCTTCTAAAATATCTTGAAGGATTCAACATTATTAGTGATCACCAATATGGCTTTCGTAAAAATAGATCAACAGGAGATCTTCTGACTTATGTAACACATGTTTGGAACAATGCAATTGAACACTATGGAGAATCTCGAGCGGTTGCCCTTGACATATCCAAGGCATTTGACCGTGTTTGGCACGATGGGCTGTTGGCTAAGCTACGTTCTTGTGGTATGTCTGAAAAGTTCTGTTTGTGGCTCTCATGTTTCCTCAGAGAGCGTTCTTTACGAGTGGCAGTTGACGGATTCCTTTCTAACACCTTCAATATCAACGCCGGTGTGCCCCAAGGTTCCATACTGTCTCCTACTCTCTTCCTCATTTATATTAACGATCTGCTGGAAAAGACCGAGAATCCAATCTACAGCTTTGCAGATGACAGTACACTTATTTCTTCATTCACTTTGAACGCTCGGACATCGACTACTCAGACGAATATCCGCAGACAGCAGGAAGTCATTCAACTTAACAAAGACCTGGAAGAAATTCTATCTTGGGGTGACAGTAACCAAGTGGAATTTAACGCTACAAAAACCCAGGCGGCAGTTTTTTCTAAAAAAGTTAACGTTGCAGAACCCGACATAGTTATGTCGGGGCACTCCATCCCTCTAACATCGTCACTCAATCTGTTAGGCGTTAATTTGGGAGCAAATATGTCCTGGCATGAACATGTTGCAGGCATAGCAAGAAGAGCTTCTCAAAAGTTGGGAATATTGTTTCGAACCAGAAAGCTTTACACTCCACAACAACTGTTAATTCTTTACAAAGCTCAAATTCGACCAACTATAGAATACTGCTCCCATGTTTGGAGCTCCGCTCCCAAACATACACTGCATTTGTTGGATTCTATCCAGAGAAGAGCTGTTCGTCTGATTGGAGACCCGGAACTGACCGACGGCCTTGATTCGCTGGAACATCGAAGAACGGTTGGCGACTTGAGCCTATTCTACAAGTACTTTCATGGAAAGTGTTCGAAAGATGTGGCCCGTTTAATTCCTCCCAGAGTGGTGCATATTAGAAGTACACGTTGCGCTGATGCTTCACATCCGTATGAGGTTCAGCTTGTTACTCCTCGTACAACGCTTTTCAAGCAGTCTTTTATATGGAGAACATCATACCTTTGGAATGGTTTACACAAGACTGTGTTTCCCATCGAGTACAATCTACACCGATTCAAGAACAACGTGAATCGCTATCTCCGCACACGTGTCGCTCCTGTAGCGCTTTAGGGACTTCCCTGTAGCACGTGTGGTAGACCCATAAAAAAAAAAAAAAAAAAACCCAACCATAACAAAAAATTTCAATATTTAATTAACATAAGCTTCCCATAAAACTTGGCATTATACTAAATTAAGTGAAAACTAAAATATGTTAAAGACATAGGTTACAAATGGCGGTAATTAATAATGTAATCAGGACTATTATTTGCGCTTGTTTTACCGTACTAAAATCTGCCTCCATTTGCTGCTATTAACATTCTTTTAAAATTTTGCAAGAACGTTTAACACGGTACTATATACATGTAGTCGTACTTTCGATTCGTACAGGACGTGAGTTCAGCCTTGGATGCAATTATTGTTAGTAGAAAAACTATCCTGTTATTTCATGTTGGCGTAAATAGCGGAACATCATAATAAGTCTAAGAGTAATTTTATACATACATATACAAACAATTAACCCGAACTCTAATTACGAATGTTTATCACTAGCCCAGGCGCCAAGGGTTTTGCGCTCTCATTAAAAGTATTTATGTATGTTTAGGTGTAGCGCATCGTTAGCTATGATCATTTAGCGCCAGTTCCTGTTATAGTTTGGAGTAAAAATCGGTTTCTTTTAAAAAATCTATTAGACATTTTATATTGTTTGTATTACACCAATCTATAAAAAGGGTGAACACAAAGATTGTAATAATTACAGAGGAATTACTATTCTGAACACAATTGTCAAAATTTATGAGGGCATTATTAATAATAGGATAAAGAAAGTAACAGAACCACAACTATCGGAATCGCTAAGTGGATTTAGACCAGCAAGAAGTACACAAGACCACATATTTACACTGAAACAGATTATCGAAAGAAGATCAAAACAAAATAAGAATCTACACCTTGCTTTCATAGACTTAAAAAAAGCATTTGATAGTGTACCGAGAAATAAAGTGTGGAAAACAAAGGAATAAACAAAAAGACAATAAGAATAATAAAGGGAATATACAGCAACAATGTGCAGTATGTAATAAAAAACAACATGAAGTTGGAGGGATTTACAACACAGGAAGGTTTGAGGCAAGGAGGAAGCTTGAGCCCAACATTGTTCACTGTATACATGGATGAAATAATTAAGAAATGCGAAATAAAAGTGAAAAAAAAAATGACAATAGGATACTGGAAGCTGAAAAGAATAGAAGTATCTGAAGCGGCTTTTGCTGATGATATTGTGCTGTTGGCGGAAAATGAGAGACAATTACAAGGAAACCTCGATATTTGGAATAAAGCGTTTAAGGAAGAAGGCATGGAAATTAATATAGATAAAACAAAAGTAATGACAATGGGACACCAACAAACAAACATTTACATAGAAGGGAATAAAGTACAACAAGTGGAACAATATAAGTATCTGGGAGTGATAATGGATGAAACTGGAAAACAAGACAAAGAAATTGATGAAAGAATTGAAAAAACGAACAAACTTTACTATGCAATAAATAATAAATTCATTATGAAGAAAGAGGTGACGAAACAAACAAAAATAAAAGTCTTCAAGGCAATTTTTAGGACAATCCTGACATATGGATGTGAATCATGGACCCTAACGGACAGGCGGAAAAACAAGATATAAGCCGTCTAAATGAAATACCTGAGAACAGTACAAGGAGTTACAGCTGGGATGGTGGGGACATGTACAGAGAATGACGGATGACAGACAGGTGAAACAAGTGTATGAAGCCCGAATACAGGGAAAACAGAAGCGAGGAAGACCTAGACAAACCTGGTATGGGAGTATTGGAAGTATACTTGAGGAGAAGGGAAAATCCTGGAAAGAAGCAGTGAAAATGGCAAAGAATAGAGACAGATGGAAGAAGTTCATATGTGGAGGTTGAGGGGGAAAAAAAAGGAGAATGTATAACTGCCCTACACCATATGGTAGAAGGGATATACGATTATATATATATATATATATATATATATATATATATATATATATATATATATATATATATTAGCCGGGCCCGCGGCTCCGCTCGCGTGGACTTGTTTTACTACTATCGTCACTGCTTATTCCTTATGTTACCCAACGTAATAAAATATCTCCCATTATTTCTCCTTATCTCCCAATATTTCTCCTTATTTCCCATTATCTCTACATAATTTCCATTATCTAGGCTTATCTCTGCTCATCTCCCATTATTTCTCCTTCTCTCCCATTATTTCTCCTTATCTCCCATTATCTCACCGTATTTCCCATTATCTAGGCTTATCCCGACTTATCTCCTATTATTTCTCCTTATCTCCCATTATCTCACCATAACTCCCATTATTTAGACTTATCTCTGCTTATCTCCTATTATCTCTCCTTATCTCCCATTATTTATACTTATCTCCCATTATCTCACCTTATCTCCCATTATCGAGGCTTATCTCGACTTATCTCCCATTATTTCTCCTTATCTCTAATTATCTCACCTTATCTCCCATTATCTAGGCTTATATCGAATTATATAGAACATATGTATAAATTTATAAAAACACGTAAATCGGATAAGTGGTTCTCGAATGATAAGCGCACTAACGGACAGACAGACAGACAGAGAGACGTTGCATTTTATATATATTGTATTCTTTGCTACATGATATTGTTCCATATTTAATGCTTTAGGGAGTGTATTGCAAAGAGAACGCGCTAGCGGCAAACTTTTCTCCGACTTAATTCACTATTATCGTCACTGCTTATTCCTTATGTCACCTAATAAAATGTAGCCTATAACCTGGCCAAAGAACATACGTATGGTTAAAAAAAAGCAATAGTTCTGCAGTGATAAGCACACTAACGGACGGACAGAGAGACATTGCATTTTATATATATTATAGATATTCTCTGCTACATAATATTGTTCCATATTTAATGGTTTGGACTGTGTATTGCAAGAGAACGCGCTAGCGGCAAACTTTGTCCGACTTCATTTACTATTATTGTCACTGCTCATTCCTTATGCTACCTATCGTAATAAAATATAGCCTATAACCTGGCCGGAGAAGATATGTATGTTTTAAAAAAAAGAAATACGAAAATCGGATAAGTGATTCTCCAGTGATAAGCGCACTAACGGACAGATAGACAGACAGAATACGTTGCATTTTATATATATTATAGATGTAATAAAATATATACCTATAACCTGGTCAGAGAACATATGTATGAATTTAAAAAATCACGTAAATCGGACAAGTGGTTCTCGAGGGATAAGCGCATTAACGGACAGACAGACAGACAGACAGACAGACAAACATTGCATTTTATATATATTATAGATATAGATTATTTTTATTATTATATAACCTGGCCAAAGAATATATGCATGAATTTTAAAAAAGACAGGTAAATCTGATAAGTGGTTCCTGCGTGATAAACGCACTAATGGACAGACAGACAGAGAGACATTGCATTTTATATATATTATAGATTATACATATACAGATACATAATATTGTTCCATATTTAATGGTTTGGGCTGTGTATTGCAAAGGCACGCGCTAACGGCAAACTTATTTGCGACATCATTCACTATTTTACGTCACTGCTCATTTTTTATGCTACCTATCGTAATAAAATATAGCCTATAACCTGGCCAGAGAACATATGTATGTTTTAAAAAAAAAAGTACGTAAATCGGATAAGTGGTTTTTCAGTGATAGGCGCACTAACGGACAGACAGACAGACAGACAGGGAGACGTTGCATTTTATATATATTATAGATGTAATAAAATATATATCTAAAACCTGGTCAGAGAACATATGTACGAATTTAAACAATCACGTAAATCGGATAAGTGGTTCTCGAGGGATAAACGCACTAACGGACAGACAGACAGATAGAGAGAGGTTGCAATTTGTTTATATTATAGGTATAGATTATTATTATTATATAACCTGGCAAAAGAAGTGATAAACGCACCAGTGGACAGACAGACAGACAGACAGAGAGACATTGCATTTTATATATATTATAGATTCTAGATATTCTCTACTACATAATATTGTTCCATATTTAATAGTTTAGACTGTGTATTGCAAGGGAACGCGCTAGCGATAAACTTTTTTCCGACTTCATTCACTATTATCGTCACTGCTCATTCCTTATGCTACCTATCGTAATAAAATATAGCGTATAACCTGGCCAGAGAACATATGTATGTTTTAAAAAAAAAAACTACGTAAATCGGATAAGTGGTTTTCTAGTGATAAGGGCACTAACGGACAGACAGACAGACAGAGAGACGTTGCATTTTTATATATATTATAGATATATATATATATATATATATATATATATATATATATATATATATATATATATATATATATATATATATATATATATATATGTTGTTTGTCGGTACAACTATTTGGTATAAGGGTCTCAGTAAATTATGATTTGATCTTTGGAGGAGATAAACTTGTGAAAGGATATGTTTTTATGGTAAGGGTTGTAGTATTACATTGTTGGCATAGTGGGAGGTTCTCCTTTTAATAGATATGAATGGGTTAGATTCGTATGTCCTATGGATACTCTTCTCTGTAAGATATTTTCTTTCCGTGTCAAATTTGAAAGATGAAAAGGTGGATATACTGAAGGCTTGGGTTCCCATAGTTTATTTTCCTCTTGCAAATCCCATGCTAGTTGAAATATGTTCCTGAAGATATCCTTGAAAAGATTTATCAGGTCTGTTGATGATAATATTGGATTTAAGATTTTTCCAGAGGTGATTGCCAATTTAGCATTATTATCTGCCAAGTTATTTCCACTTATGTTGATATGACTAGGAGTCCACAACAATACTATGTTATTCTTTCGGATATCACTTATATGTAGAAGGTCTATTATGAAATGAATGTTTTCAGATAATTTACAGATTTCAGAGAGCTAAGAGAATCAGTTATAATGAGAATACTACTATTAGTGTTCCGTACTTCCGTGTCTGTCTGTTTGTCCGTCTGCCTGTCTGTCACACGCGATTTTCTCCGAAACTATTGGTCATAAAAAGTTGAAATTTGGTAATATTGATGGCCTCATCAGAGCCGTGTAGTTTTGAAAGTTAAATTTTGACTTAAGGGGGGTTAGTTTTGAGGGGTGAAATCGGAAATGAAAAAAAAAATTTTTTACTGAATCATCGAGTGTGGTGTCAAATGAAAGCTTGTGAAAACATGAGTAAAATATATATATATATATATATATATATATATATATATATATATATATATATATATATAATGTAATACTTGCGCACATTTTCCTTGTATTATTTTTGAAAAATCGTTGTCCCCCACCTTATTTCGAAAAGTACTTAACAAAAAATTTTGAAAAAATTCTAGAATATTCTCCACGGGGTGTAGATTGAACGAAAATTACCATGAGTGTATTACCTTTAATAACTTATCTGGTATATATAAAAAAAAAAATCAAGGTCATCAGTTTTCAGTAAAGATTAGAAACAAACTTTGTTGAAAACTCATTTGGGGTGTGTTTTGTGAAGTCACTAATGCAAATTTGATAGCTTCTCTGATAGCCAATAATTCAGCTGTATAGATTGTAGACATGTTATTTAGTTTATATTTATGAATATTGTTTGGTGCAACCACTACGGCACCCATTCCTAAGTTTGATTTTGATCCATCTGTGTAATATTGAATGTGATTTTGGTATTTATCATGAATTAGTTGAAGGAACGATGATTTTATTTAAGAAGAGGAAATTCATTCTTTGTTATATTTTGCCAAGCTGATATCCATATTGGGAGCGGATGCAATCCAAGAAGGGAGTATTGCGCTCATTAATGTTGGCTCTCAAGAAATGTTAACAAGTTGCATTAAATTAAGTGTCTCATTAAATGTTAACAGGTTGCATTTTAGCACCTACCACTGAACGCGTTAAATCAGCCATTTTATTTTAAATAATTTTTTTTTAAATTACGGTAAAACTGAAAAGAAATAACCTATACACTATTTGTTTGTAAAGGGTAATAGTACAGGAAATGAAGCATTTTGACTTGCAATTTTTTCGTCCAGCATGGATTTACTTGAAATTTTCACAGAAGGTAGGAAATAGCCCAAGGATCATTTTCTATATCATGCCGCTGTACGTTAAAACCTTGGGGGTGGTTGCCACCCCATCTCGGGGGTGGAAATTTTTTATTACATTTTAACTAAAGGAATCGATGAAAAAAGTAATTCTAAGAAAAAAAATGTTCTTTACGTTTTCTTCGTAAAACTAATATTTTTCGAGTTATTCTCGGTTGAAAGTAACAGTTTTTCGACGAAAAAAATCGACTTTTTTAAAGGGTTTTTTGCGAATAACTCGAAAAATATCCATTTTATCAAAAAAACAGTGGAGAGCAAAATTGAAGCTTTTAAAAAAACAAACAAAATCCTTTTTTATAATTTTTCTACGATCAATACGAACCGAGATACGGCATGTTAATGGTTAGCTTTTTTTCGTCAAATGCATAATTTGAAAGATTCAAAGCCAAATAACGGGAAAACTTTGCATTTTTCGAGGAAAACTTATAGAATCTTTTTTAAAGTATATAATTAGACCTTTTAAAAAAAAGTCTCTAGCATGAAAATTGAGCGACTTATGATCAAAATAAGGTCGGTACCTACTTTTTTCTACGAAAAAATCTGTGAAAACAACCCCCTAACTACCCCCCTAATTAAAATTGATCGCCACCCTTCTGTGATTCTCTTTATATATGTATTATCAATACACCCAAGAAGGTTGACCAATTTAAAATGCCTAATTTTAGAAAAATTGGAGTTTAAAGAGAAAACGATTTTTTGCAATTTCGTATTTTTCACCCTTTTCTTCAAAATATCTCCGAAAATACTGGAGATACGAAAAAAATGATAGAGCACCAAATTGTAGCTTTTTAATGACTAAAATTTCTCTGTGTGTAGATTTTCTATACAATGAATATTTGGCGAGATATAGCCGTTTAAAACCTCTATTTACGAGCGAACACCACCTTATTCGAGCCCTTTAAACTCACCCCATTTAAAAACTAAGGGATCTTAAGGAATTTAATTCACATAGTCTTATAGCTCTTGAAAAAGCCCTACAAAATCGTTTTTGAAAAAACTTTCTGTCACTAAAAATGAAGGAGCTATGTTTAAAAAACCAATCAATTTTTTTTCGAAAAATTCGAATAGCCCGCTTCGGAGCGTAATAATCTACATAACCGGTATATTTGGCAGTAATACGTTATATGTTCCACTTTTTCCATTCAAATCGAAAGACAGAGAAGAAGAAACATCTGCTCATGTGTCTGCGTGTGATTCCTCACCAGTGTATTTTAAAGTTCGAAAGAAATAGCACGTGCTCTGACAATTTTTTTAGAATTATTCAATTGTGTTTGTTATACTCGTAGTTATGAAAATAAATCGGTTAGTGCATAAAAAATTCATTTTTATATTTTTTATTTCAAGTGCCAGAGTTTTTTTTTTATTCTTTTGTATATACTTTTATAATTGAAGGATTTATTCGTACATATTATTGTGGAGTTTTCCAACACATAAAGGACATCGACCACGATGAAGATCGAATCAATGAGACAGACTTTTAAAAAACGTATATGTATTTGTATCTGTATTTGTAAATTTAGTCGTCTATGTATGTAAATGTATGTGAATATGCGGTGTATTTTTGTGTTAATAACTTTTTTTTTTTTTTATGTAATTCTACTTTTTTTCTATTTAGATCTATTAAATTACTTTATAAAAATTGCAATGTTATTAAGGGTGGTTTTTAAGGGTTGAAATATTATGATATTATATCCTAAAGCATAAAACAATCATTACACAGGGCAACAAAAAAATATTTTTGTTTTGGTGCCTGGGATTTTAGAGCTGATTTTAACTATATTTGGGACGCTAAATCTATACATGCAATCCGTTTTTCTCTATCAGCTCTACTTTTTTAGATACATCAACTTATCTACCAATGTGGTTTTTATTCAGTATATTCATTTATGAGAGTTCTAAAATTATTATATATTCATTAATGTAGGTACAATGGTTTTATTGTCAGTCTGTAATTGAGTAAATTCCAGGTAAATCTATAAATAGTGGAACTATTGCCATTCAGGGACCTGAACTGACCCTTTTAATCACCTAACTCGGGTAAGTCTCGTCAGTTTGTGCGTTCTTACTAATGAGAGTAGATCGAATTCGGCGTGTTATTTTATGTTAAGAAAAGAGTGTTTTTGTGTTATTGAACAGAATTAAAATGAGTTCAGGTTCCAGTTCAAGAAGAAGTTGTGTAAATCAACCTGATGTGTTTTGCTATATATGCGGAGAATACATGTTTCAACAAAACAGACAAACTATTACTGACTTTGTAAAGCGAGCGTATCTTGGATACTTTGGAGTTAAGCTTGGTGATCAGGACAAATCGTGGGCCCCGCATCTCGTATGTAAAACTTGTACAGAGCATTTACGGCAGTGGACTACCGGGAAAAGAAAATGTCTAAAATTCGGCGTACCAATGGTTTGGAGAGAACCAAAAAACCACTTCAATGATTGTTATTTCTGTTTAGTAAATACTAATGGAATCAATCGAAATAACCGCAGTAAGTGGACTTATCCCAATTTAGACTCGGCAATACGCCCTATCCCGCACTCAGATGAAATACCGATTCCAACATTTCATCAGCTACCACATATCTCTGATGACGAATATTTTCCCTCTGATCGCTCTTCTGATGTTAATAAAAGTTCTGATGCTAATGAAACTAACAGTGACTATGAGAGGACGTCATCAGTTCCTCAACGCTTCAATCAAAATGAATTAAATGATCTCACCAGGGATCTCAATTTATCGAAAAAAGCTTCTGAAGTACTGGCTTCTAGGTTGAACGACAAAAATTTACTGGAACAAGGAACCAAAATTACCTTTTACCGTACAAGAGAAAAAGATCTGCTACCATTCTTTTCTCAAGAAGACAATCTTGTATTTTGTCACGAAATTAGGGGACTCATGAAAGAAATGGGACTTTCTGAATATATTCCAGATGATTGGCGCCTATTTATTGACAGTTCAAAGCGAAGTTTAAAATGTGTCCTTCTACATAATGGGAATAAATATGGTTCAGTACCACTAGCTCACTCAACGAAACTGAAAGAAGAATATAATACCATAGCTTTGGTCTTGCAGAAGATAAAGTATTACGAACATCAATGGATGATTTGTGTAGACTTAAAAATGGTAAACTTTCTTCTTGGGCAGCAAAGTGGTTACACGAAATATCCGTGTTTCGTGTGCCTCTGGGATAGTAGGGACAAGACACACCACTGGGTTAGAAAAGATTGGCCTCAGAGAGAAAACATGGACGTTGGGGAAAAGAATGTCATTAACGACGCTTTGGTTGAATGAGAAAAAATCATACTTCCTCCGTTACATATAAAGTTGGGCTTAATGAAGCAATTTGTAAAGGCTCTTGATAAGAATGGGTCTTGTTTTGCATATATAGGGGTAAAAATGCATCAGTTGAGCACAGAAAAACTCAAAGCAGGGATATTTGACGGCCCACAAATAAGACAATTAATTAAGGATCCTGCCTTCATAAATTCAATGAATCAAGTTGAACGAGAAGCTTGGACATCATTTGTTGCAGTTGTAGAAAATTTTCTAGGCAAACATAAAGCTCAAAACTATGTTGAAATGGTTAACAAGATGCTTAATAGTTTCAAATCCTTACGATGCAATATGAGTATTAAAATACACTATTTACACAGCCACTTAGACCGTTTTCCAGAAAATTTAGGAGACATGAGTGAGGAACAAGGTGAAAGATTTCACCAAGATATTAAAGTTATGGAGGACCGCTACCAAGGAAGATGGGACATGCACATGATGGCAGATTACTGCTGGAGTTTAAAAAGAGACCGTTTAAAAAAACATTCAAGAATGTCGCGGAAAAGAAGCTTTCCAAGTGTTGAGTGACTATTTCATTTCTTCAATGTTTTTTTTTGTTTGTAAGTACGACATAATATTGTATTTTGTATAACTAAAATAAAAATTTCGTATCTACTTTTGTTTACTACACTTACGGATTTGAGTTACAATAATGTAACTTATATTTCTCTAAAATTGTATATCTTAAAAATTTGAGCTCCTAGGTACAAATGAATACGTTATTTGAATTCAGGACATCAAATTGATATAGAATCAGCTCAAAAAAACCTCGACACCAAAACAGCTGTTCCCCTGTGAACCAATCCAAACCAAATTTTACCCATATTAAGGTTTACAATGTTATTTTATAATTTTTGACAATAAGGGGTAGTTTTCACCCCTAAAAATAATCAACGCCCATGAGCATGATATAGAATATGAAGTAGAGGGTGAGATGAGCCTAATCCCAAATTTTTATGCAAATCGATGCAAGACGAAATCATTTTTTTAAGATAAATAATTTTTTTATATTAAGCTCTAACAAGGCTTAATTTTTAAGGGTTGAAACATTATGAAATTGTATCCTAAAGCATAAAAACAATCCTTATTTCACTAATCCAAACCAAATTTTACCCATATTAAGGTTTGAAATGTTATTTTATAATTTTTTACAATTAGGGGTAGTTTTCACCCTTAAAAAACAAAAAGCGTACAACGGCACGATATAGAAAATGAACTAGAGGGTGAAATGAGCCTAATCCCAAATTTTTGTACAAATCGATGCTGGACGAAAAAATTGCGAGGTTTTGCCAGTTTTTGAGCTTCATTTCCTGTACTATAAGTAGTAAAAGATACATAAGATGAGGGGAATGGGGTAGAAGGGTGGTTGCTCATATGTTAATATGCTTCTATTTCAATATTCTTGCTTTTTCAATATTCCTAATTTTAACAGAAATAGTATTTAGAAGGAATCAAGTTATGGTTACAGAGTAGCCTAAAAAATGTTAAGCTTGATAGAGAAAAATTTTAAAAATACAAACAGTTAAAATGGCCGTAACTTGCTTAGGTCTGGCACAATATTTTTTTTTTATGGGTCTAGCACACATGCTACAGGGAAGTCCCTAAAGCACTCCAGGAGCGGCACGTGTGTCATGTACATTATCTAAGCAAAAGCCTGCGGATACACTTCCTTTTTTATAAACAATTTTTCTTGCAATTTTTGGGTGAAAATTCAACATTTTTTTTTATGTGCACCATTTTTCAAAAAAAACGATATTTTCAAATTTCCGTACGTTATCTACTAGTTTTTTTTTATGAGTCTAGTTCACATGCTGCAGGGAAGTCCCTAAAGCGCTAGAGGAGCGACACGTATGCGGAAAAAGCGATTCACGTTGTTCTTGAATCGCTGTAAATTGTACTCGGTGGGAAACACAGTTCTGGGCAAATTATTCCAAAGGGATGATGTTCTGTATATAAAAGACTGCTTGAAAAGCGTTGTACGCGAAGTAACAAGCTGAACCTCATATGAATGTGAAGCACCAGCGCGACGTGTATTTCTAACACGTTCAGTGCCGATATGAAAAGTGCGTCAATTAGCCGTGGCCGACCTGAACTTTAACCAATTTGACACCCGACGCGGTCCCGCGTCAGTGGCCATAGCTATTCACAACCTCCAAACATGTTTTAATTTTCCACTTGTTTTCGTTTATTTAGAGGGGATTAGAAGTAAATATACTAAAATATTTGAATATAATTTTATTTATTTACAAAATTATAAAAAAAAAAATGTTTGTTATTAAAAGTAAAATAAAAAGAAAATTGAAAAATAAAAAATCGTTATGAAGCAAGAGTACAATAATGTTCAATTGTGAAACATTCAGGGCAGAAGCCAGGAGTATTTACACATGTTTTACATTCGTAAATGGTATCAGTCCTTTTTTTATTTTTTGAGCATACAGTGCACCTTTTCCTGCATATTTCTCCTTTGGCGTTCCTTTTTAAGATTTTGGTAAGTCGGTGTGAGGGGGCTACTATATTTCTCCGCTTTTCAATATTGAGACATGAAAACACCTGTTTTGTTGGTTTACCAACAAGTGCGTAAATTATACTCAGTCTGTAGTCATACAGACTGAGTTTTTTGTCACTATATTTGTTAAATAGTAAATATGAGTTATGGATCATTTGCAAAAAAATGTGGATTGATAATTTTTTATACCATCTCATTGTTTTCTTTTCGCAGCTGTAATAAGACAGTAACTGGTCCTGCAAATCAATTCCACTCATAAATTTGTTGTATAAAGCCACCGCACTAGGTTTTTTTCTATGGTTGTGTGGCGTTTTGTTGTGACTTGGCAATTTTCCATGGTAGTTTCTGTGGAAATTATCATTACGTTTCTTTTGTCCTTCCACTTACCCACACATACTCCTTTCGAATTAAACCTTTCAATTCCCTCTCCTTTTTTGAGGATTTTATTTTTAATTTCTTCAGGAATGCCAACTCTATCGACCCGCATGGTTCCAGTACAATTTGTTTTATTTTATGCGAGTTTTTCTATTAGACTTATACTATTATAATAATTATCCATAAATAAACTATGGCCTGCATTCTTAAAATCATCTATCAGAGCCATAACAATTTTCTCAGCATGTCCAACTCCACCAAGAGTATCTGATTTTCCAGAATATATTATGGATCGTAAAACAAAACCGTTTGGTTCAGTCAGTAAATAGAATTTGACACCATATTTATGCCTTTTGTTTTTAATATAGACCCTAAAAAATAATCTTCCACGCCACAACATTACGCTCTCATCTATGCATAAGTTTCTGTTCGGGTAGTACAACCGCTTATTTTTTTCATTGAAGTGGCCTATTACTGGCCTTATTTTGAACAACCGATCATCAGATTATTCATTGCCAACTGGATTTTTAGCAAAATGAAGGCACCTCATTATTAAAAAAAATCTGTTACGGCTCATATAGGCGCCAAAACCCAAGTTAAAAAGTGAGCCCTTTTTCCAGTAGTCTATAATCCTGCTTGCTCTAATGGTACCAGTGTGGAATAAAAGACCTAGAAATACCTTCAGTTCTGGGACATCAATCGGTTTCCACTTAGTTATACGGGATTGTTCTCGAACACCCGCACTTTGAAATACACACTCAGCATAGTCATTTGTTGCATTTACTATGAGTTCAAGAAATGTGTCAATAAAATATAAATTAAAAAAATCTATTGGCTCTGTGCCAGTTAATATATCACATCCCAAAAAAGAATTACTTTTTGTGAGGGGACATTTTGTGATATTGCTGTTGTTACCTTCGAACCAACTTTCAATTTCTTGTCGCATCTCGTCCAAGGGAGTTGGGTCTTTACCTTCAAACATCTCTCTCATTTGCTCCTCTACTTCATCAAATTCATCTTCTTCAGTTCTGTCTACAACCGCAGGTTCACTAACAAAATCCAGATCTTCATCATTATCAGAACCAAATTCATCTAGCATACGAAAAAGTTCGTCATCATTTGCGGGAAAATTGGACGTATCCACATATCATATTGCATATATTTATTTTCTGTAAAAAAAAACAAAATATATATAATTGATGATTTTACTATCAATTGAACTGCTTTGTTCTGATCAAAATTCAAAATACAAACAAAAAATAAATGACTTATAACTTACCTATTCCTGTGTGAAATATTGAATATATTAATTTTTTAGTGTTCCGTACGGAACACTTATAAGATCACTTCGGTGTCTGTCTGTCTGTCTGTCTGTCTGTCTGTCACACCCGATTTTCTCGGAAACTGTTTGACATAGAAAGGTGAAATTTGGTAATAATATAGGAATTGATGGCCTCATCAGAGCCATGTAGTTTTGAGAATTAAATTTTGACTTAAGGGGTTAGTTTTGGGGGGTGAAGTCGGAAGTGAAAAAAAATTTTTTTTACTAGGTCATCGAGTGTGGTGTCAAATGAAAGCTTGTGAAAACACGAGTAAAAAATATATATATAATATTATACTTGCGCGCACTTTTCTTTGTATTATTTTTAAAAATTCGCGAAAAATCGCTGTACCGGGCCTTATCTCGAAAAGTACTTATCAAAAAATTTCGAAAAAATTCTGGAATATTCTCCACGGGGTGTAGATTGAACGAAAATTATCACGAGTGCATTACCTTTAATAATTTATATGGTATATAAAAAAAACAAAGATTTCAAGGTCATCAGATTTCAGTAAAGATTGGACACAAACTTTGTTGAAAACTCATTTGGGGTGTGTTTTGTGAAGTCACTGATCATTTTATACCACCGTAACATAAATTTTGACTTAAGAGGTTCGTTTTGAGGGGTGAAATCGGAAGTGAAAACAAAATTTTTTTTACTAGGTCATCGAGTGTGGTGTCAAATGAAAGCTTGTGAAAACACGAGTAAAATATATATATATATATATATATATATATATATATATATATATATATATATATATATATATATATATATATATATATATGTATATATATATATATATATATATATATATATATATATATATATATATATATATGTTATATATATATATATATATATATATGTTATATATATATATATATATATATATATATATATATATATATATATATATATATATATAATGTAATACTTGCGCACACTTTTCTTCGTATTACTTTTAAAAAATCGCTGTCCCCTACCTTATCTCGAAAAATACTGATCAAAAAATTTTGAAAAAATTCTGGAATATTCTCCACGGGTATAGATTGAACGAAAATTATCACGAGTGCATTACCTTTAATAATTTATTTGGTGTATAAAAAAAAACAAAATTTCAAGGTCACCAATTTTCAGTAAAGATTGGAAACAAACTTTGTTGAAAATTCATTTGGGGTGTGTTTTGTGAAGTCACTGATCACTTTATACCACCCTAACAAAAATTTTTATTTTAAAAACAATCAACGTACGGAACACTAATTGTGCAAGTTCAACTTGCACTTGACCGGTTTTTTTAACACTGTTTGATTATAAATAATGTATATAGAAACGCCCAGCAACAATATTTTTAAACTTTTAATGTTTGAAATCAATAATATTAATATAAATAAATTTACAATTTCTAATACTCACAAAAAAACTGCAAAAAGCAAACATTGAACAATAACCTTAAATACCTTTTTTTTTTGGGCTATCCTTCCGGAAACCAACTGTACCAACATATTCTCAATATATTACAGAAGTGCCATGCCAAGTATGACAGCCAATTGACTAATGCCGGGCTCAAAAACTTAAATTGAAACTAAAGTGGACGAGAACGCGGGACCGCGTCGTGGGCAACTGTGGATAGTTCGGCCTGACGCGGGACCGCGTCGGTGGCACTGAACGTGTTTCTAACATGCACCGCTTTGGGAGGACTTAAGCGGGCTACATCCTTCGAACACTTTCCATGAAAATACTTGTAGAACAGACTCAAGTCGTCAACCGTTCTTTTATGTTCCAGCGAATCAAGGCCGCCGGTCAGTTCCGGTTCACCAATCAGACGAACAGCTCTTCTCTGAACAGAATCCAACAAATGCAGTGTATGTTTGGGAGCGGAGCCCCAAATATGGGAGCAGTATTCCGTAGTTGGTCGAATTTGAGCTTTGTAAAGAATTAACAGTTGTTGTGGAGTGTAAAGCTTTCTGGTTCGAAATAATATTCCCAACTTTTGAGAGGCTCTTCCTGCTATGCCTGTAACATGTTCATGCCAGGAAATATTTGCTCCCAAACTAACGCCCAACAAATTGAGCGACGATGCTAGGGGAATGGAGTGCCCCGACATAATTATGTCGGGTTCAGCAACGTTAACTTTTTTAGAAAAAACTGCCGCCTGGGTTTTTGTAGCGTTAAATTCCACTTGGTTACTGTCACCCCAAGATAGAATTTCTTCCAGGTCTTTGTTAAGTTGAACGACCTCCTGCTGTCTGCGGATATTCGCCTGAGCAGCTGTTACCGAGCGTTCAAAGTGAATGAAGAGAGAAGCGTACTGTCGTCTGCAAAGCTATAGATTGGATTCTCGGTCTTTTCCAGCAGATCGTTAATGTAAATGAGAAAGAGAGTAGGAGACAGTATGGAGTCTTGGGGCACACCGGCGTTGATTGTGAAGATGTTAGAAAGAAATCCGTCGACCATCACTCGTAAAGAACGCTCTCTGAGGAAACATGAAAGCCACAAACAGAACTTTTCAGACATACCACAAGAGCGTAGCTTAGCCAACAGTCCATCGTGCCAAACACGGTCGAATGCCTTGGATATGTCAAGAGCAACCGTTCGAGATTCTCTAAAGTGTTCAGTTGCGTTGTTCCAAACATGTGTTACATAAGTCAGAAGATCTCCTGTTGATCTATGTTTACGAAAGCCATATTGGTGATCGGTAATAATATTGAATCGTTCAAGATATTTTAGAAGATGCTGATTGATGACTTTCGATATTATTGAAAGCAGTGCCACTGGTCGGTAGTTATTTGGCAAGGTCTTCTTGCCTTTTTTGGGTATCGGCTGAACATAGTGTACCATAATAGTACCATTTAGTTCTATTTACCTAGCTTTAAAAGTTACCTAGGTATATCGCTATGAAAAAAAGTCATCATCGAACACTTTTTTTTAAATATCTCGACGATTAACCAAGATAGAAAAGTAATATCTTCTGTATCAACTACTGTTAGTCTCCTCTACCTTATAGCATGGGTTACGACATAGGTTCCTATCGGGGGCAGTTTCGCCATGGGAGTACGGTTAGGTCCTTTAAAATCGATTGAAGTCGTGTCAGCAGTCTTGAGACATATAGACCGACTGAAATGGGAAACCAGGTTTTTTCATAATTTAGAGAGACTTTAAGACGTGAAAACAAGCGAAAATCTCGGAAAATTCCCTTTAGCAAGTGAAGTAAACACTTTTTATATTGTTTTTTTTATTTCCCTTGCTAAAAAGAAGTAATTTTCTTTGGTAATTTTTTTTATTATATAATATTAAATAAATTTTGCAGGGCATTTTTTTAATGAAAGGAATCTCATCATGCACGTGATTCGTGTTTCAAATTATTTCCTAATCACAGGAAGAAGTCCATTTCAGTGAGGAAGTCAGGATGTTATTTTCTGTATATTATTATACGGATAATTCTTGTTTGGGTTTAAATAAAAAATATCGTACCTTATTATACAGTTATTATTATAAAAATTTGATTAAAAAATCGGTAAGGTAATTTGTCGAGTACTTTCCTTGCAAACTACACCGGGGAGCAAGAAAATCGACTCGAACTATTAGGCTTTATTTAACAGGTATCGTAGAATTTAGTGTTCATATATTTTTACTTACAGACAATGAGAAATATTCAGAGAAGAGCAATGAATAAAATTTCGGACTCTACATAGCCTTCATATACTATGAGAAGGTTTATAATTCTATCCAAATGTGGGCAATCATCAACGGCTTGAACAACTGTAGAACTGATTCTAGATACACTACCCTACTCAAAGATATATATGAAAACGCAAAGATTTACATAAAACCTAATACAGAACAAATACACATAGGAAGAGGTGTAAGAGAAGGAGATACAATCTCTCCTAAGCTATTTATTACAGCTCTAGAAGACGTATTCCACCAACTAGATTGGACAAAGAAGAGCCTAAAGATAGATGGTGTTTATCTGAGTCTTTTAAAGTTTTTAGACGATATTGTAGTCATCAGTAGTAATCCACATGAGTTACAAGAAAAGGGTGAATGATTACCACTCAAAGACAATTGGTCTAAGATGAATAAAAGTAAGATAAAAATATTAACCAACACTAATAACAATACAGTTATAAATTTGAAAGGAACAGCTCTCGAGATTGTTAAGGATTATCTGTATCTGGGGCAAAAGATTACTAGACTAGAGACAGTGTTTCGGATGAAATTTCAAGAAAAATCAGGCTTGGATGGTGCGCATTCGGGAAATTAAGTTATATATTCAAAGATAAAGCCATCCCAAATAAGTTAAACGCCAAAGTTTACCTTTAATTACATATCACCGTCTCGGTAGAACAATGACGTAACTTCAAATTTTAGATTTTACAGGAGAGCAAAAACAAAGTGTAATTATTTTAATAATTCGCGTAACGTGTATAAAATTTTAGGATATTTTTGTATAACATGATACAATAACTATTTTGATTTCCTTCATAAAGTTTTATCGCTTCACTCTTAACATAACCCCCCTCCAACGCCCTTTTTTGGCCCTACTTGCATTTACGTCATTGTTTCTCCGAAATAAATTGTAACTAGAACTTCAATACGGCATTGTGCCAAAGCAAAAAAAAGTTCTTTACGGAACAAATAAATAAAACAGACTTATTTTTAAACAATTGTTTATTAATGTCGCACAGTGTCTCGACTAGTACAAGCTAGCGGGACAATATTATTTCTTCACTTATTTCAATTGTTTATGTATATTCCAGGTATCTTAAGCCATTTTAAGAAAAAAAAAGTTGAAAAATGTGTACTGTATGTGTATTAATCGAAATATGTAGCTGCAAGACGGAAGTGGTTTACTAATGTGTCTCATTTGTTCACTATTGTCGCTAATTGTTCTTTAATTAGCTACATACGTCTACCTACTCATTATGTGTGAAAAGCACAATCATGTTTGTTTACAAAGAAATTTCTAGGAAAAAAAATAAAAATCATAATGATAGTACCATAACATATTTATTAATTTACAAAATATTATTTCTTTTAAAATAAATTAGTACAATAACAGTATCTATATATCAATTATTTACAATCACAAGGTGTATAAGTAAAAGAAATATAATATTAAATAACTTATATACTAAGGCATGAATTATAAGCAACTACAATACACAATAAAATAAGAATAATAATTACAATAAAAAAATACTTAAACCTACTAATCACCATCAGATGAGTCGTCATCACCGCTCTCCCATTCAGTAGAATATTCAGAGAATAAATAATCCTTCTCATTTAATTCGTGATGATGACTTACTGATGGAGTTTCGGATGGCAATGAAGGTGGGATAATCAACTGCAGAACCTCCGATGGCAAAGAAGTAAATTTTCTTCGCGGTAATTCTCTATACGAGTTGATAACAGGATCAGACGTAATTAAAAGCATTCTCAAAAGATCTGTATTTGTGGCAATACGTGACTGCTTCCTGGTGTGCCGTTCACGGAATCTACGACACTCTTTATTTCTTGCCTCCTGGGCTTCTTCGGAGAGTTGTCCAATGGGAAGAAGAGACTTTATAACTTCCGCGTTGTGTACAAGAATTTTATGCACAGTAACGGGCATGGAATACCACGAATACAGATCAAGGTATAATTTTCTAGTATCAACACAAAACTTTTCGAATTCTATATACTTTATGTCATATCCCGATGACAAAGTTCTTAAAATTACATGAAATCTACGAATAAGGTTTACGTCTAATCTTGTAATTTCGCTGCTCAATTCAGCTTTGGAAAAAAATCTACGCGCTGTGTTTCCATCGTTTGTGTTACCATACCCAGGTTTTGGTTTATCTACAATGAGACCCATACGATCTTTAAACACTTTTTGTATCTCTTGTGAGCGTTGCTTCACAATAGCTTTGTCGTTATCTTCCCTGACTTGCCACTTTTTTATTTCTAAACGATAGTTGATGTGAAGCAAACATTCAAACGTGCGGATCCATGCATGTAAAGTAGATAAACCAAATGCAAGGCGTTCTTCGTTGCTGGGATATTTCTTTGACTCCTCGTTCATAGTAGACGGGGTGGCACCGCAAATATAACACTTTTGTGTTGAACTTGTGTCTGTTAAGGCATTGCACACTTTGCCATCAGTCATTGTTAACAACAAATCGTGTTTAACAGGGATTTGAGATCCAGCAACGTTACATAATGTTGGAAGAAGCTGACTTACTTCATCTAAAATTTTAGAAGTTTCTTCTTTCGTAAACTCTTTTGTCTCCTTGGCAAAAATAAACTTAATAGGACGGCAATATAAAGTAGAGGAAGGTCTTGGATTTTGCCAGATCATAGTTTCGCCATCAAGCAGTCTCAAAGGGACAAATGAGTATACGAACAAAAATTCGTCTGTAGCGTTAGTGTTCTCAAATGTCTGCTTATATGTGCTATGCCCCGAACTTCCATCACAGCCCCATTTGCTTACCAACGTATAATATGAACGAGGTAACACACTTCTAATGACTTCCGTCTGAGCTTTAACTAATCGTTCAGCCGTTTTATTCAAAATCGCGTGAAGTTTAATTTCAGCTCGAGATTCAGTCACAGAAATATATTCGTCAGAAGGACAACAAGAAGCTTTGGACTTACCTAAACTATAAAACGATGGATACACTTGATGTCCCGCTTTCATTGACCATTTTCTTGTTTGTTTATATGAGTGAGAAGTCGATTTCGAGTCCACATAATAAGCTAGAGCTTCGTCTGGTGTTAACTGCCGACTTTGTTCAGAACACTTATTCTTTTCTCTAGTTTCACTGACCGCGACGTTATGGATCTGTTTAGCAACACTCCGATGCCCTTCTTTTCGAGTAGCTAACTCAGCTGCTGTAATAAGCTTACTTGCACTTCGCGATTCCAAAAGATCTTCTACTCTCCGTCTCTTCGTTTTCGTTGACGAGTCTTCAAATGATTTTCTGGGTCGCCCTACGGAAAGAGCCGCTGATGATGTTGAAGTGCACGGCTGGTTAACACACATCTTTATTTCGATTCCGGATCCCTCTAACCAATCTTTATGTTTGATTAGAAACATTTCTTTGTTACACTTTAAAGAAGTCCACTTTTGATTGAATTTTGCTGAAAGGCTTGATATTTTCATTTTGAGTCGTTTTAGAGAATCTTCAGAAACATCAGACATATTGAATTTTTCAGTTATATAATAAAAAATGCCACTGTTTCGTTCAGTTCTGTCATGTTTTAGCCATTCTTCAAAAAACTCCATTTTCGTCATAATCACGACTCGTTCTGAAAAAAATAAAATAATTTTACTTTCGGGCCTTTTCGGGGTCTATAATATATATGAATCTGTGCCTGAATGTTGTAGGTATTACATATAGAAAAATCTAGGTGGATATATGTGGATAAAAAAAGTTGCTACTTTTAAAGTTTACAATTAATGTAAAATTTGCTGGATTTATCTATACATTTACAAATTGATATTACACCAAAAGTATACATATTTTTTATAAAAAATATAAGTCATAATAGAGTACATACCTTCAACAGAATATTCCATCACAAAAAACTCGTTTCACTTTGCTACCAATTTTAAAATATGTGCATAAAATGCAACTGATTTGCAAATGAAAATGACCTCTCTTATAAGGGTTACTTTGACCCCCTGATAAGATACCTTTATGAGGTGATAAACAAATTAATTCTTGGAATTCGTTAAATGGGGGGGGGGGGGGTTGTTTACAAGTTGTTATCAGTGGTTCCTGGAAATTACGTCATGAATATTGTCCCGCTAGCATGTTCTTGCCGAATCACTGTGCGGCGTTGTGCCAAAGCAAAAAAAAGTTCTTTACGGAACAAATAAATAAAACAGACTTATTTTTAAACAATTGTTTATTAATGTCGGTTTAAAAACATTATTTACACGTATATTATTATGTTATAGCCATAAAACTTTTTTTTTTTAATTAAAAAAGATAAAAAAGTTAAGTATTTACTTAATTTTTGCATTTCATTATATTTCAGAGAACCAAGGTCACGAAAAACATAGTTTCCAATTTCGGTCGGTGTGTATGTCTGTTGATAAGATAACTCTGGAACGAATTAAAATATTATTTTCGAATTTAAGACACATATATTGCTTGAATTAGACAAGGAACTATAGTTGATGGAAGGGATAGATATGGTGAAATTTTGTGTACTTTCGGTAATACTATGAGAGTTTTTCCTGGTTTTAGTTGATATAATGAACAAATTTTTATTTATAGACAAATGTTTAGAGGGTTAAAAGGGTTGGGAAGGAGTTAGAAGTGTTGCCTCAAGTATTTGATGTTATACGTCTTAGGGTTTTTTTCAAACTACAGAAATCACAGGTAGAGGGTGATGCCAAGATCTCAGTTGTCAATATCTCAGGAGCTCTTTCTCTGCTTAAGGAAAGTATTGCGTTCGTATAAAAACCACCTTCCCAGATCTTTCTTTCAGGGTTCCTAAGTCGTGAAAAACATATTCCTTAATTTCCGTCGGTCTGTCGACCTGTTTGTTGGTACGATAACTTTCGAATGAAATAAGATATCGATTTTTAATTTGGTACACATGTAACACTTGATGGGGGATTTTTCAGTAATATAGCTTAAGTAGAACGAGGTCAATAATTTTTAAAATTTTTTACATTACTATGAAAGTTTTTGATTGAGTTATTTGTAGTTAAAAAAATCAATAATTGCGTGGCATCTTCGAGGCATCCTGTCGAGGAGATTTTCTGCATACTCTGCAAATTTTTCGAATCTCGCTGAGCTTTCTCTTTACAAGGGACCAAATGTTTTCAGTAGGGTTGGCGTCCGGAAATTGTGAGAGCCACTCTAGTATCTTATCGTAGGCCCAAGCGAGCCGCTTGATTTTCGCCCAGCGAAGGTTTCTTCAACGTGCTTCGGAATTTGACATCATGAGCACGAAGATGTTGTCGAATGACCTCATTGGACACATTCAAACCCGATTTTCTTAATTTTGCCCCAACATGACGCAGTGGCAATTTCGGGTCCCGTAAAAACAAATACACGATTCATTTTTCTACTTTCAGAGTGACTTTACCTACCGAGCCACGTTTTGACAAGTCGTCGGCATTTTTCGTCTCGTTAAAACGATTTTAGGTATCTTTGAAATGAAAAAGTATACCTACATTATTAATATTTATTCATTTCAATGATTCGTAAAATGATTTATAAAATTTGGGAATTATGTTATCCCTGCATAAGCTATCTAAGTCCCTTAATTTGTTTTCGGGGAGAGTAATTTTTCGTGTGTATACTGACTTTAAGGTTATATTTTTTTGGCTGTATACTTTCTATAGGTCGTCTTTTGTTTTGCCTAAATTTAACTTAGCCCCACGCTGCCTGCTTATAACTACATTTAAAGTAAAATACGTCGCTATTTTTTTCAAATTTCAACATTTTCACTGTAGAAATTTTGAAGTCCTAGCCGGAGATATCCTTAGCTATTTTTGGAGCCATTTCGTTAAAGTTTTGGTATCAATAAAATCTTCAAATCCCATTTCTTTTACTTATAGAGGTATTCCATTTTTTTTCGCGTTTCTAATAAGTGAGACGTATTGTTCAGGGACATAAACCGGTCCTGATCTCTTAACTCTAGTCAAACACCGTTCTATTATGCTGTGAATAGCATCACCTTCATTTTGGGTATGTCCCCGAATTAAATATTTATGTGTAATGGACTTGATTTCAAGGTGTTAGACTCCATACAAATAAAGTGTTAATATAAACCTAAAATACAAAAGGAAAAAATTATCTTAAAAATAATAACACTTATATAAGTATTGATATACATAAAAATAAACAAAATCATTACTACGAGGGTTATAATGACCTCACCTGTTCTTCTGCTGGCCTCCGCAGTTATCAGAATAAAGTGTAAAATGTTTTCCAGGGTTTGCATTAGATAACTCTCCAGATATCGGTAAACATAGGTGGCTATTTCATTAACACCTCTATGCCCTAGTCCTTCAGGCCAAAAAAAACATAGGTTGTTGTCATTTCCAATTTCAGAAACCTATAATAAAGAACAGCGCTCAATTAAAATAGGATTGAAGATAAAATCAATTTAAAGGAGATTAATATTATAATTTATTAAATACTCACAGTAAAATTAAAACAATTCAATCGCGATTTGTAGAAGAGGGCTGAAGTTTGACCCATAGGAACTGGTAGGACGGCTTGTAGGTCATACACAGCTAATTCTAATTCTCCTTTCTTAGGCTTTTCTTTATCTAATGATTTTTCTAACCGATTCAGGTCTTTTTCTTCTTGATGTTCATCCCCTGTAGCATTTTTAAATGACTCACATTTATCACATTGATCCTTTTTGGGTACAAAAAATCCAATATTAAATTTCTTATTGAATATGCGTGAATAAGCGTCATAAGAAGCTGCGGTCTTGTTGGATGCCGATCGTTGAGATGAATAGTGCCGATGCATTTCTGCAATGATCAGACCACCATCTATGAATTTTCTTTGAGTGTCCTTTCTTAAATAATGACTCTCAATAGTCGGAATTGAATTTATGCGACTCCTGACTGAATCAAATATTTCTTTATCTAGTTTTGTATGATTGTCATGTTTACTTCTTCTATCGGGAGGAATTATTCCAGTTCCATCCATTTTACCATTAATAACTGTTCTGATTGCCCTTTCGGTTATTCCTAACGTATTAATCAAAAATGTTTTGCATACACGATTTTTTTTATTATCATTCATTACATAAATAGCACAGTTGGGCTTTCTAGGTTTGTTGACTGACGATGATATACGGCGGTATTTTAAAACAAGTTGTTCAACGCAGGAACCCAGAAAATCTCGCTGTCATTGAAGGGAACCCAACGCCCAGAAATCACTGAAAAGACGTTTTCTGAATTCATTTGACAATTTCTTTGAACAAGAAAGAGGACACTTATCTTGATAAGGAGGGCCCATTTCTTGAGCTTTGATTTCTTTGCCCATCCTAGACATGTAACTATGTCCTGTATTTTTCAATATTTTCACTTTTACTTTTTTCCACATATTGGCATTTCGTATTCTTTTTTTCCCTTTTATTGATCCAGATTCTTCAGTGATTTCTATTCAATCAACAGGAATTTCATTATTGAGATTTACGGGACTAGAACAATGTGAATCATCCGTGCTTGAGGACTCGTCACTTGATGGCTCAAAATTATCATTGGAATCTGATGAAAGATCTGAATCTTCATCAGTATCAGTATCGCTACAGTAGTACTTGACTAGTTTCATTTTCTTGAATCCCACTTTTGTATCACTTGCGTGTTTAACCACCCATTTAATTTTTTGTTGTTCTATTTCTTGTTCTTTAAAGGTACCATATCCTGAAGTTGAAGGCAAATTATTCTCTTCCCCGACTTGGTGCAGTGAAATTTTCTCTATCTCTTCCTCACACTCTGTGCTTATTACCTCCATCACCTCTCCTGCCTTATTCCTGTTCTTTAATAACTCTTCCTCACACTCCGTGCTTATCACCTCCATCACCTCTCCTGCCTTATTCCTGTTCTTTAATATCTCTTCCTCACGATCTGTGCGTATCACCTCCGTCACTTCTGTTGTTATTTTGCTTCTCTTCTCGATCTCATCACGAGCCATTCGCATTATTGTCAGCAGTCGCTCGCCCATTTTTGACCCTAAAAAAATCGCATTCAACAGTAAGCTAGTAAATAATAAGAGAATATATTTGTGGTGTCACAGCATATGTATGTATGTTTAGGCCATAATTACTATTCTATATACGGCTTCAAAATTTTTAAACTCTATTTTATTTTAAAAAAATTTCTTGTTAATTCGTAGGTACTTGGGACACACTCAGCATTGCTACGGGATAATTATAAAACAACCTGTTGTTTGTAAATTAAATAGTAGATATTAGCAGTAAAATAATAGGTATTTATTATTATTATTATTATTAAAATAGTAAGCAGCCTGAGTCTGAGTGAAGTAAGAAAGCTTAGAAAAACTCTCTTTTTAGGTCAACAATGACACAAAGATCAAATATGCATTTATTATGCTGAAATTGTTAAAGCAACAACGACAGAAAGAACACTTATAACATCAAATGTTTATGTAAATAATGATCAAAAATGACATAAAGTACACTTATGTCTTTGATGCACCGAAATATCTGTCGATACAGTTCCGAATTGGGTGTTGAATTACTCTTATGTCATTGTAGTACAAAAACACAATCGTTTCACTTGAACTCTCATTACCATGTCAGTTACTTGAGTCCTTGTTTACCCAAAATGACAAGTCAAAACACGAAATATCTACAACGACGTAACTGCCCTCTGACGGCCAAGAAAACAGCTACAGTTCTGTGTTTCTTCCACTGTATTCCTTAGGTGATTCTGATTCCAACCATTCATTTAAGTCAATTTGACCATTTTTTGCAGTTACGTCATTGTTCTACCGGGACGGCGATATGGCGCTGAAACTTGGACACTGAATAAAGCCCACATACAAAAACTAGCTCGGATCCAGAGAGCACACGAAAGACAGGTGATCGGGATAAACTTGAACAAACGAAATTAAAGGATATTATAGAGTACGTAGCAGAAATAAAGTGGTAATGGGCTGGTCATGTAGCACGCACGACTGATGATCGATGGACTAAGCGGGGACCACGAGAACAGAAAAGGAGCGTAAAACGTCCCAAAACGAGATGACGGGATGGAATACAGACGGTTGCGGGCATTGGATGGATGACAACAGCTGCAAATAGATTGAGATAGAAATTCAGGGGGAAGGCCTACATCCATCATTGGACAGAATTAGGCTTATAGTGATATAGTGATAGTGATATTTTTACGGATTTTAGTATCATTTAAAAGCCCTATTCTCTTTCTAATGATATCAAATTTCATAGCATACCTCATGCTTTTTACTAATTAAAATGATTGAAAGGGAAAACAAGGAGAACAAGGATTGAAAATAAGGATAAGAGAAAGGAAAAATTTAACTAATTTCAAGTTTAAGAATTAAATTTATTGACAAAAAACCAAGTCAATATTTTGTATTATCCCCCCCCCCCCAGCCCTTATTACTGCTTCCAGCCGGTTTTTTTATGGAGCGGGTGAGCTTTTTCCCCACTGTCTTTGGGACCTTCCCCACTCTTCCGTCATCACAACCTTTAAGCCACCGTTCTTTGCCTTTCATTTTTTACCGTCTTAGCCAAAGGACTGTTTGATGGTGCAAATGCCAGGTGTACAAGTATGAAATGCGGATTTTTTTTCAAAAAAAACATGTTCGGAAGAATGATAAAAAGTACTTTATTCAAAGTATGCTCCATTGCTTGTTATACATTTTTCCCATCTTTCGGGCAATTTGTGAATACCACGCCAATAAAAATCATCCCCTTTTGCTGCGAACCATTCATCGAGCCATTTTTTCACATCTTCGTACGAACCAAAGCGCTGCTCAGCGAGTGCGTGACCCATCGATGCAAATAAGTGCTAATCGGAAGGAGCTAAGTCTGGTGAGTAAGCCGCAAGGGGTAGAACTTCCCAGCTGAGTGCTTCCAAGGTGTCGCGAACTGGTTTTGCCGTATGTGATGGAGCATTGTCATGAAGAAAAATGACTTTGTGTTGCCTCTTTCGGTATTCTGGCCTTTTTTCAAGCAGTGAAGGGTTCAAATCGGTCAATTGTTGTTGGTAACGTTTCGTATTAACTGTTTCCCCAGGTTTTAACAGCTTATAATAGACCACGCCCCTCCGGTCCCACCAAACACATAGCATCGTCTTTCTGCCAAAGCGATTCGGTCTTGTGGTCGATGTATATGGTGCGCCTGGGTCTACCCATGATTTTTTGCGCTTGGGATTCTCAAAATAAATCCACTTTTCATCCCCTGTAACTATACGATGCAAAAACGACTTCCTTTTGTACCGAGCGAGCAAAATGTCACACGTGTTTTTGCGCTTTTCCATTTGCCTGTCGTTCAACTCATATGGTACCATCTACCGGTCTTCTGAATCTTTCCCATCTCTCGTAGCCGTTTGAAAACAGCTTGTTGACTAACGCTCAATTGATCGGCAAGTTGTTTTTGTGTTTGCGAATCATCTTCGTCCAATAATGCTTGCAATTCGACATCTTCGTATTTTTTTGGCGATTTTCCACATTCCTTGTCTGCAACATCGAAGTCACCACTTTTGAAACGCCAAAACCATCGTTCACACGTATCTTGCGATGGAGCATGTTCACCATAAGCTTCTCAAAGTAATCGGTATGATTCTACAGCAGTTTTCTTTAAATAAAAACAAAAAATTAATGCTGTCCGCGAATACTCTTTATTCGGTATAAATTTCGACATATTGAACACAACACTATGCACACACTTTTCCAATTTATCACTCGTGCGCGTCTGAAACTTGTTGATGACACAACAAAATGGCGCAGTGTCAAATGTTTTATAGCACAAACCGCATTGGTGCACCATCTGTTGTCTGAAATCCGCATTTCATACTTTTACACCTGGTTCTCTCGAAGGAAATCAAATATCGATTTCATATTTGGTACACCTGTAATACGAGGCTGGTTTGATAAAAACTACTTATGTGTTTGGGGTAAACCTTTTTTATTTTTCGACATAGTCTCCTTTTAGGCTTATACACTTCGTCCAACGATGTTCTAGTTTGTTGATCCCTTCCGAATAATAGGATTTGTCCAAGTCTGCAAAATATCCATTAGTGTCTGCAATCACCTCCTCGTTTGAATAAAATCTTTGTCCCGCCAGCCATTTCTTCAAATTAGGGAACAAATAGTAGTCCGAGGGAGCCAAGTCTGGAGAATAGGGGGGATGTGAAACGAGTTGGAATCCTATTTCCATTAATTTTGCGACTACAACTGCTGAGGTGTGTGCTGGTGCGTTGTCGTGATGGAAAAGGACTTTCTTGTGGGCCAATCGCGGGCGTTTTTCTTGCAGCTCGGTTTTTTAAACGGTCCAATAACGATGAATAATATTCACCTGTATAGTTTTACCCTTTTCCAGATAGTCGATGAGGATTATCCCTTGCGAATCCCAAAAGACAGTCGCCATAACCTTTCCGGCCGAAGGAACGGTCTTCGCCTTTTTTGGTGCAGATTCCCTTGGTAACCCATTGTTTAGATTGTTGTTTGGTCTCAGGAGTATAGTAATGTATCCATGTTTCATCCACAGTGACGAAACGACGCTTAAAGTTCTCCGGATTCTTCTGGAACAGCTGCAAACCATCCTTGCAACACTTCACACGATTCCGTTTTTGGTCAAGCGTGAGCAATCGCAGCACCCATCTTGCGCATAGCTTTCTCATGTCAAAATGTTTATGCAAAATATTATGTACCCGTTCAGTCGAGATGCCCACAGCACTAGCAATCTCACGCACCTTAACTCTTCTGTCATCCATCAATCATCATCAATGATTTCTGGAGTCGTAACCTCCACAGGCCGTCCAGAACGTTCAGCGTCACTTGTGCCCATATGACCAGTCCTAAAATTTTGAAACCACTTATAAACTGTTCTAATCGAAGGTGCAGAGTCACCATAATGTTTATCAAGCTTCTCTTTAGTCTCCTGAGGCGTTTTGCCTTTCATAAAGAAATGTTTAATCACCACACGAAATTCTTTTTCGTCCATTTCTTGAAAATCACTCGACTTCCTTGATTCACACGAATGCCAAACACAAAGAAATAGACCAATATGGCTGAAACTTGGTGTGCGTTCATTCAATAGATGCTACTAACTAAACATGACCTCGATACGCGCCGGTGGTGCCATCTCTCGGACTTTGCACGGACTTTTCAAACCAGCCTCGTATTTACACTTGCAAAGAAACATCTACAGTTACATAAGATGCTATATTATTGGCTAATACCGTTCCTATTGTTTAAATTTAATAATCTACAACAATAACAATTACCTGATTTTAGATTACCTACAAACATTCACCTAAAAAATTAGAAAAAAGTTATTTACTTAAACCAGCACTTTTATTCTTAATAGACTGAAAACTATTGTTAGTAACAGTTGCTTCAAAAGCACTTACTAATTATAAACTCTTATAAAAATAATTATTTTACAAAAAGTACACTTAAGTAAATAATTGCTTTAATTACAATTATCAATGGAGCCGAAGAATATTTTTTTTTTCGAAATATTGATTTTTAAAGCTTTTTTCACAATATTCCTAAGTAATTTATAAAACTAATGGGTTTTTACAAGTTGCGAAACTAACCGATAATAATTATTACCGCACAGGTACGATTTATGAAATCGCCAATTATTGCAATTTTTCACAAATCAGTAACGTACTAAATAGTAGACAATCATTTATAATTATTCAACATTGCATTGCTAGATTTAAAGGGTGTCCCAAAATTCACGCAAGATTTGAATTTGGCGCGATTTGTATGGTAAAGTGTTGACAAGAAAACAAAAAACAAAGCGTGACAGCTGACAGTTCAGGGTTATTAAAAATGTTGCTCAGCTACAGTTCGGAATTTTCGTACAAAATATGTGTGTGAATAGTGATTTAATCTCATCAACTGTGAAGAGATTAATTAAAAAATTCAGGGAGATTGAATCATTTAGTGATCTTAAACGCTCTAACGCTCTGGCCGTCCTTCAACAAGTCGTTCGACACAGACTCTAAAGGCTATCACATTTAAAACCCCTTCAATAATATTGCATTATCTATCCCTCTCTGCGGGTACGCGTCATCCCCTTTTAAAATAACCGGTCAAGTGCTAGTTGAACTTGCACAATTAGTGTTCCGTACGTTGATTGTTTTTAAAATAAAAAATTTTGTTAGGGTGGTATAAAATGATCAGTAACTTCACAAAACACACCCCAAATGAGTTTTCAACAAAGTTTGTTTCTAATCTTTACTGAAAACTGGTGACCTTGAAATTTTGGTTTTTTTATATACCAGATAGATTATTAAAGGTAATGATAATTTTCGTTCAATCTATACCCCGTGGAGAATATTCCAGGATTTTTTCAAAATTTTTTGATCAGTACTTTTCGGGATAAGGTAGGGGACAGCGATTTTTTTCACGATTTTTTAAAAGTAATACGAAGAAAAGTGTGCGCAAGTATTACATTATATATATATTTTTTGCTCGTGTTTTCACAAGCTTTCATTTGATACCACACTCGATTACCTAGTAAAAAAAATTTTTTTTTCACTTCCAATTTCACCCCTCAAAACGAATCCCTTAAGTCAAAATTTATGTTACGGTGATATAAAATGATCAGTGACTTCACAGAAGACACCCCAAATAAGTTTTCAACAAAGTTTATTTCCAATCTTTACTGAAAATTGATGACCTTGAAATTTCTGTTTTTTTTTATATACCAGATAAATTATTACAGGTAATGCACTCATGATAATTTTCGTTCAATCTACACCCGGTGGAGAATATTCCAGAATTTTTTCAAAATTTTTTGATAAGTACTTTCCGAGATAAGGCGGGTGGACAGCGATTTTTCGCGATTTTTTAAAAATAATACAAAGAAAAGTGCGCGCAAGTATTACATTATATATATATTTTTGCTCGTGTTTTCACAAGCTTTCATTAGACACCACACTCGATTACCTAGTAAAAAAATTTTTTTATTACTTCCGATTTCACCCCCCAAAACTAACCCCTTAAGTCAAAATTTAACTTTCAAAACTACATGGCTCTAATGAGGCCATCAATTCCTATATTACTATGAAATTTCAACTTTCTATGACAAATAGTTTCGGAGAAAATCGGGTGTGACAGACGGACAGACAGACAGACAGACAGACAGACGGACAGACAGACACCGAAGTGATAAAAAGATATTTAAAAAAAATAAATAATGAAGGTACTAAATCTTATTTTACCTTAGTTTTGGTCTTGAATTAAGAATTATGGGTATTCCACACCACACACAATTTCGCCTCACCGATTGGCTCAGCGCACCGTGAAATATCCTGTGAAAATCTATGTTTGACGATGTCTTTCGGAAAAATTTTATCTACACTTTGAATGCTGATAAAATGCTCCAGATTTTGTGTAAGTGTTGCTGAGACTCCAGGAACACCAATTCGGCACCGTGGTCAAGAATTGGACATTTCGAGAAGCTCTCTGCAGCGTATTCTCACGAAGGATTTGCATCTTCATGCTTACAAAGTTCAATTGACTCCAGAACTGAAGCCTACTGACCACGTACAACGAAGAGAGTTCGTTGAATGAATTATGGAACAACAACAGATGGATACTGATTTTTCGACCTTCAGCGATTAGGCTCATTTCCATCTTGGTGGTTTCGTTAATCGACAAAATTGTCGCATTTGGGGTTTAGACAATTCACACGTGACTGTTGCTGGAGGCATCATTGGACCATTCTTCTTCGAAAATGCGGTTGGTCAGGCAATAACAGTTAATGGTGACCGTTATCGCGATATGATAATCTAGTTTTTTGTGCCTAAATTGCAAGATATGGATGTGGACGACATGTGATTTCAACAAGACGGTGCAACAGGCCATACAGCCAGAGAAACAATTCAATTAATGCATGCGTCATTTCCTGGTCGTGTAATATCCCGTTTTGGTGATCAGAATTGGCCGCCCAGATCATGCGATTTAACGCCGTTGGACTTTTTTCTTTGGGATTTTTTTTAAAGTCTAAAGTTGATGCCAATAAGCCCACGACTTAAAAGAGGAAATTAAGCACTGTATCAACGAAATTCAGCCACATTTATGCAAAACGGCCATGGAAAATTTCGACAAAAGAGTGCGTATGTCCCAACAAAGCCGTGGAGGCCATTTACCCGAAATGTTATCCCATACATAACCCTATACTGTATACTTTATGAATCAATAAAAAAATTACAATTCTTAATTAAAAACGTGTGTTTTCTATCAAAATTACTTCTTCCGTGAATTTTGAGACACCCTTAAAAGCAATTTATAGATATATTCAATTTTTTCAGTAAGTACCGTTTTGAAACATGACTGCTGTAGCGTTGGGGTCACCGTTCCGGGCCATTACGGAAGCACTAGTCCGAGTTTATTTGTTTGTGCATGTTTAAAATGCCTAAAATCATTGAAAATTCCGCAGATTGTGAAATGTATTGCGAAAACGCTATGAGCGATGTAATGGTAAGAAAACGGACTAGAGCATTTAAAAATAGCCGTACAGAGGTGTACGATAAGGGACGAAGCGGGCAACCGTTAATGGAAACGTTCGAGAAAACAGAATCTTTACGATTTTATCATTTTCTCAAGTTTCAAAAAGTGATCTCTATGAAATTGGGACCAAACGCTGTGTTCACGTTGGGTACCAAAAATGCTAACTGAGGTGCAGCAAACGAAACGTTTAGCCAGTGCTTTGACTTTTCTCGGGACGTACAGTGCCGAGGGTGATCAGTTTTTAAACCAAATTGTCACTGATGACGAAATCTGGGTTGCTAACATTACACCGGAATCAAAACAACAGTCCCTGGAAGGGAAGCATTCAACATCAACCAAGAAAGTGCAATAATGGTGTGCACTGTGTTTTGGTATAGGCAGGTGATGTTGCTTGTAGATTTTTTGCGTCAGGGGGACACAGTAAATGCTGGGACCTATTGTGAGATTATAAATAAACCGCGCCGTATTATTCAAAATAAAAGGCGTGGGAAAATTAAAAAGCAATCAAAGCAAAATCGGGAACGTCTCAACAATCAACCGCTAGCGCTGGATTCGAACCGGCGACCCTCGAGTCACTTGGCAGGCTTTCAGTCCACTGCTCTACGGAGGCCAGCGTAGTAAATAGTTACCGTCCCTGAAAAATATAAAAAGAATGGGTTATAGGAGCAGATCGTCAAGGATTTTTCCCTTGTATGTCCCAGTTTTATGTTTGGGCTATCCATTGGACGACCATACTTTTAATACACGGCAAAGCTTTTCCCTGATTATCGATATTTGTAGATAAGAGAGGATTTTTAGTCGACATGACAAACGGAGCACTTTATAGTATGTCTATAGTAATCTATACTATAATACCTCTCTTTGAGGGCAATATCAACCTGCATCACAATTACCAATTTTATTGTTCCATTGTTTTACATAATCTTATTTGTTTTAGGTGAGTGATTTGGCAACGCGTGATGAGGTAGAAAGTAAAAGAATTATGTAAACATTATATTTAAAGGTACGTATAGCAGCTTACCCACCTTAAGGGGTTAATACTATATGCCTAGTGTCGTACAAAACAATTATATTTGGCTCAATATTCTTTGAGCGATTTTATTATTAAGAAAATAAAAGAATATGTACATGGTGAGGCAACGATAGAGTAAAGTTCATTATCTCATTTGCTTCGGGAATGACGAAAAAACGTTAAATACAATAGTTTCAGGGAATGTTAAGGTGCACAGTTTAAAATTATTTTTGAGTATATAGGGTACTTCAAAAAAGTGTGGCCAATATAACATATTTTTTTTAAATGGAACATCCTATTTTCTAATTTATTTTTAAATTCTGCGTAAAATTTTATAACTTTTTTATGAATAATATTATATACCTAAACCTAGTAGTTTTTCTTATATTTCGATTTTTTTTAAAAAAATACTAGTTTTCAGTTTTGTAAAAAATTGCCAGTAGCGCCATTATTTCTGAAGATGGAATACTCATAATTGGTACGAGCATTCTATAGAGATGAAAAAAAAGATATATCTAAAGAAATTTGAGTTAAATGCTACAGGGTGTTCAAAATAAATTTATGCATTTCGACTATTTTAAATTGAAAAATTTCAGATTTTTTAAATGTACCCTGTATATTATTTTTTCTTTCTGATAGATTTTACAAAACTCTCCAATTTTTATTAAGTATGTCATATACCCATTTCTAGTAGTTTCCGATTTATTTTGAATTTTCCAATTTTTACCCTTGTTTTTAATACACTTACGCTATTGTGAAAGCATTAACAAATAGTTAAAAATAATTTTAATATAGTTTAACTTATCTAATGATTAATTATTATGACTTAATAAATATTCAAAAATATGCCCGTCTACTTGAATACACATGTTTAGTCGTTTTACTATGTTTTCCGTCACTTTCCTTAGCATAAAGGGCGTTATTGTGCTGCACGCATCCCGTATCCTATTTTCCATATCTACTGGTGTTGTAGGGGGATTCACATTCACGTTCTTTAATGTAGCCCCACAAAAGAAGCCTAAAGGTGTTATGTCGCATGATCGAGGGGGCCACTGAATGAATCCATCCCTACCGATTCATTTCTGTGGATAACGATCGTTTAAAAGTTCCCGAACTTCCCGCTGATAATGAGCAGGAGCTTCATCTTGTTGAATCCACATTTGTTCTCTTTCAAAGTTATCAACTTCTTCAAGAAGCTGCGGTAATACGTTTTGCAAAAAATTTAGATATATAAGCCCGTTAAGTGGTTCGCGGAAAAAATATGGACCAATAATTCGAAAATTTAATATTCCACACCATAGATTAAGCAACCAATAGTTTTGGTTTTGAACTTCCCGGACCCAAAATGGATTAACTGTTGAATAATAATGTATGTTATGGCTGTTAACTGCTCCAATACTGTGAAAAGTAGCTTCATCAGAACATTATTTTGGATAAAAATTTGGATCGGCCTCTATTGCTCCATTCATGGTGGTACAAAAATTTACTCATCATTCAAAATCACCGTCTTGAAGTTCTTGGTGTAGCCATATGAAAGGGATGATACTTGTATTTTCTCGTGGTGCGATTAGCCATAGATTGGGATGTGTCAGATAAGTCAGCTAGTTGACGGCTGCTGACCTGGGGATTATCTTCAACATGAAGTAAAATCCCCATTTCTTTTTCCTCATTGGGAGCATTCTGGTTTACTACTTTCCGTTTCGTATACTCAACGCGACCACTACCATCAAACCGTTCCATTAAGCACTGAAAATATTTTCTAGATGGTATACGTCTATTAGGGTAGTTCGCTCCGTAAAGCCTTACTGCCACAGTTTTTTCCCGCCTCGCCCAGTATATAAACAATATCAATTAATTCTTTTTAGGAAAATCCATAACTATTACCTTTATACGTCACTTACTACAACAAATTAAACTATTTTTACTTGCTTAATAGATGTGTAAAAATTTGACAATGCCTTCATTTTTTTAGTGTTCCGTACGGAACACTTATAAGATCACTTCGGTGTCTGTCTGTCACACCCGATTTTCTCCGAAACTATTTGACATAGAAAGTTGAAATTTGGTACTAATATAGGAATTGATGGCCTCATCAGGGTCGTGTGGTTTTAAAAGTTAAATTTTGACTTAAGGGGTTAGTTTTGAGGGGTGAAATCGGAAGTGAAAAAAAAATTTTTTTACTAGGTCATCGAGTGTGGTGTCAAATGTGTAAAAACACGAGTAATATATATATATATATATATATATATATATATATATATATATATATATATATATATATATACAGTAATACCCCGCTTAGCGCGACCCCGTTACGCGCGGTTTCACTATAACGCGAATTTCAAATACCCCGCTTAGCGCGACCCCGTTACGCGCGGTTTCACTATAACGCGAATTTCAAATTTCGCGCTCATGTAGTCATTAACTTCTCTATGGTCGCGGGGGGATCCCCGCTTTCTCTGAATATTCTCTTTGAAGAATTGGGAATTCCCTGTCCTTCGACTTTGTTCTATGGGGATTTCCTCGTTCGTTTCGTGTGTTCATTTGTTCCGTAATGTTAGTTCGGTCGGCTGGCAGTTTTGTTTTAATATTTATTGGAGATACATACATACATAATTTAACCCTACGTTAAAAATGCCGCCTGTAAAGAAAAAAGAGCGTAAAAGCGTCACTTTGGAATTGAAGATGAAAGTGTTAAGAAGAATGGAAAATGGAGGCAAAGCAACAATTGTTGGGAGAGATTTTGGACTCTCAGAATCGACTGTGAGAACGATTTATAAAAATCGGGAAAAAATTAAAATCTCCAGCGAAGGTTCAACACCTATAAGTGCAACAAAACTTTCTCGTTCGAGATCATCTATCTTAGAAAGAATGGAGAAATTACTGTCAGTCTGGATCGAAGATTTGAATAAGAAGAACACACCACTAAGTCAAGATCTCATATGCACAAAAGCAAAATCTTTGTATGAGATGCTGAAAACAAAAGAAGGAGAAGGGAGTGCCACTCCGACTTTTGCTGCCAGCAGAGGCTGGTTCCATCGGTTCAAGCAGCGTTCTAATCTTCACAATATCCACATAACAGGCGAGGCGGCCAGCGCGGACATTCAAGCTGCAGCTGAGTTTCCAGACAAGTTTCAAGACTTCGTTAGACGAGAGAAAATTCCTGCTTGTCTCATCTTCAATGTTGATGAGACCGCACTTTACTGGAAAAAAATGCCATCTCGAACATTCATTTCTAAGGAAGAACGTCAAGCCAGTGGTTTCAAAGCTGCGAAAAATCGACTAACACTTCTGCTGGGTGGTAATGCCACTGGTGATTTCAAACTGAAACCTTTACTAGTGTACCATTCAGAAACACCCCGTGCAATGCGAGGCACAGACAAGACAAGTCTACCAGTTGTGTGGCGATCAAACAGAAAGGCGTGGGTTACACGGGAAATTTTTCAAGAATGGTATTCTAATAGTTTTTGCCCATCAGTCAAATCATACTGTGACAGAAATGGGCTTGACCCTAAAGTTATATTACTCTTAGACAATGCCCCAGGACATCCAACCTCACTTGATACGCCCAGAGACTTAAAAGTGTACGTAAAGTTCCTTCCACCAAACACTACGTCAATATTACAACCTATGGACCAGGGAGCAATAGCAAACTTCAAAGCTTATTACCATCGCCGCACTTTTAGCCAACTAATTCATGAAACTGACGGGGAAGGAAGACAGTCTATGCGAGAGTGGTGGAAGTCATACAACATTATGAAGTCTATTCACAACATAGAAGAGGCTTGGAAGGAAGTTAAAATGAGTTGTATGAATGGGGTGTGGCGTAATCTTTGGCCAGATGTAGTGGAAGCACCTAGAAGAATTGTCCAGATGCAGAGACAAGTGCTTGAAGACATTGCTGCAATGATTGAGGGGTCTGAACTTGAAGATGTCACGGTAGAAGATCTCGTAGAACTTGTAGCAACGCACGACGATCCTATTAGCAATGAAGATCTGATCGAGTTACAGAATAATCCTATCTACGATGAGGAAGAACAAGTAGAAGAGAAAGTTTTATCTTCAGGGGAAATACAAAATGCACTTTCAAAAATTTATTCAGGTTTGGACATATTGCAGAGTATAGACAATAATGATGACCGTGTCTTGACCGTGTGTCAAACAATTAAAAACAGTGTTGGGTGTTATGAACGTATTTTACAAGAACGTAAACAAAACGTTACCCAAAAGACAATAGATGTATTTTTCCGTAAAAAATAAGAGTATGTATTGCATAAAGTGTTCTTAGAATTAAAGTGATTGATTAAAATGATTTGTATTTTTTTTGTATTAAATTTTGACTATGTTTAATCATAAACCTCGATATACGCGAATTTCAGTTAAGGCGATTTTTTTCGGAACGTATCCCTCGCGTAAAGCGGGGTATTACTGTACATATATATATACATATATATATACATAATGTAATACTTGCGCACACTTTTCTGTGTATTATTTTTAAAAAATCGCGAAGAATCGCTGTCCCCCTACCTTATCTCGAAAAGTACTGATCAAAAAAATTTGAAAAATTTCTGGAATATTCTCCACGGGGTATAGACTGAACGAAAATTATCACGAGTGCATTACCTTTAATAATTTATCGGGTATATAAAAAAAAACAAAAATTTGAAGGTCATCAGTTTTCAGTAAAGATTGGAAACAAACTTTGTTGAAAACTCATTTGGGGTGTGTTTTGTGAAGTCACTGATCATTTTATACCACCGTAACAAAATTTTTTATTTTAAAAGCAATTAACGTACGGAACACTAATTGTGCAAGTTCAGCATGCACTTGACCGGTTTTTTTTTTTTTTGTTTTATCTTGGCAACTATGGTGTTATAGCGTAAGTGTATTAAAAACAAGGGTAAAAATTGAAAAATTCAAAATAAATTGAAAACTATTAGAAATAGGTATATGACATACTTAATAAAAGTTGGAGGGTTTTGTCAAATCTATCAGAAAAAATAATAATATACAAGGTGTGCCAATTAAAAAATTTTAGATTTTTCAATTTAAAATCGTCGAAATGCATAAATTTATTTTGAACACCCTGTAGCATCTAACTCAAATTTCTTTACATACATTTTTTTTTCATCTCTATAGTACGCTCGTACCAATTATGAGTATTCCACCTTCAGAAATAATGGCGCTTCGTAATTTTTTACAAAATTGAAAACTAGTATTTTTTAAAGAAATTGAAATATTAGAAAAACTACTAGGTTTAGGTATATAACACAAAAAAAATATAAAATTTTACGCAGAATTTTAAAATAAATTAGAAAATAGGATGTTCCATTTTAAAAAACATACGTTATATCGGCCACACTTTTTTGAAGTACCCTGTATACTGAAAATAATTTTAAACTGTGCACCTTAACATTCCCTAAAACGATTGTCTTTAACATTTTTTTCGTCATTCCCGAAACAAATGAGATAATGAACTTTACTCTATCGTTGACTCACCCTGTACTTAAACCCAAAGTAATGTAAAATTACTGCCTTTTGTCGCATATATGATCTCCTTCGTTATAAGAACTTTACCGATCGAAACTTGAGCAAAATTCCATAAATACTAGGTTAATAATTAGCAACGAACCACCCCTTTAATGCACATATTTAATACAAAAATATTAAATACAGTACTTATACATCGCTTCTAAAGATTTTTTTTACAATCGCGTAGTTGATATGACTCGCACTTTATATTTTTAAATGAACCAGTCTGTATAGTGTTTGTCAGTTTTATAGAAGTCTTAATTCTAGAAACATCGAAATATATTTTTATGATGTGATTGAGCAAAATAAAGAAGAAAGAACGCTATTCCTAATTTCATGAAGTTGACCGTGCACGTTTAACATTAACGCAAATTGACAATGATTGATCGATCGATAATAACAAGTCAATTCTAATTGTTAATATAAAAATGTTTTTTTCATATAGTGAACAACATGATAAATACAAAATATTTATCAAAAAAAACCGGTCAAGTGCAAGTTGAACTTGCACAATTAGTGTTCCGTACGTTGATTGTTTTTGAAATAAAAATTTTTGTTGGGGTGGTATAAAATGATCAGTGACTTCACAAAACACACCCCACATGAGTTTTCAACAAAGTTTGTTTCGAATCTTTACTGAAAACTGGTGACTTTGAAATTTTGTTTTTTTTTTATATACCAAATAAATTATTAAAGGTAATGCACTTGTGATAATTTTCGTTCAATTTATACCCCATGGAGAATATTCCAGAATTTTTTAAAAATTTTTCGATCAGTACTTTTCGAGATAAGGTAGGGGACAGCGATTTTTCGCGATTTTTAGTGTTCCGTACGGAACACTTATAAAATCACTTCGGTGTCTGTCTGTCTGTCACACCCGATTTTCTCCGAAACTATTTGACATAGAAAGGTGAAATTTGGTAATAATATAGGAATTGATGGCCTCATCAGAGCCATGTAGTTTTGAGAATTAAATTTTGACTTAAGGGGTTAGTTTTGGGGGGTGAAGTCGGAAGTGAAACAAAAATTTTTTTACTAGGTTATCGAATGTGGTGTCAAATGAAAGCTTGTGAAAACACGAGTAAAAAATATATATATAATATTATACTTGCGCGCACTTTTCTTTGTATTATTTTTAAAAATTCGCGAAAAATCGCTGTCCCGGGCCTTATCTCGAAAAGTACTTATCAAAAAATTTCGAAAAAAATTCTGGAATATTCTCCACGGGGTGTAGATTGAACGAAAATTATCACGAGTGCATTACCTTTAATAATTTATATGGTATATAAAAAAAACAAAAATTTCAAGGTCATCAGATTTCAGTAAAGATTGGAAAAAAACTTTGTTGAAAACTCATTTGGGGTGTGTTTTGTGAAGTCACTAATCATTTTATACCACCGTAACATAAATTTTGACTTAAGGGGTTCGTTTTGAGGGGTGAAATCGGAAGTGAAAAAAAATTTTTTTTACTAGGTCATCGAGTGTGGTATCAAATGAAAGCTTGTGAAAACACGAGCAAAAAATATATATATAATGTAATACTTGCGCACACTTTTCTTCGTATTACTTTTAAATAATCGGTGTCCCTTACCTTATCTCGAAAAGTACTGATCAAAAAATTTTGAAAAAATTCTGGAATATTCTCCACGGGGTATAGATTGAACGAAAATTATCACAAGTGCATTACCTTTAATAATTTATTTGGTATATAAAAAAAATAAAACAAAATTTCAAGGTCACCAGTTTTCAGTAAAGATTGGAAACAAACTTTGTTGAAAACTCATTTGGGGTGTGTTTTGTGAAGTCACTGATCATTTTATATCACCCTAACAAAAATTTTTATTTTAAAACAATCAACGTACGGAACACTATTTGTGCAAGTTCAACTTGCACTTGACCGGTTTTTTAAAAGTAATACGAAAAAAAGTGTGCGCAAGTATTACATATATATATATATATATATATATATATATTTTTTACTCGTGTTTTCACAAGCTTTCATTTGACACCACACTCGATGATTTAGTAAAAAAATTTTTTTTTCACTTCCGATTTCACCCCTCAAAACGAACCCCTTAAGTCAAAATTTATGTTACGGTGGTATAAAATAATCAGTGACTTCACAAAACACACCCCAAATGAGTTTTCAACAAAGTTTGTTTCCAATCTTTACTGAAATCTGATTACCTTGAATTTTTTTTTTTTTTTAAATACCAGATAAATTATTAAAGGTAATGCACTCGTGATAATTTTCGTTCAATCTACCCTCCGTGGAGAATATTCCAGGATTTTTTCAAAATTTTTTGATAAGTACTTTTCGAGATAAGGCGCGGGACAGCGATTTTTCGCGATTTTTTTGAAAATAATACAAAGAAAAGTGCGCGCAAGTATTACATATATATATATATATATATATATATATATATATATATATATATATATATATATATATATATATATATATATATATATATATATATATAAAATTAACCCCTTAAGTCAAAATTTAACTTTCAAAACTACATGGCTCTGATGAGGCCATTAATTCCTATATTATTACCAAATTTCAAGTTTCTATGACAAATAGTTTCGGAGAAAATCGGGTGTGACAGACAGACAGACAGACATCGAAGTGATCTTATAAGTGTTCCGTACGGAACACTAAAAATGGTTATATCAAAAGGCAAGCATAATAGGAAACAAGATTTAATAGAAGGTAAAGAAAAATCCTTACTTACATTTCCAAGAATATATAACCACATTTTAAGTGAAACAACGTTGAATGAATAGAGATTAAAAAATTCCAGAAATTTGCAATTAAAAAGGAATAACAATTTTTTTGTAGGCACCTGTAGCATAATAGAAGTTAAATTTTAAAACTAATTACGAGGATCATTTAAAAAGTAAAGAGACAATTGGTCTCAGCTTCAACCCGTCCAACGAAACCGCTCCATACTTCTAGGAGTGCAAGTTGGCAACCTTGTGATGAGTTTTAATCAGCTATTTGATAATGTAATATAAATAACCTCAAGATATCCAGTTTACTATGGCGAGTCCACTGGAAGACTGCACATTCCTAGCCAAAAAAATCTTCAGGAACTGGGAGATCTTGCCTCTTCCCACATACAGCCCAGACCTAGCCCCGTGTGATTTTTACCTGTTCGGACCTCCCAAAGATGCCCTACGTGGAAAGAGGTTCACCGACAATGAGGAAGTGGAGAAAAAAGTGCAAGAGTGGCTTCGACTCAACCGAAAGAAGCTAGCAGAAAGGTGGGACAAGGGTATTAACGTTGGGGGGAATTATGTCGAAAAGCAGACCAAATTTTGTAGCAACCCAGTAAAACGTTCTTTAGCTAAAACTATTTATCTCTTTACTTATTGAATGACCCTCGTATGTTTAAAAGTGAATTAATAAATGAAATAAACCTTTATCGTTCAATCCTCAGAAAATTATTTTGTAAAAGTAACGTCATCTAGATGTGAACCGTTGTACCCGGCACTCTTCTAAAAGGTGAGAAATTATTGATCACTGCTCGGCTTTTCCAAGAGAGCTGTCATTACTCACCAAATATTTTCTTTTAATTGTTTAATGGACCTAGGACTCTCTCTGTAATCTTCTCTGTAATCTTTAGTTTTAGAAGAAAACCACAAGAAAAAAATCCAGCAGTCGTAAATCTGTGCTACGTGGAGACCAACTTATGTCCCATCTTTCTTGTAAATCAATTTATGGGCGAAAACTTGCCGATTATTTCTATATATCGTTACAAATTGGCAGCTGTTGTGCGGCATCTGTTATTTTCTCTATGTTTTCGTTCTCAGAGTCGAAGAATCTGAAAATCGTCGACCGCAAAAAAAAATAAATAGCATTTTTTGAGCACGAAAAAACTACTACTCAGTATATATTACCACTACAACAAACATTTTATTTTTGCGCTCGACGCGCGTTTCGCTAACCATGTTAGCTTCATCAAGAGCGATGATTGACTAAAGCTAAACTACAAATCTACCCTATTTATACTTAGCCTAACCCTTGAATGACTCAGGCGGAACTAATAGCATAGGCAAGGCCATTAGTTTCGGTCAAGTAACCAGTAGAGGTGACTATAAGGCAGGGGTGCTCAAACTTGAACTGCTGGCGATCTACCTCAATATTGTTATACAACGATCGATCGACTCTGAGAGGCTGCAAGTAAGTGTGATGCAGGATTGTCGCCTAGGTAGGGTGTATCGTGGCATAGATATTAGTTTTCCGCACAATATACATTTTTTTAGTCAAGGTAAGTGTAGGTCTGCTCTAAAATGTCAATGAAAAAACTCATAATTATTCATAATTGCGAGTTTATTGGTTCTCACAAAACAAACGAGTTCTAGTGTCTAAACTTAACTAAAGAGTGACTTTGGATGTTGAAGCGTGGCACTGCATGTCCTCAGCATACTTTTCATAAGATGGTACGTAATTACCGAGTGCTAATCGCAAGCATGATGATATATGTTCGTCAGTTAGTCGATTGCGATATTTTGACTTAATTATCTTCATTTCAGAAAATGCAGACTCGCACGAGTAAGTTGACCCAAACATTGCCGTCAGTTGAAGGGCAATTTGCCTTAGATTCGGATATTTATCTTCAGATATAAAACACCAGAATTTTGTATCAGATGCTGTGGCTTTAAGATGTATATCTGATGTAATCTGCACTAACTCATTTTCAACAGAACATGAGTCCATTTTAAACTGACTTGCTATTTCAGTATCTAATTCCTCAATGTTTTTACACGAAAAAGGATAACTCATAAATGATGCGATATTTGTCAATTTACTGAAATCATAAAAACGTATTTCGAATTGGCCCAAAATATTTGATAATTCTGCCTCATAAATATCATAATTCAACTGAGGAATCCTTGCTTTCAAAGACGGAAAATTTTTCAGATCCTTTCTTTTCAGTTGATCTATCATAAGTTGCAATTTACTTTTGAATGCGTTTATTGCGCTAATCATCTCAATAATAGTTTTTCCTTTACCTTGAAGCTCCAAATTAATGGTGTTTAAATGCATTATGATGTCTGTCAAAAATGCCAAATCAGTCAGCCATTTTCCGTTTTTCAGCATCTGAGTGTCATCACCTCTTTCGTCCAGAAAAGCTGTTATTTCGGGCAATAATTCTTGAAACCTTTCTAGGAATTTTCCACGATTCAACCACCTGACGTCCGTGTGAAGAACTAAATCACTGTGTTCAGCTGACTCACTATCTTCCAACTGCAATTTAAAGAGCCGTCGTTGCAAGCTACGTGCACGGATACAATTCACAATTTTTATTGCAATGCTCATAATCTCCTCCATGTTTAGAACTTTTAAACACAAAACTTGTTGATGTATAATGCAATGGAAGGAGAAAAATGAAGGGAAATCATCATTAGCTCGACACAATGCTACAAAACCGTTTTTGTTTCCAGTCATCGCTGGTGCTCCATCGGTTGTAATGCACACCAATATACTTTTTGTCCCAATCATTACAACCAATTTCATAAATTCCACTTTTCTCACAATTAGGAATCTTATCTTTGGGATTTCCTAAGATATTCCTCAGATGTTGGGCAAACTAAAAGGTCAATTAAAACACGACTTAAAGAACATTTAGCACACTTAAAACACAGCAGAACAGAAAAGTCTAGCATTGCCGAACATGCCCTTGAAGCTGATCATATTGTAACATTAGATAATCTAAGATTAATAAAAAATGTATCTGATAGGAGTTTGTTGAACGCATACGAAAGTATGGAAATTATAAAAAGTAAAAGTAGTTTAAATAAAGACAGAGAGCCCATTCCTTATAGTCCCCTCTACTGGTTACTTGACCGAAACTGATGGCCTTGCCTATGCCATTAGTTCCGCCTGAGTAATTCAATAGGGTAGATTTGTAGTTTAGTTTTAGTCAATCATCGCTCCTGATGAAGCTAACATGGTTAGCGTAACGCGCGTCGAGAGCAAAAATAAAAAATTTGGTGTAGTGGTGATATATACTGAGTAGTATCATTGTGCCAAAGATTCCACATTCCCAACTTAGACGAAAAAACTAGTTTTCATTTTGTTCTTTCATGTGTAAAAGTTTACTGGAGTATTAATTTTACAACATTTTATAAAGAAACATTATTAATTAAAAAATATACAAATGGCGAAGTCATATCTTCGTGATAATCTCCTGTTTTCTTAGATACGAATGTTAAAAGACACACAGACTTCTACAACACCACTTTCGCTTCCGATATGCGTAATAATTAACCTACGTCCCTTACCAGATGGCAGTTTAAGATCAGTAGAGAGACCGTCATTGAATGATTAGCGCACATTTTTTATATTCTCATCTTGCCAAAATTTCTTGACCTTTCATTTACCCACATCTTATCTAAGTAATATATCATTTTTCCCTCAGAACGAGCTTTTCTAACTTAAATAGTCTCTTCTCCAGGGTAGAATTTCTTCACTTTCTATCAATAAAGATTTTCTTTCTCACTTTTTCTAATAACCTTTTAAAACAGTTTTAATCTACTCATTTTCGGTATTTCTGGGTGGCCTGTCGCGGCCTGCAGGATCATATCCAAAGTTGAAATTCTTTTTTCCAGAAAAAGTCATGAACAATATGTCTTCCTGCTAATTTTGTGTTGTCTGTCAGCTGAAGTTCTTTTTTGCCTGGTCTCTTTTTTGACGAGTCTATATCCCCCTCCTTTTCTTCTCTTAAAATTCTGTAAACTGTGGCTTTACCAACTCCGGTCATTAAGGGCCATTTTGTCACACAATCGTGCACACTTAAATTACAATTTAAATCGTCTTTCATTATGGGTTAGCTGTCCGAACTTTTGGCGTTTTGCTGGAGAAGACATTTTGTTAACACACTAACTGACTTGTCACTAACTGGCTTGACACTTGGGCATGCTGCTGTAAATATATATTTATAGTTTGGACAATAGGAAGGTATGTAAATAAAATGATTTGGTCGGCAATAAAATTTCGTTACAAAAGAGCATTGATATCTGAAAAATACCTGTGAATAGATAGCACGCCTCTGTTATAGGGCCGCCGTGATTTTTATTACATTTTCAAAGAAACAGAATATAATATTCCATTTTAATTTTTTATTAAATCAGCGTTTCTCAACCTGTAGAGCGCGCCCCACTAGGGGGTGTGATTACACTATTGGGGGGACACGAGCGTATCGAAAAGAAATTATTATTAAAAACATTCATTAAAAACATTTAATATAATTTATTGAAAAGAAAGCAAAACAAAATACATTCTGAAATAATAAAAAATAAAATACACATTTACACTGATATAATACACCTATAAATAGAGTTGTATTAGTACTGCACAATGTATTTACCTAATAATTAACATATCAATACTAAATTAAAAACAAGTTTAATAATTATTAGTGACTCCTCTGGGCTTGTTTTGCAAAGCAAAGATTTTCGAAGAATGGTTTAATATTAGAAATAGGCACTCTGAGTTCTTTTTTTTATATTTAGTTGAGATCTAAATGTTGTTTTCAAAGCAGACATCGCAGAAAATCCGGTTTCGCCAAGGCAGGATGTTGAAAATGGTAATAGTATACGAAATGCTCTTGTTTTCAGTGCAGAAAACTCACCCCTGCCCAAAATTCAAAGAGGGATTTATTATTAAATTGTCTTTTGACTTTGCCACTTGTCGTGAAGTCTATGAAGATTTCTTCGGAAGTTGAGAGCCCTTCAGGAGTATTTTGAAATGCATCCCTAATCCACTCGTAACTTCCTACCAAGTTGTCGTCAGTAAGAAAATACTTTTTAAAATTCTTTGTCAACATGACTAGATGATTTTCAAAGGTTACTAAAACAACTTTCACATGTTGTTCTTCAGCTTTGTATGTTTTAACACATTCACCCACATTTGCAAACATTTCTAGGTTTTTTTTGCTTTGCATTTCTGCTCCATAATTCCAATTTTCTACAAAAGGCAATAATTTTATCACTCGTATCGAATATATGTGTATTTGTTCCTTGGAGTTGAAGAGTTAAGGTATTTAGTTACTCGAATATATCGACCAAGTAGCTCAATTTCATCACAAATAAACTCTCTCAAGACTTCTCGGCTTCCGGTCGATTTTCCTCTTCTAGAAAAATGGCGATTTCATTTCTTAATTCATAAACACGTTGCAAACATTTCCCACGTGATAACCATCTTGCCTCGCAATAAAAGAGAAAAAATTCTAGATTTTAGGAGTCTCATTTTAATATAATTTACGACGGTTACAACTGTAGTGAGAACAATATTCAGAGCAGGACTCATTGGTTTGGAAGCCAGAGCTTCTCTATGAATCATACAATGTGTCCACACACACAGTGGAGATTTTTGTTTCACAAGTGCTTGTACACTTTGAAATCTTCCAGACATTGAATGAGCACCATCGGTACATATTTCGACGCAATTTTTCCACTTCATATTTGCATCGTTTATAAAATCATTTAAGACTACCAAAAATGCGAGTGATGTTGCTTTGAGTTCTGTTGGTTTGCCGAAAAATAGTTCTTCTACTGCTGACATACCATCACGAAATCGAACATAGGCAATGAAATGAGCATCTTTATTGCTATCTGTTGCCTTATCAAGCTGAATTGAAAACAATTTGTCACACAACTTCCCGAAAAGCTGATGCTGTACATCTCCAACTCTTATCACCAATTCGACTGGCAACAGTATCATTTGATAGCATAGCTTGTACAATCTCAATTGCTGCTGGGAAAAGAAGCTCTTCACCAATGGAGTGAGGCTTTTTACATCTGGCTACTTCATATGAAACATTGTAAGAGGCATGTAAAGCTTTTGCATTCACAGACAAAGTTTTCTTAAAAAAATATTTCTGCTTTACATATGGTTTTAATTTTAATTCGAGAAATTCTCGGGGTTTGTTAAGGTACTCACTATGAAGCGTTTCCAAATGTCGTTTAAGTTTAGTTGGTTTCATGCTGTCTGCTGCCAAGATTTTTGAGCAAATAACACACAGGGGCCTTTCTTCTTCATTTACTTCAATACTGGTAAACCTTAAATTTAAGTATTCTTATGAATATTTTCTTGATTTTATTTTCGGAACCACGCTCTTGATGCTTCACTATCGTCTAATGCTCGCTTACTCCCACTTAAAAATTTATCCATGATTCTGTATAAATTTACTGCCGTGAATACTTAATATCTTGAATTTCAATTAACACGTAAATTACAACATACACATTTACGATAAAACCCATAGCAGTAGAAGGATCAACTCGACTGAGATGGGCTGTAATTGAACGAGGTGCAGCATTTATACACTTTTGGGCAGACTTTCCGAATGTCCGAGACAACTCGGAACTTCTCGCGAAGCCGCTACCAATATGGTGGGCGTGACAGAGGGCAATAGAGAGGCATCGATTCTAGTTTTGTCAACGCAGCAGATAGGTGTTGCCAAATATGAATAAATTTATTTATTCTTGGTAGTTTGTAAGGTTTGTAATTAAGGTCATAGTGTAGCTTTAGCATCAAAATACTGAAAATACATTATTATTGCATGCATTGTTATTGTATGAGTAGGGGGGGAGGCGCGATGAAAATTATGTTTAAAATTTGGTCGCAAATACTGAAAGGTTGAGAAACGCTGACGTAGTCGAATACATTTTTAACTACACTGTTTTCATTATGGGTTAGCTGCCCGAAGATATTTTGTTACAGACTTGTCACTAACTGGCTTGACACTATATGTATTTATAGTTGGGACAACAGGAAGGTATGTAAATAAAATGACTTGATCGGCAATAAAATTTCGTTACAAAAGAGCATTAATATCTGAAAAATACCTGTGAATAGATAGCACGCCTCTGTTATATAGGGCCGCCGCACAGTGGTGAAAAACGAAAAATCGTGTTTCAAAATTGTCTAGAGCCTTCAATTTTGGTTCGATTTGGACTATTTTTTTTTTAAATTGAAGCTTATTAAATTCCGAACCAAGTTGTCGGAGCCGATTTTTCAATTAAACTTTTGTTTCAAAATGACGGACGTTGGTTTCTGATTATATAGCGACTGAGACACAGAAAACGCTTACAGTTTCAAACCAAGTTGTGCTAAAATGCGTGTATGTATGTTTTTTTATGTCGCAGATAATATATCTAGCAGCCACTTTTTGCTACAACAGCAAACAATGTGGCTAGTGCAGCAAAATATTTAGCTGTCCCTATTTTAACAAAACGTTTTAGCTGTTGTAGCCATTTTCTAGCTGTGTGAGCTGTCCTTTTCTGCGTGTATCGCTGTTTTTTGTATCTGCTAGAAAATTGTCTACGATACTTAAAATTTACAGCAGCAATATTCTAGCAATAACTGCATGAAAATTCAAATCCCGCAACTAAACTTGAATAACTTGAATGATCTGACTGCCACAGTCTAAATGCCACAGAGAAACTTTCTTCCTCGATTCAATTTTGGCATCCGCCATACTTGATTTGTCATTTTAAGTCAATTGTTGAAACATATTTATAATTAACAACCTTAAAGAAATTATTTATGCAAATGTTATGGATATAAAATAGTAATGGTACGTTTATTCATATTTATAATACTTTTATTGTTCATGGCAGCCATTTTGGGTTCATTATTATTAATCTTGTAACTGTGATATTAGATATATTATCTGCGACATAAAAAAACATACATACACGCATTTTAGCACAACTTGGTTTGAAACTGTAAGCGTGTTCTGTGTCTCAGTCGCTATATACTCAGAAACCGCCATTTTGAAGACGTCCGCCATTTTGAAACAAAAGTTTAATTGTAAAATCGGCTCCGACAACTTTGTTCGGAATTTAATAAGCTTCAATTTAAAAAAAAATCGTCCAAATCGAACCAAAATTGAAGGCTCTAGACAATTTTGAAACACGAGGTCGTCAGTTTGCTCCATTTGTTTGGCTTTAATTGTCTCTTTCGGTTTTTTTTCGTTTTTTTTTTTTTTTCCCCACTGTGCGCCGGTCAGTCCACTGGAATTCTTATTACTATCAGTTTCAAATAAATAGATTATAATATTTTATTTTAAATTTTTACTAATTTTTGATACACTATAAATAAGACTACATAAACTAATACCAGTCGGAATTAACAAGGAATATGGTTTACCATATACAGCCATTAAGTAGTTTATATAATCCTCTCATCATCGTAAAAATACCAGTAATATTAAAGTTTTTATTATTATACAAAACAGTAAACAGAACAGTAATACGATATAAATGAAAAGTTTAATGCTTTACAGCTAAACCATAACTTTTCGTTCGAAATTAAAATTTTAATTATCAAAACTTTTTAACACTATTATGAAATTAAAAACTTAAAATTAGCCTTCATTTACATTTTTTCAGCTTTTAGAAATTACGGATTTTATATTCATTCGAATAAAATAGAAAAATGCAAATTCAAATCTCAGATTTTATATATATGAGGGTCAATCAATAAGTAAAGAGACAAATGGTCTCGACTTAAACCTATTCAACGAAACATCTCCATACTTTTAGAAGTGCAAGTTGGCAACCTTGTAATAAGTTTTAATTAGTTATTCGATCAGGTAATGTAAACATTACCTCAAAATATTCAGTTTACCATGGCGATTCCATTGGAAAACTACTTTAGAAGAGTGGCGTTCTGTCATCAGATTTTTGGTAGCAGAAGATGTTAAGCCAAGTGAAATACATTCTAGAATGTTATTACAGTATGGACAAAGTTGCACGAACCGTACAAACGTTTACAAGTGTTTCAAAACTGAACGAACAAGAGTGTGTGACGAGCAGCGAAGTGGACGTCCAGCCCAAGTTTCCCGCCCCCCTTAGGAATCGAGAATTGATGGGTTAATCTACATAACAGAAGACTTTGTACCGTTTGAAAATTGGTTGCCCCAGGCTGGGGCGTAATTTTCTTGCGGCCCCGCTTTAATTTCTGATAATGAATTGAGTGAATCCTGATTTTAAAAGAACTAAAGAAATTAAACACACACTAGCTCAGTTTTCTTTGGTAGAGAGATATGGGTAAGAGATAATTTTTGTACGTCTTTTTGGAATTATTTTCTATTTTTAAAGGAACCTCAGCTGTACGACTTTTTGGGCACCATTCATTTTAAAATAGAAAGGATCTAACTTCAGCTAAAAAAATGAAAAAATACTATATAAAAGGGTGTACTGTTGGTAAAATAAAAAAATCAGTTTGGTACAGCCGTTCTTATCCTGAAAAGTAAGATAGGTATTCAGTGAGACACTAGCTTTAATCAACAAAAAGAAAATTTATTCATGTTTTTAAAAATAAAAAGTTCTAACCTTTGCAGTTTTACAGGATTACTAAAAATTTTAGCCTAACAGGTAGTTATGACATTTAAATTCTAAACTCTGACTACTCCCGAAGACGAAAAATAGTGCTTTTCACTTCACTTTTTAGTCAGTTCAAAATGCTGTTAAGGCACTACTCAGGGATAAGTCTATGGAAGGATGTTTTGGTAACTTACTGTTTTTATTTCGGCTTCGATGGAACACGACCGATTTCACACTTTTCTAGTAAACACTTAGAGAGCCCACTACGGCTTTTCGTTAAAAAACTTGTGCTTTATTTAGCTCTCATGATTGTTGTTATGAGCCTTTACTGCAGCTCTGTAGAAGGAAGCCTACTTGGCGGCTCCGATGAAAATTAGCCTGGCTGCGGCTTGATGGTACTCAGCCTCGATTCCTGTCCTACCGGACCCTTAAATAAGCCGTGGGCCTTCTCTCGGTCATATCGCGACGCCGGAACCAAAAATCCGGATACACATTTTCAACCAATCCCGGCGTGCCGATAGATTCGGTCAGAAACCCGCACAACACACTAATATACCGAACGGCTTGGAATCTCTTATTAATATACCGTTCGATACAAAAATGAAAATAAGTACAATTTGAAGTGAAAAATCAGTAACATTACATGGTCTTAAAATCTAGGAAAAAATGAATGTTACAACTTACTGTTCAAATGATTGCTCAGGAGGTTGGAGTAAACGCTTGAACTGTTCACAATATTATTCAGAACCATTTGCAGTACTGAATAACGCTTACAGAAGCCCATAAAGAATCGAGAGTCAAGAACTGGGTTGGGAGATCTCGCCTCATCCCGCATACTGCCCAGACCTGAGTCCGTGTGATTTTTACCTGTTCGGACGTCTTAAAGATGCCCTACGTGGAAAGAGGTTCACCGACAATGAAGAAGTGAAGGAAAAGTGCAAGAGTGGCTTCGACGTCAGCCGAAAGAACTCTTTGCCCCAGGAATCAAGAACCTAGTAGAAAGGTGGGACAAGTGTATTAACGTTGATTGGGATTATGTCGCAAAGTAGGCCATATTTTCTAGCAATCCAATAAACCGTTCTTTAGCTAGAGCTATTTGTCTCTTTACTTGTTGAATGACCCTCGTATGTATATATACATATATATATATATATATATATATATATATATATATATATATATATATATATATATATATATATATCCGAAAAGTAAGGCGACCAAACCAGAAAAAATAATTTATTGAAAATAAAGTAATCAAGTTTCGGTTGCAATGGCGATTTTCATACGTTGTACCCATCCTGGAAGACATCTTTAGAAACCTCCTCAAGGGTCCTCGGCACGGCAGCTTTGACATTGTGAACGATCCCAAAAGAAGGTTTTAATCCGGGGAAACAAAAAGAAGTCTGGCAGAGCCAGGTCGAGACTGTCAGACGACCCGGGTCGCATTGCCATGATGTTTCGGATCAAAAACTCCTGGACTCCCAAGGAGGTATGGCTTGGGGCGTTATCGTGGTGAAACACCCAGGTAGTTGCGATGTCTTTCCTAATGCGTTAGAACTTTTTTTCACATAAAACAAAACATTGATTGTCTTCCCGGCAGGTAAAAACTCCTGGTGGACTACACCATTGGCATCAAAGAACACAATGATCATGGCTTTTGCTTTCGATTTACTCATGGGGGCCTTTTTGGGATGAGAAGACACCGAGGCGTGCTACCCAGAACTTTGTCACATTGTTTCCGAATCCCACTCGAGAATTCACGTCTGATCATTCTCTCGTCGTCTCGAAAACGGATTTGACGAGGTTCACGCAAAAACGTAAAAGTTTTTAAAATAGTTTGCAGAATAACTTCCATACATTTTTTTTTCTCTTTATTGATTTAAAGTAGGAAACACTTGGTAAAAATTCGTAATTTAGAAACATTAACAAGTCGCCATTTGAAACTGTTAGTAACTAGTTCAAATTTTTTTTGATGATTTTTGATACTTGGCATACAGACTAACTAAAAATAACCAAAAAATCGCACTCGAGAACCTCTAATAAAAAAAAAAATCGATATAAAAAAAAAAAAAAACAAGTTTTTTTTAGAAAATCTTTAAACTTCAGTATCTCGAAAACGGTTAAGTTTAGGACATCATGTCATTCATAGAGTCAAATCGGTCGACCTAAACTATAACGCCCTTAATTATCTAGGACGACTTTCCCTGTAACCTTGTATATATATATATATATATATATATATATATATATATATATATATATATATATATATATATATATATATATATATAAGTTCCATCACCTGCTTGAACGCAGGTATCTAAATCCATACCTTCAAAGTCTTTGAGTGAGGTGCTAAAAGCTATTATTTACTATATAAGTTTGTCAAAGTCGGCTGTCAGTACATTGTCGCACTTTTTGATAGGGAGGGTTACAAGCTTTGGTATATAGAAGGAGCCAATCGTCTTTCTTGGTTTGAACTAAAGTTCTGTAGGCTTTCATTGTATAACCTCTGGTTTTTGTGACTATATGGCAACTATATTTACCATTCTACTCCAATAAGTAGTAACAGGCCCTATCTGCTATTAACATGAATTTAAATAAGTAATTATGTTCTTTTCCAATCAACCAAGGAGCTTTTTTAAAGTAAGAAAGAAGCGTTCCAATAAAAACTCCTATTAAAATACTACAAAGTTTTTATAGCCAATCACCGATAAAATGGGAACTTTTGTATAGAGCACTTCAGTAGTAAGTGATATAATAAAATCAGAAATCGATTAATTTTAAAAAAATCCATTCGCAAGAATTCCCCAAGTAATTAACGGCCATTAAAAATTTGACTAGGAGGTAGTAAAACTTTATTGGAGGAGAAATAACAATGATCATTTCAAGACTCGAGCTATCAAATCAGTCAATGCCAAATAACGATCATCAGTAAAACGATTTTAGTACTTAATTCGAATAACCAGTGTAGTGCTTAAACTTATATCAAAGTAACTGGAGAAATAGTAACTTATTTTACACTGCCTTCAAATTTATAAATATGTAACTCCATTTTATTTAATAACCACGCAAGTTATTACGCTAAAATTGGATAAATTAGCCACGGTGCTACAGTTTGTCAAGTAAGAACGTATCCGCGATAATTCATTTATGGTGGATCCGATTTTAGCGATTCAACAACAAATTGGTAAAGGGAACCTTTGTCTACCACGCATTTTAGTAAAAGTATCAGTCGATTCCGAACTTTCGTCGAAATCACATAAAATCCAAAATGAGTCACTTGTTTGCGCGTCGCACAGTGGGGGGGAAAAACGAAAAATCGTGTTTCAAAATTGTCTAGAGCCTTCAATTTTGGTTCGATTTGGACGATTTTTTTTTAAATTGAAGCTTATTAAATTCCGAACAAAGTTGTCGGAGCCGATTTTGCAATTAAGCTTTTGTTTCAAAATGACGGACGTCTTCAAAATGGCGGTTTCTGATTATATAGCGACTGAGACACAGAAAACGCTTACAGTTTCAAACCAAGTTGTGCTAAAATGCGTGTATGTATGTTTTTTTTATGTCGCAGATAATATATCTAATATCACAGTTACAAGATTAATAGTAATGAACCCAAAATGGCTGCCATGAACAATAAAAGTATTATAAATATGAATAAACGTACCATTATTATTTTATATCCATAACATTTGCATACATAATTTCTTTAAGGTTGTTAATTATAAATATGTTTCAACAATTGACTTAAAATGACAAATCAAGTATGGCGGATGCCAAAATTGAATCGAGCAAGAAAGTTTCTCTGTGGCATTTAGACTGTGGCAGTCAGATCGTTCACGTTATTCAAGTTTAGTTGCGGGATTTAAATTTTCATGCAGTTATTGCTAGAATATTGCTGCTGTAAATTTTAAGTATCGTAGACAATTTTCTAGCAGATACAAAAAACAGCGATACACGCAGAAAAGGACAGCTCACACAGCTAGAAAATGGCTACAACAGCTAAAACGTTTTGTTAAAATAGGGACAGCTAAATATTTTATGTAAGAGTAAGTTAAGGTTAGACATATTTATTTTCTTATTTTTCTAGTCTATTCCTATAATTCAGTAGTTCTGTATATGTACTAAAGGGTTTTCTCGTTAATAAAGATTATTATTACTCTTACAAAATACACGCAGAGAAATGCTAAAATAGGGACAGTTAAATATTTTGCTACATTAGCCACTGTTTAGCAACAGCAGCCACTTTTTTGCTACAACAGCAAACAATGTGGCTAGTGCGGCAAAATATTTAGCTGTCCCTATTTTAACAAAACGTTTTAGCTGTTGTAGCCATTTTCTAGCTGTGTGAACTGTCCTTTTCTACGTGTATCGCTGTTTTTTGTATCAGCTAGAAAATTGTCTACGATACTTAATATTTACAGCAGCAATATTCTAGCAATAACTGCATGAAAATTTAAATCCCGCAACTAAACTTGAATAACTTGAATGATCTGACTGCCACAGTCTAAATGCCACAGAGAAACTTTCTTGCTCGATTCAATTTTGGCATCCGCCATATTTGATTTGTCATTTTAAGTCAATTGTTGAAACATATTTATAATTAACAACCTTAAAGAAATTATTTATGCAAATGTTATGGATATAAAATACTAATGGTACGTTTATTCATATTTATAATACTTTTATTGTTCATGGCAGCCATTTTGGGTTCATTATTATTAATCTTGTAACTGTGATATTTGATATATTATCTGCGACATAAAAAAACATACATACACGCATTTTAGCACAACTTGGTTTGAAACTGTAAGCGTTTTCTGTGTCTCAGTCGCTATATAATCAGAAACCAACGTCCGCCATTTTGAAACAAAAGTTTAATTGAAAAATCGGCTCCGACAACTTTGTTCGGAATTTAATAAGCTTCAATTTATAAAAAAAATCGTCCAAATCGAACCAAAATTGAAGGCTCTAGACAATTTTGAAACACGATTTTTTCGTTTTTCCCCACTGTGCGTCGGTTCGAGACAATCTTTCTTTATTCCCATCCAAACGAGCCTAAAATGACACATTACGCAGCTACTACTATTAAAAAGTCGGTGTCATTTGTGAAGAAATGGGTAAATCATTTTAACGAGACGAAAAATATCAACGACATGCCAAAACGTGGCTCGGTAGGCAAAGTTACTCCAAAAGTCGAAAAACGAATCGTGTCTTTGTTTTCACGGGACCCGAAATTGACGTTGTATCAAAGAGCGGCAAAATTATGAAAATCGGGTTTGATTGTGTCCCACAAGACCATTTGACAACATCTTCGTGCTAATAATGTCAAATTCCGAAGCAAAAAACACCTTTTTAGGCAATAAAATGAGTCTCAGTCACGCAATTTTCAAGGAATCCCGATAATTTTTTTTACAGTCTTCGTTTTTGATTTCTCTATCGATCTGTATCGGCATATTTTTGATTATTTACCATGATTTCTATTCATCATCATCATCATCCATTCTTTATAGCGTTATACGCCTTTTGGTCCCTTTTCTCCAGTCCTCTTTATTTTCCCAGTCTCACAGTGTGTCGACTAGTACAAGTTAGCTGGACAAAATTATTTTTTCACTATTTCAATTGTTTATGTATATTCTAGGCATATTAAGTTATTTTAAGAAAAAATTCATCGCGTTGGTTTTTTTTTATGGGCGTGGCTAAATTTTTTCCCCTAAATTAGTCAGCTACGCAGACATATTTAACGATAACTTGGGAACAACTTGTCAGATTTTTATAAATAAAACATTAAAAAATGCGTAACAAAATTTTATTAAAGTTGATTGAATATTATTTTTTCTATCTTTTATCGTTTTGGAGTTATTTAGAAATTAGTGGAGAGAAAAAAATTTTTTTCGTGTAAAATTCATTATTTTTTTCGGTAAAAAAGCGCAATAACAAAAGAAAAACAAAATATTATACATTTTTCTGACAGCTGCGTATCTGGAAAATAAAATAAGGTATTAATCATGAAAATCGGTTAATAAATGTGGGTTTTATTCACAATTTACCGCAGGTACTCGATATCGATAAAATTTGTGTAATACAGCCACCCTTGCATATCGCGGTAGGATTGCATCAGCTTAGCAGGTAGATAAGGGAACTAAAGGGCAAGGGTATTTTGTATGGTTATTAGAATTAAAAATTATAATACAGTGTCTTTCATTTAGCTGCATTTCGCTTACCTGTATTTTTTGTCCAGCTGCACAAAACATTGTATAACAAAAACAAAATATTCTGCGTATGTGCACGAATTTTTCTACAAACTTGAATGTGCAACTAAATGAAAGACACTGTATTATTATTTTTAATAATAACCAGATGAAAAATCATTTATTGCATTTGTCAATTAAAAATAAAACAATTAATCCATATTACTTAGTTTTATTGACACAAAAAGGATAAACTCAAATAATACCTACCTTTCAGGTAGGTAACTTGTGCATTATACATACATAAGTAGTTGGTATTTTAAAATGTTTTTGATTTTTTTAAGGTACATATTTCTTGCTGTCCGGTTCAAAAAAAAAATTGTTTTTGAAAATCCCAGTCAAAAATTGTTTTTGTTTAATTTTAAAATAAATGTTATAAATGCTCTGTAATAAATTTAGCATAATGACACTGACTGTAATTATATGTAAAATAAAAATACTCATTTATTGATAAAGAAAAATTTACAAGTCAAGGTTTTTACATGCTTAGTACAAGCACTACATAACTAAAAATAGTAGCTGAACCTAATAATCATCATCAGAGTCTTCTGATGAGTCGTTTACTGTATAATCGTCATCATTTTGTGGCATTGTGCGACAATATGATGACGATTCCAATCTTGACTCTTCTATGCTAGGGCTTACAATTAACTTTAATACATCTGTACATAATTTTTCCGGCTTTTTTTTTGGGAATCTCTCGAAGGCTGTTGATCAAAGGATCAGATGTTATAATTAACATGCACAGTAAGTCTCTATTCGTGGCAACACGCGAGCACTTGCGGGTGTTATACTCCCTAAATCTGCGGCAATCTTTGTTCCGTGCATCTTGAGCCTCTTCGGAAAGCTGCCCAATTGGAAGCAATGCCGCTTTGATGACTTCTGTGCTGTGAATTAATATTTTATGCACAGTAGCAGGCATACAGTACCACGAATAGAGACTAAGATAATGTTTTCTGGTTTCAAGACAAAATTTTTTGAATTCAACTAAGTTTATCTCGAATCCAAGACAATGTTCTCAAAATAACATCAAACTTTTTTATAATTGTAACATCCAACCCTGTGATCTGAGCACTCATCTCAGCATTCTTAAAAAAGCGACGGGCTGTATTTCCATCATTTGAAGAACCAAATCCTGGCTTTGGTTTATCTACAATGAGTCCCATCTCGTTCTTAAATTTCAATTTGATTTCCTCGGAACGAACCTTGATATCTGCTTTGTCTTCGTTGCTTCTAGCCTGCCATTTCTTAATATTCAACTTGTAACTGATATGTAAAACACATTCGAAGCAACGAATCCAAGCATGAAGTGTAGATAAACCAAAGCCAGAATGTTCTTGATTGCTGTTAAACATCGCGGGGTCATCGTTTATCGTCTTGGGGGTGGCGCCACAGATGAAACACTTTTGGGATGAACTAGTTTCCGTTAAGGCGTTACACACCTTTCCGTCTGTCATTGTCAGCAAAAGTTCGTGTTTTACAGAGATTTGAGAATCACCAAAGTTGATAAGTGTTGGAAGAAGAGCATTAACTTCTTCCCACAATCTATTTGTTTCCACTAACGTGAAGTCGTTCGTTTCTTTGGCAAATATAAATTTGATTGGGCGACAATACAAAGTTGATGAAGGCCGAGGATTTTGCTAAATAATTTTGGACCCATCATATAACTTAAGGGGAACTAAAGAAAATGCGAAAAGAAACTCGTCCGTATATTCAGTGTTCTCAAATCTCTGTTTGTATGTGCTGCGCCCAGAACTTCCATCACATCCCCATTTACTAACAAGTGTAAACGATGAACTTGTTGGGAGCACACTGCTGATAACTTCATTCTGTGCTAATACTAGACGTTCCACTGTTTTATTTAATAAGGCTTGCAAATTTATTTCAGCACGAGTTTCTGTTATAGCAATGTGCTCCTCTGCAGGGTAACAGGCCTGTTTGGACTTTTTTAAACTAAAATATGACGGAAACACATTATGCCCCGCCTTCATGGACCACTTCCTAGTTTGTTTGTAAGAATGCGTTGTTGACTTAGAATCTATATAGTAAGCTAAGGCTTCGTCACTACTTAATTGCCTAGGATTAACGGAACTGGTATTTTTAGACTTAATAGTATTATCTGGGCTCTCACTAATGTCTCTAATCACATTGGCAATTTTCCTTTGCCCTGCTGAACGCAGAGCAATTTCGGCAGCAGTCACCAATTTACTGACACTTCGGGTTTCTACGAGATCCACGACGCGACGTTTCTTCGTCTTAAACGACGATTCCTCGAAATCTTTGCGAGGTCTTCCTGCAGGAGTCACATTCTCACTTGATGTTGAAGGTTGTGGCGCAAAAGAACTCGCAGTAAACTGTATGTCTGCTACATCCAACCAATTCTTATTTTTAATTAAAAAACGCTCCTTCGACTTTCCTGAAGCCAACCATTTGGCACCAAACTTATTAGACAAGTTGGATATCTTCAACTTTATTTCTTTTTGGCTGCTTTCAGTAATGTCACCAAAGTGAAATTTTGAAGAAAGAAAGTCATATACACGCGCGTTTTTTTCATTCTTCGTGTGTTTCAACCACTCCTCAAAAAAGGCTACCGTTGAAATAGAGTAAACGTGTTCTGGAAAAAAAGAAAAAAAAACATGTTGTACTGAAGTGTGCTAAACAATATGTGTATTTTTACGAAGAATAAAGTTATTTCTGTGTAATATCTAAAAACTAGCCCGGATAGAGGTGAATGTCTGTATATTCTGAACTTTCAAAGTTTTTTTTTAAAAAAAAACACGCTAAAATATATAGGCTATTTAAAAAAAATACTAAAAATTCGAAATTAATAGATTCTGATTAAAAAAATACATTAAAAAATAGTACTTACCCTCAGTATTAATATTCATCACAAAAACTTTCACAATATTACAATATGTCACTATAAGATGTGCACGAAAGTGTCGCTAAATTGCAACTGATTGATTGAAAGAGCTGCATTAAACTCATTACCTGACTTCTGACGCTTACGACTCGCCACTTGCAAATTTGATAAACAACCTTTTTTCGGAATTCGGGGTCTGGTGGTGTTGTTTACGTTTTGCAAATAAGATTTCCTGGAAATCATAACATGAATTTTGTCCACCTAGCATGTTCTACGCGACATACTGTGAGTCTCCGTGGTTTAGATTTCTCGCTGACATACTTCTTTCTATTCCTTCTATCCATGTTATTTTTGAGCGCCCTCTTTTTCTCTTTTCCCGTGGTGACCAGTTTTTGATTAGCTTCGGGAGTCTTTCGTCGCTCATTTATACCATTCTAGTTGTTTCCTTTCAATTTCTTGTATTATAACCTCCTCCACTTCCATTATTTCTAGAATCGTTTTGTTTGGGACTTTGTCACGGCGTGATTTTCCTGCCGACCTGCAAGTACCCATTTCCAATACTCGTAGTTTCCGCTGTGTGGTTTGACTCATTTGCCATGCTTCACTGCCGTAGAGTACTATACTCCTTAGAATAGTGTTATACAAGAGTTTTTTGTTTTTTTTTGATATATGTTTTCTCCACAGAATCGAGTTTAGACACCCAATGACCTTCTTCCCCTGTACAATACGATGTTCAATTTCTGGTTCAGTCCGTCCGTTGCTTGTAATTTTTGTACCCAGATATGTATATTCTGTGCATGGTCTGATTTGAATGTATTCTTCTATCTGGAGAACCGATGTTTCCTCCTTTCCTACACACAGGTAGTTTGTCTTTTCCTGGTTTACTATCAGGCCCCATGTTTCGTATTCTTTTAGCAGTTTCCTTGTCATTAATTCCAGGTCCTCTTTATCTTGTGCGAGCACCACCTGATCGTCTGCGAAGTGTAGCGTATACAGCGTGATGTCGTCATTACGCTCGATACCCATTCCTTCGTATGATGTCCTCCATTCTTTCAACGCTTTGTCTATGTAGATATTAAATAATGTAGGCGAGGGGCAACATCCTTGTCGTAGTCCTTTGTTAACTGGAAAGCTTTCTGACAACTAGTCTTTTAGTTTTATTTTTACTCTTTGATCTCTATATAGCTGCTGGATGGCTTTTATTATTGTAATATTTATTCTAGTACCATCTAGTACTTGCCATAGTCTGTTTATAGGGATCGGATCATATGCTTTGGATAGATCAACAAAGAGAAGGTGTGATTTCCTGTTTGTTGCTACCCTTTTATCGTGCAGCTGAGTAATTGTGAAAATAGGGTCTACACACGATCTGCCCGTCCTAAAGCCTGCTTGCTGTTCTAGTTCATATGGCGCATATTCTTCCTCTATTAGTTGTTTGAGGGCTTTCCCGTAAATTCGACTCATAGTGCGTTGATGGTGTCCCACAAGACCACTCGACAACATCTTCGTGCTAATAATGTCAAATTCCTAAGCAAAAATAAGTCTCAGTCACGCAATTTTCAAGTAATCCCGATAATTTTTTTTATAGTCTTCGTTTTTGATTTTTCTATCGATCTGCCTCGGCAGATTTTTGATTATTTACCATGATTTTTATTAATTTATCCAATATATTGTTTTTTTTCCCAAAAACACCTTTTTAGGCAATAAAATGAGTCTAAGTCACGGACTTTTCAAGAAATCTCAATAATTTTTTTTCATCATTTTCGTTTTTGATTTCTCTCTCGATCTGTTTAGGCAGATTGACCATTATTTGAACTTATTTTTCAATAAATATAGTTTTTAATTATTTACACTAAGAACATCAAACCTATCATAATCATATGCAAAGAAGATCAGATGTAGGTTTTCTAAACTTAAGGCTTCTAACACAGGCCAACGATGAAAGAACTTTTTAAATAATTTTACCTGATTCCTATGTTTTTTGGTGTGCTGAGTCCGAAAATAATAAGAAAAAAGTCGTATCACCCACCAATTTTTCACATTTTAATATTCAAAATGTGGAAAGTTTATTTTTTATCATTCAAATGTTATTAGGTTGGCAATAAAATCAGAATTTTATAAGGTTGGTAGTAAAATCAAATGTTATTAGGTTGGCAGTTCCGATAAATGTCACAGCTGTTTGTTTTCTTCCAGTTAATATAACCTCGCATTGTAGATCGTGGTTGTAAAAACTCTCCCAACACTTTCTGTTATATATGTAGTGAGTTTGTAGTTAAAAAAACATCAAAGAAACATTACTGACTTTGTAAAAAAAAAGTATACTTTGCATATTTTGCTGTAGAAATCGGTAATCAAGAAAAATGTTGGGCTCCCCACAAAGTATGTTATGTTTGTGTCGAGGATCTTAGGAAATGGTATAAGAAATAAAAGAAAGCTTTTAGATTTGCAGTACCCATGGCATGGAGAGAGGAAAAAAATCATTCCAATGATTGTTATTTTTGCAGCGTTGATGTTTCTGAATATAACTCCAAAAATAAGAAAGTAAATGTCTATCCTAAATTTACTTCAGCTAATCGGCCGGTAGGGCATGGACCGGGACTTCCTGTCTTTGAGCCACCTTAGTCTATTGATGACCTTTTACAGTCCAGTCCCGAATTTAATGAAAGTCGACCAGATGATGATGAGTTTCAATGTTCTCTAAAAAATTTAAAACCACAGTTGTTTACACACACTGCGCCAGGGAGGTTTCCGATGTTATTTTGGCCGGTATGGAGGCTTACATCCCTTTTTCGAAGAAATGCCCTTCCAACGGCAAGCCTTGGTTTGACCTAAAATGCAAAGAAGCTGTTGCTTCTAAACATCTTGCATACCGACAGTGGCATGAAGATCCTAACACCATAAATCGTAACATCTTTGTTTGTGCCAGGAACAGATGCAAAGAAATTATCGATGAAACCAAGGAGGTACACAATCAACGGATTAGAAACAAACTTCTCGCTTGTCCCGGCAGTTCCAGGTCCTTTTGGTCAGTCGCTAAGGCAGTTAGTCAAAATTTCACCAAATCCACCATACCACCACTCACACGGCCAGATAATTCTATTGCAACGACACCTGTTGAGAAAGCGAACTTGTTGGCTGAACTCTTTGCTTCACATTCTACTGTCGATTTCCAAGGAAAAACACCACCTACTATTCCCATAGTGCAGTCAAGGATGCCCGATATTGTCTTCAGACAGCGTATCATAAAACGTATTTTGATGAAGCTAGACACCAAAAAGGCTTCTGGCGCTGACGGAATACCTGCCATAGTTCTCAAGAACTGTGCAAGGGAACTAACACCAGTTTTCTGTAGACTTTTCAACCTATCCTACAGAAAGGGAATATTTCCTTCCTGCTGGAAATGTGCCACAGTTCAGCCGATACCTAAAAAAGGCAAGAAGACCTTGCCAAATAACTACCGACCAATCGCACTACTCTCAATAATATCGAAAGTCATGGAAAAAGCTATCAATCAGCATCTTCTAAAATACCTTGAAGGATTCAACATTATTAGTGATCACCAATATGGCTTTCGTAAAAATAGATCAACAGGAGATCTTCTCACTTATGTAACACATGTTTGGAACAACGCAATTGAACACTTTGGAGAATCTCGAGCGGTTTGGCACGATGGGCTGTTGGCTAAGTTACGTTTTTATGGTATGTCTGAAAAGTTCTGTTTGTGGCTCTCATGTTTCCTCAGAGAGCGTTCTTTACGAGTGGCAGTCGACGGATTTCTTTCTAACACCTTCACTATCAACGCCGGTGTGCCCCAAGATTCCATACTATCTCCTACTCTCTTCCTTATTTATATTAACGATCTGCTGGAAAAGACCGAGAATCCAATCTACAGCTTTGCAGATGACAGTACACTTATCTCTTCATTCATTTTGAATGCTCGGACATCGACTACTCAGACGAATATCCGCAGACAGCAGGAAGTCATTCGACTTAACAAAGACCTGGAAGAAATTCTATCTTGGGGTGACAGTAACCAAGTGGAATTTAACGCTACAAAAACCCAGGCGGCAGTTTTTTCTAAAAAAGTTAACGTTGCAGAACCCGACATAGTTATGTCGGGGCACTCCATCCCTCTAACATCGTCACTCAATCTGTTAGGCGTTAATTTGGGAGGAAATATGTCCTGGCACGAACATGTTGCAGGCATAGCAAGGAGAGCTTCTCAAAAGTTGGGAATATTGTTTCGAACCAGAAAGCTTTACACTCCACAACAACTGTTAATTCTTTACAAAGCTCAAATTCGACCAACTATGGAATACTGCTCCCATGTTTGGAGCTCCGCTCCCAAACATACACTGCATTTGTTGGATTCTATCCAGAGAAGAGCTGTTCGTCTGATTGGACACCCGGAACTGACCGACGGCCTTGATTCGCTGGAACATCGAAGAAGGATTGGAGACTTGAGCCTATTCTACAAGTACATTCATGGAAAGTGTTCGAAGGATGTGGCCCGCTTAATTCCCTCCAGAGCGGTGCATGTTAGGAGTACACGTCGCGCTAATACTTCACATTCGTATGAGGTTCAGCTTGTTACTCCTCGTACAACGCTTTTCAAGCATTCTTTTATATGGAGAACATCATACCTTTGGAATAGTTTGCTCAGGACTGTGTTTCCCATCGAGTACAATCTACAGCGATTCAAGAACAACGTGAATCGCTTTCTCCGCACACGTGTCGCTCCTGTAGCGCTTTAGGGATTTCCCTGTAGCACGTGTGCTAGACCCATAAAAAAAAAACACAAGCTGAGTTAAATGATTTAGTGAGAGATTTGGGTTTGACTAAGGAAAAAGCAGAATTGCTTGATTCCAGACTGAAAGAAAAACATTTATTGGAATCTGGAACATCCATTTACCATTATAGAACTAGAGATTAAAATTGTAGCCTAATCAAATAAAAGTACGGTTTAAGTTTTTATTTTTTATGTATTAAATTTTCCCTATTTTGAAATTTAATCGATGTCATATTGTGAGAGAACTGCGGGTGATACAAAACAACTGATACCAGATACGGTTTCAGCACCCAAAAATACATAACACTTAGATGAACTGGTTTAAAAAGTTTTTACAAATATTGTTTTCGTTGGCCTGTGTAATCTTTTGAAGTTTTTCTAAGTTTACATCACGAACTCTAAACTTAATATAACGTAATGTATATATGTATATTTATAATTGTTTCCTAAACATTCATTATAACACAATGAATTTTAAAACCATACATAACTTATGCCTAAAAATATACTTATTTATGTGTATATATACTAAACTTAACATAAACTTTTAGATGTATAATAAAAGACTGTTTTTAGTCAATTTCCACTGGTTTATTTAAATTGCGATGACGCGTTTCGCTGTCGATGCAGCTTCTTCAGATCTACATTTTACACTGTCAAGTTAGGTTTAATATTCACAGTTTTATATAATTTCTTAATTATAATATTACACCTAATTAAATTACATTGATAGTATTGGAAAATCCACACAGATTTGGAGTTAAGAGAATAAATTCAATAATGGTGAATTGCTTAAATCTACCTGGTCGTTGAGTAGAGTACCTGTAGTCCTTAATCGATTTATTTGCATAGTCTCTAAAAGGTTTAGTTTTTAGAGACTATGCAAATAAATCGATTAAAGACTACAGGTACTCTATTCAACGACCAGGTAGATTTAAGCAATTCACCATTATTGAATTTATTCTCTTAACTCCAAATCTGTGTGGATTTTCCAATACTATCAATGTAATTTAATTAGGTGTAATATTATAATTAAGAAATTATATAAAACTGTGAATATTAAACCTAACTTGACAGTGTAAAATGTAGATCTGAAGAAGCTGCATCGACAGCGAAACGCGTCATCGCAATTTAAATAAACCAGTGGAAATTGACTAAAAACAGTCTTTTTTATTATATATTTATAATGAATTTCCATCAAGTAGAAGCTACAACAATCCTGTATGAAAAGGCTTGTGATATATTGCAAATACAGATACCACAATTCACAATAGTTCTCACCACCCTAACCATCATAAACTTGCCGCTTATCATAGTTTTATACATAGACTAACTAATATCCCCTTATCAGAAGAAAATTTTACTAAAGAATTAAACTACATAAAACAAGTAGCCGTCAACAACGGTTATTCGGTTACTTTAATTAATAGTATCGTTAAGAAAAAACTTAGAAGCAAGGCTATCTCAGAAATATACCCACGTTTTAAGGACAGAAATACCACTTTTAAATGCTTAACCTATTTCGGCAAACCAACGGAAAAACTGGGGAAATTTTTAAATCAAAAAAATATCAACATAGCGTACAAGACTAACAATACTATAGGGAAATACCTTAAAAACTACAAACCACAAATCAATAAAGACAATAAATCAGGGGTTTATCAATTAACATGTGGGTCATGTCCTAAAACATACATCGGACAAACTGGACGTACATTTAGACAAAGAATTACAGAACACGAAAAATGTTTCATCCATAGAAAATCTAATTCAACATATGCTAATCATCTATTAACAGAAAATCACACATTTAACAAGAATTTCAAAATTTTACACACCCAACAAAAAGGTTTAAAACTAAACCTTTTAGAGACTATGCAAATAAATCGATTAAGGACTACAGGTACTTTACTCAACGACCAGGTAGATTTAAGCAATTCACCATTATTGAATTTATTCTCTGAACTCAAAATCTGTGTGGATTTTCCAATACTATCAATGTAATTTAATTAGGTGTAATATTATAATTAAGAAATTATATAAAACTGTGAATATTAAACCTAACTTGACAGTGTAAAATGTAGATCTGAAGAAGCTGCATCGACAGCGAAACGCGTCATCGCAATTTAAATAAACCAGTGGAAATTGACTAAAAACAGTCTTCTATAATATATATAAAATGCAACGTCTCTCTGTCTGTCTGTCTGTCTGTTTGTCTGTCTGTCTGTCCGTTATCACTGGAGAACCACTTATCCGATTTACGTACTTTTTTTTAAAAAACATACATATGTTCTCTGGCCAGGTTATAGGCTATATTTTATTACGATAGGTAGCATAAGGAATGAGCAGTGACGTAAAATAGTGAATGATGTCGGAAATAAGTTTGCCGCTAGCGCGTGCCTTTGCAATACACAGCCTAAACCATTAAATATGGAACAATATTATGTAGCAAAGAATATCTGTAATGTATAATCTATAATATATATAAAATGCAATATCTCTCTGTCTGTCTGTCCATTAGTGTGTTTATCACGCGGGAACCACTTATCCGATTTACCTGTCTTTTTTTAAATTCATACATATATTCTTTGGCCAGGTTATATAATAATAATAATAATCTATATCTATAATATATATAAAATGCAATGTTTGTCTGTCTGTCTGTCTGTCCGTTAATGCGCTTATCCCTCGAGAACCACTTATCCGATTTACGTGATTTTTTAAATTCATACATATGTTCTCTGACCAGGTTATAGGTATATATTTTATTACATCTATAATATATATAAAATGCAACCTATCTCTGTCTGTCTGTCTATCCATTAGTGCGCTTATCACTGGAGGACCACTTATCCGATTTTCGTACTTTTTTTTTGAAAACATACATATGTTCTCCGGCCAGGTTATAGGCTATATTTTATTACGATAGGTAGCATAAGGAATGAACAGTGACAATAATAGTAAATTAAGTCGGACAAAGTTTGCCGCTAGCGCGTTCTCTTGCAATACACAGTCCAAACCATTAAATATGGAACAATATTATGTAACAGAGAATATCTATATTATATATAAAATGCAATGTCTCTCTGTCCGTCTGTCTGTCTGTCCGTCCGTTAGTGTGCTTATCACTGGAGAACCACTTATCCGATTTACGTTCTTTTTTTTTAAACATACGTATGTTCTCTGGCCAGGTTATAGGATATATTTTATTAGGTGACATAAGGAATAAGCAGTGACGATAATAGTGAATCAAGTTTTCCGCTAGCGCGTTCTCTTGCAATACACTCCCTAAAGCATTAAATATGGAACAATATCATGTAGCAAAGAATACAATATATATAAAATGCAACGTCTCTCTGTCTGTCTGTCTGTCCGTTAGTGTGCTTATCACTCGAGAACCACTTATCCGATTTACGTGTTTTTATAAATTTGTACATATGTTCTATATAATTCGATATAAGCCTAGATAATGGGAGATAAGGTGAGATAATGGGAGATAAGGAGAAATAATGGGAGATAAATCGAGATAAGCCTCGATAATGGGAGATAAGGTGAGATAATGGGATATAAGTATAAATAATGGGAGATAAGGAGAGATAATGGGAGATAAGCAGAGATAAGTCTAGATAATGGGAGTTATGGTGAGATAATGGGAGATAAGGAGAAATAATGGGAGATAAGGGGAAATAATGGGAGATAAGTCAAGATAAGCCTAGATAATGGGAAATAGGGTGAGATAATGGGAGATAAGGAGAAATAATGGGAGATAAGGAGAAATAATGGGAGATGAGCAGAGATAAGCCTAGATAATGGAAATTATGTAGAGATAATGGGAAATAAGGAGAAATATTGGGAGATAAGGAGAAATAATGGGGAATATTTTATTACGTTGGTTAATATAAGGAATAAGCAGTGACGATAGTAGTGAATCAAGTCCACGCGAGCGGAGCCGCGGGCCCGGCTAGTTTATTATATATTTATAATGAATTTCCATCAAGTAGAAGCTACAACAATCCAAAATTATAAACTTTTAGATTAATTTTTGTAATCTTTTTAATAGGATCCAAAAATAAAATATTATTCAGAATTTTTAGTATGACCCAAAAATAAAATAATATATAGGCTCTATATTAAAAAAAAAATCAAGATAGCGTAATTTCTTCGAAATGACAGTTCAGAACATTTTATTGTCAACGTCAGCATGTGCGCCTTATCACACCCTGTAACTTTTATTTAAACATTTTTTTGATACAGTGATTAATACATGCTGTGGAATCATTATTCCATACATATGGGGCACCCTGTATATAATATATAAAAGAAATCATAAAAAAAAAAGTTTAATATATTCTAATGGATGACTTCTCGAATTAATTAGAGACAGCGATGGCAAACCGATCAGTCAACTGGCAAGGGCTATAGGTTTTGATTAAGTGGTAAAATATACTACAAAAATAAATGTTTTTTCATGAAATATTGCAAATTGGTAACACAAAAACTGTCTCACGTGTTTTACGGATGTTGCCGAAATTTAGAGACAATTAGTTTTTATTGGTTGCTTAATTAAACGTGTGCAGTAATATTTTTACGTTGTATGTGTTTATGCCTAATTTCAATCTTTGTCTGATGTGTTTAATGTATGACTTAGTATGTAGTTTGTAATTGCCGAGGAGAAACACCTTATTTGAATTCGATGCATACAAGTCAACTGATTGCATTGCTAAAACAGGTTTAGTTAAATACTTCTGAATTAATGGTCAATCGGGCGGTAGCGACGATGATTTTAGTGTTCCGTACGGAACACTTATAAGATGACTTCGGTGCCTGTCTGTCTGTCTGTCATACCCGATTTTCTCCGAAACTATTTGTCACAGAAAGTTCAAATTTGGTAATAATATAGGAATCGATGGCCTCATCAGAGCCATGTAGTTTTGAAAGTCAAATTTTGAGTTAAGGGGATAATTTTGGGGGCTAAAATCGAAAGTGAAAAAAAAAATTTTAGTAGGTCATCGAGTATGGTGTCAAATGAAAGGTTGTGAAAACGCGAGTAAAGAATATACAGGGTTACAGGGAAAGTCGTCCTAGATAATTAAGGACGTTATAGTTTAGGTCGTTTCTGACCGATTTGACTCTATGACATGATGTCCTAAACTTAACCGTTTTCGAGATATTGAAGTTTAAAGATTTTCTAAAAAAAAAAATGTTTTTTTTTGCTTTTATATCGATTTTTTTTTATTAGAGGTTCTCGAGTGCGATTTTTTGGTTATTTTTAGTCAGTCTGTATGTCAAGTATCAAAAATCATCAAAAAAATTTCAACTAGTTACTAACAGTTTCAAATGTCGGCTTGTTAATGTTTCTAAATTACGAATGTTTACCAAGTGTTTCCTACTTTAAATCAATAAAGAGAAAAAAAAATGTATGGAAGTTATTCTGCAAATTATTTTATAAACTTTTACGGCTTTTTAGCTATCTAAAACGGTATAATATCTACTGGATCTATTGAAAATTCTAAGAAAATGAGATTACAATAGGCCCAAATGTAGAGTAACATAATAATAGAATTTAGATACTACCAATTACCGGTTTACTACCTGCACCTTCAAACAATAAAAAGGGTTGGGTAAGCATTTTTTCCGGTCGGGGTACCCTCTGTGCGAGTGACATTTTCTGTTCCCTAAATATTATTGAATGATTTTTAGTCTGCTCATGCGATTTGTCCGTGGTAGATATGCTATACCGTGCTTTTCAAAAATATCTGTGTTTCATCTTCTGACTGTGTGAATTGGCTCGTAACTGGATTTTGATCTCTGCTTGTGAATATGGCAACGTATACCAACGAGGAATATGCTGACATCCTAATGTGTTACGGATTTTGCGAAGGAGTGTCGTCGCGTGCACGTGATAAATACATACTGCGATATTCTACTCGTCGTGTACCTGATGTTAGCGTATTTGATGGAACTTATCGAAGACTACGAGAAACTGGTTCCGTACAAAGACGGTGGACTGACATGGGACGACCACGTATCTTTGACGAAGACGAAGAAAACGAAAATACGACATCTCTTTGAGGTGGACCCAACCTCATCTACAAATGTTGTCGTACAACAGCTTGGTATTTCGCAGTGGAAGGTATGGTTTGTAATGCATACTGTTGGGCAACACCCTTACCACTATACGCCCGTGCAAGTCATTGAAGAAGGGGATCCGTTGCGATGATTAGAATTCTGCAGATTTATGCTCAATACCGATGTTTAAGAAAATACTATGGACTGACGAGTCGAAATTTGACAAAGACGGTCTTACAAACTACCACAATGCCCACTATTGGACTTCTAAAGAGGAAGGCAACCCAAACAAAAAAAGAACGAAAGGATCACAAACAAGATTCAGCTTAAATGTGTGGATGGATGTAATTTCAAATTATTTGGTTGGGCCATTCTTCCTGCCAGATAATTTGAATGGCGAGGAATACGACAATTTTTTTGCGGAACGATTTACCTAATTTGATGGAAGACCTACCTATTGGTTTGAGACAAAACATGTACTTTCAACACGATGGCTGCCCAGCTTACTACAGAGGAAGTGTTCGTGCATGGCTCAATGACATCCCAACAAATGGATTGGAAGAGGCGGACCCATACCTTGGCCGGCGAGAAGCCGAGACCTAACACCGATGGATTTTTATGTGTGGGGTCACATGAAAAGTCTCGTATACGACCAGATGACTCCTATCGAAAACGTGGATGTCCTAAGACAAAAAATAATTGATGCGGCTGACGAAATGAGGCGGCACCTCACAACCAGCGTTGTGAAAAGTAATTTAAGAAAAAGAATGAGAATTTGTGTTAGAAATAGGGGCGACCATATAGAACATGAATTATAATTAATAAAAAATATTAAATTGCAAGGTTTTTTGTTTTATTTGTGTATTTTTCGTATTTTCACCTAGAACTAAAAATTTACCTTTTGCTACCCGAGCCCGCTTTAGGTGTCATTCTGTGTACAGTTTTTCTATTAAACTCCTAGTATTATACCTTTTTTGATAGCTAAAAAGACGTAAAAGTTTTTAAAATAATTTGCAGAATAACTTCCATACATTTTTTTTTTCTCTTTATTGATTTAAAGTAGGAAACACTTGGTAAAAATTCGTAATTTAGAAACATTAACAAGCCGCCATTTGAAACTGTTAGTAACTAGTTCAAATTTTTTTGATGATTTTTGATACTTGACATACAGACTAACTAAAAATAACCAAAAAATCGCACTCGAGAACCTCTAATAAAAAAAAATCGATATAAAAGCAAAAAAAAACATGTTTTTTCCAGAAAATCTTTAAACTTCAATATCTCGAAAACGGTTAAATTTAGGACATCATGTCATAGAGTCAAATCGGTCAGAAACGACCTGAGCTATAACATCCTTAATTATCTAGGACGACTTTCCCTGTAACCCTGTATATGTAATGTAATTTGCGCACACTTTTCTTTGTATTATTTCTAAAAAGTCGCGAAAAATCGCTGTCTCTAATCTCGAAAAGTACTGGTCAAAAAATTCTGGAAAAACTCTGGAATTTTCTCCACGAGGTGTAGATTGAACGAAAATTATCGCGAGTGCATTACCTTTAATAATTTATCTGGTATATAAAAAAAAACAAAAATTTCAACTTCATCAATTTTCAGTAAAGATTAGAAACAAACCTTGTTGAAATCTCATTTGGGGTGTATTTTGTGAAGTCGGTGATTATTTTATTCCACCGTAACAACATTTTTTATTTTAAAAGCAATTAACGTACGGAACACCAATTGTGCAAGTTCAACTTGAACTTGACGGGTTATTGGGTTTGAGACTCCTTTGAATTAGTTTTACGTGTTCTTATCTTCTGTCCGGTTGCCCGGTCTTCCGGACAAACGAATAAAACTATGGTGGAAATAATTGAGTTTATAGAAAAATATTAAAATATCAAATAAAATAAAATAAACTATATAAAATGATGTATAATATACAGAAAAAAAAAACCGGTCAAGTGCAAGTTGAACTTGCACAATTAGTGTTCCGTACGTTGATTGTTTTTAAAATAAAAATTTTTGTTAGGGTGGTATAAAGTGATCAGTGACTTCACAAAAACACACCCCAAATGAATTTTCAACAAAGTTTGTTTCCAATCTTTACTGAAAACTGGTGACCTTGAAATTTTGTTTTTTTTTATACACCAAATAAATTATTAAAGGTAATGCACTCGTGATAATTTTCGTTCAATCTATACCCCGTGGAGAATATTCCAGAATTTTTTCAAAATTTTTTGATCAGTATTTTTCGAGATAAGGTAGGGGACAGCGATTTTTTAAAAGTAATACGAAGAAAAGTGTGCGCAAGTATTACATTATATATATATATATATATATATATATATATATATATATATATATATATATATACATATATATATATATATATATATATATATATATATATATATATATATATATATATATATATATATATATATATATATATATATTTTACTCGTGTTTTCACAAGCTTTCATTCGACACCACACTCGATGACCTAGTAAAAAAAATTTTTTTTCACTTCCGATTTCACCCCTCAAAACGAACCTCTTAAGTCAAAATTTATATTACGGTGGTATAAAATGATCAGTGACTTCACAAAACACACCCCAAATGAGTTTTCAACAAAGTTTGTGTCCAATCTTTACTGAAATCTGATGACCTTGAAATTTTTGTTTTTTTTTATATACCATATAAATTATTAAAGGTAATGCACTCGTGATAATTTTCGTTCAATCTACACCCCGTGGAGAATATTCCAGAATTTTTTCGAAATTTTTTGATAAGTACTTTTCGAGATAAGGCCCGGGACAGCGATTTTTCGCAAATTTTTAAAAATAATACAAAGAAAAGTGCGCGCAAGTATAATATTATATATATATTTTTTACTCGTGTTTTCACAAGCTTTCATTTGACATCACACTCGATGACCTAGTAAAAAAATTTTTTTTTCACTTCCGACTTCACCCCCCAAAACTAACCCCTTAAGTCAAAATTTAATTCTCAAAACTACATGGCTCTGATGAGGCCATCAATTCCTATATTATTACCAAATTTCACCTTTCTATGTCAAATAGTTTCGGAGAAAATCGGGTGTGACAGACAGACAGACAGACAGACACCGAAGTGATCTTATAAGTGTTCCGTACGGAACACTAAAAAAACAATGGGCGAAAACAAAAGTTATGGATGTGTTACTACCATCACGTCCACGTCGCGAGAGTTATATTTCTGGCTAAAGATTGGAGGTTTTACAAAATAGTATACGGGTAAACGCTCCTCAAATGATGTACATCATTCCAATGATACGAAAAATCTCAAGACTTGCAGGTTGTTTTGTAGTAACATTTCGAAAAAAAGATTATTTCGTGACAGATAACAGTTCTGCCTGTGTATATATACATATATGGAGGTATTGCCCCCGGTACCCTGAGAAGCGATGTAATGTACATGCATTGGCATTTTCAACTACTTTTGTTGCTACGGCTGCTCGATTCTGTGATCTTGCTGCTACTACCGCTCGAAGCTAACTCTGTTTATAGCTGAGTTAGCTTCGAGCGGCAGCAGCAGCAAGATCACAGTATCGAGCAGCAGCAAGACCACTTGAAAATGCCAAATGAGATTTTGGCGAAACATCGTGCAAATCCATTGTTAGACGAACGGATTGAAACCAGGAATTTTAATATATTATATACCAGGTGTACAAGTATGAAATGCGGATTTCAGACAACAGATGGTGCGCCAATGCAGTTTGTGCTATAAAGATTTGGCACATTTTTGTTTTCATTTGAAGAAACCTGCTGTTGAATCATACCGATTACTTCGAGAAGCTTATGGTAAACATGCTCCATCGCAAGATACGTGTGAACGATGGTTTCGGCGTTTCAAAAGTGATGACTTCGATGTTGCAGACAAGGAACGTGGAAAACCGCCAAAAAAATACGAAGATGTGGAATTGCAAGCATTGTTGGACGAAGATGATTCGCAAACCCAAAAACAACTCGCCGAGCCCAAGCGCACCATCTACATCGACCGCAAGACCGCTTTGGCAGAAAGACGATGCTCTGTGTTTGGTGGGACCAGAGGGGCGTGGTCTATTATGAGCCGTTAAAACCTGGGGAAACGGTTAATTCTAAACGTTACCAACAACAATTGACCGATTTGAACCGTTCGCTGCTTGAAAAAAGGCCAGAATACCGAAAGAGGCAACACAAAGTCATTTTTCTTCATGAAAATGCGACATCACATACGGCAAAACCAGTTCGCGGCACGTTGGAGCGATGGAGCATACTTTGAATGAAGCACTTTTTATCATTCTTCCGAATTTAACATGTTTTTTTGGAAAAAAAATCTACATTTCATACTTGTACACCTGGTGTGTCTATATATATATATATATATATATATATATATATATATATATATATATATATATATATATATATATATATATATATATATATATACGTACGTACGTACGAGTGTATGCATGCGTGCGTGTGTGTATAAAACATGCCTGTTCCTGAAAATCCTGCAGATCCTATTGAATTTCCCACAGAGACTTTTCATCAGGATTACCAGAGTTAAAACATACTACATTTTCAGCCAATTCCATATGTTGTGTACGGGGTCCTTTAAGTTCGTCTAGAATCTATCAACAAAACATCAGTTTAGAAGTCCAATTACATGGCGCAGATATCGCAGACTAGTGGTATTTAGAAAATTTAAATAACTTTGAAACACGTTTTTCTCAAAACTACATTTTTAAAACTGGCCGGAAACACTTCTTCAAATTATCACCGATTTATTTGAAATTTTAATTGTACCGTCAAAATTACATTATCTAGCGAAGTACGTACGAATTTTATAATTGATTTTTTATGTGATTTTTACCAAAAAGTGAAACACTTTCACATGTACCATTGTAAAAAAAAATCAATATTTTTTAATTTTTCTGTGTACTTCCCGAGAAAATCGTATGTAGAACTCAAAAAACTTTGCACTGCATGTATCACCTTATTCACACACAACACAAAGCTTAAAACCTACTCCTTTTTCGTCTCGTTTGAAACATTTCACATCTCCATCACAAACTTTGCACTTCAACTGTTGTTGTAAACTTGTAAAAACTAAAAATTATACTATACAATAACTAAAAGTCGGACCAGTGCTTGGACTCAAATCAGAAATTTTTGCAATTTTTTCTACAGATTACTGGCAAAATTAGAATTACTTTTATCTGAAAATCGATTACCATAAAATTGTCTTTTACCTGCTCTGCACTCTCACTTCGAACTAAACTTCCCGTATTTTTTATCCATTTTGTACAGTTTTAGCCGAGACGTTTACTGAGTGATGTTAGCCCTGCGGGCCATACTGAGCAGGCCAGCGTATCGTTTGCTTTGGAGCTACAGTTTTGCCTCAAACTGAAAAGATATTATAGCCATTATAGTAAGCTCTCCTTTTACGTGCTTCTATCTTTCTTAGAATCATAAAAGTAGCAGCAGATGTTCGACGCAGGTTGAGCAAAACCTTTGCAAACGGCCGAAAGGTAAGTTGGCACGCCGCACAGTGGGGAAAAACGAAAATCGTGTTTCAAAATTGTCTAGAGCCTTCAATTTTGGTTCGATTTGGACGATTTTTTTTTTTTTAAATTGAAGCTTATTAAATTCCGAACAAAGTTGTCGGAGCCGATTTTTCAATTAAACTTTTGTTTCAAAATGGCGGACGTTGGTTTCTGATTACATAGCGACTGAGACACAGAAAACGCTTACAGTTTCAAACCAAGTTGTGCTAAAATGCGTGTATGTATGTTTTTTTTTATGTCGCAGATAATATATCTAATATCACAGTTACAAGATTAATAATAATGAACCCAAAATGGCTGCCATGAACAATAAAAGTATTATAAATATGAATAAACGTACCATTATTATTTTATATCCATAACATTTGCATAAATAATTTCTTTAAGGTTGTTAATTATAAATATGTTTCAACAATTGACTTAAAATGACAAATCAAATATGGCGGATGCCAAAATTGAATCGAGCAAGAAAGTTTCTCTGTGGCATTTAGACTGTGGCAGTCAGATCATTCAAGTAATTCAAGTTTAGTTGCGGGATTTAAATTTTCATGCAGTTATTGCTAGAATATTGCTGCTGTAAATTTTAAGTATCGTAGACAATTTTCTAGCAGATACAAAAAAAACAGCGATACACGCAGAAAAGGACAGCTCACACAGCTAGAAAATGGCTACAACAGCTAAAACGTTTTGTTAAAATAGGGACAGCTAAATATTTTGCTGCACTAGCCACATTGTTTGCTGTTGTAGCAAAAAAGTGGCTGCTGTTGCTAAACAGTGGCTAATGCAGCAAAATATTTAACTGTCCCTATTTTAGCATAGCTAACAAAACTTAATATTCCACCGCGACCGCTAAGACAATGTCCTTTATTTCACGTATCTCAACAATGTGCTCGATTCAATTTTGGCATCCGCCATACTTGATTTGTCATTTTAAGTCAATTGTTGAAACATATTTATAATTAACAACCTTAAAGAAATTATTTATGCAAATGTTATGGATATAAAATAATAATGGTACGTTTATTCATATTTATAATACTTTTATTGTTCATGGCAGCCATTTTGGGTTCATTATCATTAATCTTGTAACTGTGATATTAGATATATTATCTGCGACATAAAAAAAAACATACTTACACGCATTTTAGCACAACTTGGTTTGAAACTGTAAGCGTTTTCCGTGTCTCAGTCGCTATATAATCAGAAACCGCCATTTTGAAGACGTCCGCCATTTTGAAACAAAAGTTTAATTGCAAAATCGGCTCCGACAACTTTGTTCGGAATTTAATAAGCTTCAATTTAAAAAAAAAATCGTCCAAATCGAACCAAAATTGAAGGCTCTAGACAATTTTGAAACACGATTTTTCGTTTTTCCCCACTGTGCGCCGTGCAGTCTATTTGGCACACTTGGCTATAATCGTCAAAAAAAGGGGTCCTTAACTGTAAGTCGCGACGCCCTGGGGCGTTGCGGGGCTGTCCTAGAGGAGTCGCGAGACGATACGCACAAGTTACCTGCACGCGACGTAATGAGCTAGAGAGCAATGAATAATTCAAACAGTTATTTTTGCATGCACAATAACAAATGAGCCTATTCACTGATTTTTGTCATTTTTGTTATCTTCTGATGAATAGTATCAAACTAGCTGTGGAGCCAAAATTATGTAAACTAACTAGCCATAGTTTTAATGAATGATTTTTTTGTTCAACATTTAACTCAAATTAAAATAACTTTAGAATACCTCTTACCTTCAATGGAGGCCTCTCGTTCTTACATAACTCTGATGCAGAAAAACTAATGTATTTACACTGCAAACAACGAACAGCCTTACATTTGACTTTATGTATATTTGCCATTTTTTCTTCCATTTGTTCCTTAATTTCCAATTCCTTGAAGTATTTTTCTTTCTCCTCATTATCATGTTGTTCAAGTAAACCAGCATATTTAGAAGTCATTGCCATCATTTTTTTTGAATCTATCTGAAATAAATTCACTTTCCTGAAGTTTTGATTTTTTTACCATATTTTGATCACCAGCGACTCAGTAAGCCCATAGAGATATTAGAATAGAGGAGAGAAAGTATATAGCCTGCTGTAAGCGAAAGCGTACAGTCGTTAAAAAGAAAAGGAAATCATATGAGACAATTCTATCTCTCTTACTCTGCGCTTGAGCGCTGAATTCCGGCGCCGAGTAAGAGAGACAGCATGACTCTTATATTATTTATTTCTCTTTCTATGAGCACTACGCTTTTCACAAGAACTTACCTCCTCTATTCTAATATATCTATGGGTAAGCTCGCCCCTCCATTTCCCCGCGCTTTGGTTCGTTCGTCGTTCGGTCTTTTATTCCGGCGCTTTATTTATGCGTCAATTACAAGCGTTGATGAATGCAGTGTTTTGATTTCAAGTGTGTTATATTTAATTTACTCGCGCGTATTTATTACTTAAAATGGATAACTTTATCCAAATAAATAGAAAACGTGTTGAAGATGCAGGAGAGAGTAGGAAAGAAACTGTAGAAAAACGAAAAAAGTACAGAAAAGATGATTTAGATTTTGGATTTACCTACGTTAGCAAAGGAAATATGGAACTTCCCTAATGTGTTGTTTGTCATAAGGTGTTGGCAGCTGAAAGTATGCTTCCTAATAAATTGTCATTTACAAACAACTCACAGTAATTTACAAGGAAAGCCGCGACATTTTTTTGCAAGAAAATTGCGAGAACTGAAACATTAGTCAACATCCTTGTTTTCCAGATCATCTATTCCTTCCAAAGCACTGTTCGCCTCTTACAAGGTCATTCACCGTATTGCCAAATATAAGAAAACACATTCCTTTTGGTAACAATACGATTAGTCGTCGCATTCATGACATAGCTGAAGACATTAATGAGCAAATTGTGGAAAATCTTTCCGGTTTATTTGCCATTCAGTTGGATGAAGCGACAGACAGTAATAACGACGCTCAATTAATATGTTACGTACGGTACATGGAAGAAACAAATGTACGTGAGATTTGTTATTTTGCAAAATAATGACTGATACCGGTAAGGCTAGTGATTATTTGTTTGATATCACAGATTCTTACATGGAAGATAATAACTTCCAATGGGAGAAGTGTGTCGATGTGTTTACGGATAGAGCTCGCGCGATGTCAGGGCAGTATGGAGGACTTCAAGCTCTCATTGAAACCAAGGCTCCAAATGTAAAATGGACCTATTACGTCACACATACGGAGGCACTGGCTGCAAAAAATATTTCACCGGAATTAAATTTCGTGATGGATAAAATTATCAAAATAGTGAACTTCATAAAAACAAGACCCGACCCGTGAAGGTAAGATTTTTTCATAAGCTTTGTGAAGATTTGGGTGCCGAGCATACATCTTTACTTTATTACTGTCGTTGGTTGTCAAAAGGTAACGTACGCTTACGTGTACACTAATTAAAAAATAAATTGTACACGTATTTATCAACAGAATCACATTGTGACGCAGAAAAGTTTAAAAATACTTGACTTTTAATAAAATTGCAGCGTTTCAAAAGAAATTGCTGTTGTGGGAAAGAAAAATAGAAGAGGAGCAAGGAAATACTAGGGTTTTCCTATTTTAAAAGGCTTTCTGAAAGAAAAATCTATTCAAAATCTGGAGCCAAGTTTGCAATTGATATTTATCCAACACTTATCAACATTAAGCACCTATTTTAATAAATATTTTCCAAAGAATCTGAATCAATATGACTGGATTAGGAACACATTCCAATCGACCCCACCACCATCTACACTTTGAATAGTCGAGGAAGGACAGCTGTCAGAACTATCTTGTGATACGAGTCTAAAATTACGATTCGATAAAGACAAATTGTTTCAATTTTGGAGCAATGCATCCCAAGAATATCCTACTATCAGTACTACGGCTTTGAGGGTTCTTTTACCATTTGCTACGTCGTACTTGGGTGAAACTGGCTTTTCTGCAGTTACAGTGATCAAATCGAAGTACAGGTCACAAATAAATTTAGAAAAAGAAATGAGAGTAGCAATTTCAAAACTTCAGCCCCGATTTGAGAAGTTGTGCTCAGAAAAGCAAGCTCGTCCTTCTCATTAATTGTACTGTTTATAGTTTGTTTTTATGTTTTCTCATAAATAATAGATAAGACTCCATATTCTTTGGAGTTTATTGTCTGCTAGAGCTTCATACAGGTGTGTTCTTTTAGAAGGGCGTCGCATAAAAATTGCAACCTGTAAAGGGAGTCGCAGTAAAAAAAGATTGGGAACCCCTGGTCTATAACTTCGAAAGAATTTGGAAGTTTCAGAGAATATTATTGAAATATAATACTTTCCAATAGGATACTTTCTAAAAAGTCGATTTTTCCGACCCGAGAAAGTGTACTGTTCCCTTAATTACCTTTAAAATATTTTTTTTTAAATATACATACTTTTTGCAGCGCCCATGTGTATGTAACCTCTAAAATCAATAATTTAAATAAAATACTTTTTGGAAAGATAATCAAAAACCTATTTTTTTCTCTGAACCGATTAAATAATATATATCGCGTTAAATAACTTAATGTTGACGTCTTTTGTGGTTTCGTACCGTGTATAAAATGTGTACGTGGGTACATTTCCTTATGACTAAGCCTGATCAGCTGTCAACAAAATTATTGCCAAAATAACGTTACTACTCCACTGATTTTAATTATTTTAACATAATTAAGGATTTGTAGTAAAGTAAGTGTTTTTATAGGCGAATTATTGCGGCAGACAACGGACTCGTATTCTGCAGGGTGGCCTTGTGTGAATGTGTAATTGCTTTCGCCTACATGACGGCTGTGTAAATTGAGAAATTAAAATAAATAAATCTGAAAATTTGCTTTTAAATCGCATCTGCAAGTTGTAAAACATGATTATGAGTAATTACTAATTAGCGAACGTTAAGAACATTAGTATGGGAAAAAAATAGGGTAGGTTATGATGGAGGATTACTGTCGCTAGTGTTCATGCACGAGATTTTTTTTAAGCTACAGTAAGTAGTAACGTGTCGCATACTGTTCATTATAAAATGCATTTATTTAAAAGTTTTTTACATTATTAAACAGTAAAGGATTGTCATTGAAATGCTAATGATTCAGTGGTTCGTTCGAGTCCCACCAGCGCACATTGGGACCGAATGCCGAAAAGGTGGCCATAAGTCCCTAAAATGAATGTTCGATTGAGGGACTTTTCAGGCTCTAGGTATGTGGGTTGGTACCTGCGCTATTCGAAATGACCGGTTATAATAATCAAGTGTGCACACGTGGCTCTTAACACCTATTGTTGTTAGAGCGTCGAGCAGGCCAGATTGTGAGCTTGTTCTGTTTGAGTTAGACAGGCAGATTCAATTGCGCTCAAATGTTTTGTATTTGAAGTTCAGGTTAGTTCGTGAAATGAATTCTCCGAATAAAAGCGAGTACATTTAAACGATATAAATTGATTGCAATAAAATTTGATTATCATTTAATTATTGTAACTTTTAAAATATCACTTTTTTAGAACTTTTAGTTTCATTTTTTGTTTGTTTGTTTTTGTTGGTTAGAGCGCATCGAAGTCTGTGGTCATTTAGCGCCCCTTATTGGATGTGTTTAACTGTTATATAGATATTTTTTGGTCTTTTAGGTATTTGAGGATTTTTTCCTTGATTGATGAGAATTAATTAATATTCTGTTTGAGAGAGTGTGAGATGTTGTGTTTATTTTTCAGGTGAGAGGAGTGATTTGCCTCAAAGATGTGTTTGACAGTCAAGGAGGAATTGCATACCACACACTTGGTGCTGTTTCTTTTTTAGGAGATGGGAGTGAGTGTGGTAGGTATGGCCTATGACCAATCTTCTCAGCAAAACATTTTCTGATCTTTTGTCATTTGGGTTGTGAAAAGGCGGGAATACTTGAGATTTTATTGACCATAGTTTATTTTCATTAGGCTCCAGGTCCCACTCCAGCTGAAATAAGTCTCTTTTTATTGAGCTTAGCATTTTAATATAATCATGACTGTTGTTTTCTCCCATGAAGGACGTTCTGTTTGTTACCGCTTGTTTAGCCTCTCTGTCAGCTTTGTCATCACCTTTAATCTTCATGTGACCAGGGCTCCACATGAATGAAATTTCAATTCCTCTCGATTTTGCCATATTAAAGAGGTCGCTGATCTGACTTAAGTAAATACTGTTGTCTTTGTTGGAGACAATGTATTTCAGCGAACTCAAGGAATCAGAAGCTATGAGAAGTTTTTTTGTCCCTTGGTTGGAGGTAATTGAAGACTTGAGAGCTTCCTTAACAGGTTGACTGCCGACCACTCCGATCGGAGTGCGGCGGGTCTCTTCGCCAACGCCGTCTACTCCGATCGGAGTTCGACATGCGTTCTTACGAAACGTTTTAGTATTCCATCGGCGTTGTATATGAAACGTGTTTCTAGTGGTGGCGTTGCTTAAAAACGCAAGTTCTAACAGGTGCTTAAGTGGTTCCGCGGATTTGCTTTTGGTTTGGTTGTAATCTGCCGTACAATATGGACAATCAACCTGGGCCTTCTGGTATTAAAAAAAGACATTGTAGTGATGAAAAAAAGGTATATGATAAGAAAAAGAAGCTAACTGACACTGAATTATTGCAGCTATTGGAAGAAAGCGGAGGTAGTAGTGACGAACATTACGTACGAGACACAGACGATAGTGATGTAAATTCAAGCTCCGAGTCCGAAGAAGAGAATTTTATAGACCCTATTCGGCCACATCAAACACTTCCTAGCCTTGATGAGATAAAATGGAACGACAGAGGTGCGTTTTAAAACAAATTTTGTTCCAGAAAACCCAGGAATTATTGGTGCAAATTCCAGGACAGGGTGCACCTATCGATTTTTTCGAAATGATCATTGATGATGATTTTTTACAAACTATTGTAGAACGAACGAACTCTTACGCAGTCGAGGTTTTGCTGCGCCCAGAAACAAGTACAAAATCACGTATTACTAATTTTAAAGATCTTACTCTTGACGAACTAAAAATTTTTTTGGCCCTGTTACTTCACACTGGCACAATATCCTTGAGCCGTCTTAACGATTATTGGAAAACTGATCCGCTATTTAATCTACCTGTTTTTAGAAAATATATGTCAAGGAATAGATTTTTGCTTATCTTGAGGTGTTTGCATTTTACATCTCCAGATATGGATCCGGCAGATCGGCTAGGAAAGATTAGATTTGTGGCAGATTTTTTTAACAACAAGATGGGAGAAATTTATTATCCTGGAAGAGAGTTATCTTTGGATGAAGCTATGGTACTTTATCGGGGGTCGTCTCCAGTTTAAACAGTATATCAAGAATAAGCGTCATAAGTATGGTATGAAGTTATACATGCTGACAGAGCATAATGGACTTATTTTGAAATTTCGTGTCTACGAAGGTGCGACAGATGTTTATGGTGGAAGCGGACATACTGAAAAGATTGTTTTACATTTATTGGAGGAAAAATTGGGTGTGGGACATGCTGTTTATCTAGACAATTTTTACAATAGTGTTAATTTAGCTAGGAAATTACTTCAACAAAATACATACTGCACTGGTACGCTGAGAGCTGAGAGGAAAGATAATCCGAAAGAGGTAATGAGTGCAAACTTAAAACGTGGTGAGAATAAATCTATGTTTTGAAATGGAGTGCATGTCGGAAAATGGCGCGATAAACGCAATGTTCAATACATTTCAACAGAATTTGGAAGCGAAATGGGCATTTTAAAAACAAAAGAAATCAAGAATCTGAAAAACCTTCCGCAATCATTGGATATAATGCTTTTATGTCCGGTATAGATAGACAGGATCAAATGATGGCATATTATCCTTGCAGCCGTAAAACCATTCGGTGGTACAAAAAGTTATTCATGCATGTGCTGCAAATGAGCATGATAAACGCCTATTTTTTGTACAATAAATATTCGCGGTCTGACCAGTTACGATTATATGACTTCCGATTGGATGTCATAAGAAATTTACTAGCCAGACGACCAATTACTAATTTGCCGCAAATTCCTCCAGGCCAAATAAATGTCCACAGCATTAGCAAAGTAGAAAAAATTGTTAGTGAAAAAAAAGGAACTAAAGAAACAAAACGGGTAAGCAGAAAGGAATGCAAAGAATGCAGGAAAAATAAAATAAGAAAGCAAACAGTGTATGAATGCAAAATGTGCCCTGGACAACCAGGTTTTTGCCTTAATTGCTTTGAGGATTACCATAGAAATGTACAAAAATGATTTAGAAATAAATGTTCATGAGTTCGATTTATTATTTCTTTACTTATTTAATTGGACACTCCGATCGGAGTGTTCGGCATCTAGTAAAAATGTTCACTTGCAATGCCGATTACTCCGATCGGAGTGAAATTTTTTTTTTTCTAATATTTTGAATGGCACATAAAAAAAAACACATCCAAGACTCATTTTAATTCATATTTACCACAATAAAATAAAAATATTTGGAAAAATCTTACCGGCGTCAACCACAAACTCAAAAATATAGATTGGCAGTCAACCTGTTAATGGCAAGTAATTCTGCTGTGAAGATGGAATTGTATGGGTGTAGTTTAAAGCGTTTAATAACTGTCATGGACATAAGCTGCACCCACTCCCTGATCTGATTAAGAGCCATCGGTGAACATTATAGAGTGATCAGGGTATTCAGAATAGATTCTTTCAAGAAATCCTGACTTAGTTTCTGTAGGGTTATTTTATCTTTTATATTGTTGGAATGGAGATGTAGGTCTACCTTTGGGGTTAGGGAGATCCAAGGTAGGAAGTTTTTTCAGAGAGGGTAATCAAATTTTGGTGGTAAGAGATTATGCAGTCACATGAATTTGTTTATTCTGTAGTGGATTGATTCTGTAGGTGCTATCATGTTGGGGCGATGAGAATTTGAGAAGGTAATTGTATTTTTTGTATAGGATTTCTGGAATGAGGATGCGTAAAATTTACTTTTAGTTTCAAACGTCAAAATTAAAATATACATAAGTTAAAAGTTCCACGACATCCCACTGTCAAACCAATTTTATCGTGTTTTCTGACTATTTTTTAATAAAATAGAAGCAAAATCAGCTGCCCGCACTTGCACATTTTTTTTAAAATAAATTTTATGTAAAAAACCATCAGCCGAAACAGGGATACGGAAGTACTCGTACAAGTGACGGAAATACTGCGCGTGGTTTCGTCGAAAATTCGACAATTCCGGCACCAATAACTGGACTAGACAAGACGTTAATTAAGAGATTTTACGTTGTATTACAAGTTGTTACTTGCGGCTTCGGTATTGATGTTCCGAGATATGAGGAATACTGCCTAGAAACAGCTCGTTGATATGTAGTTTATATCCCTGGTTTTACATGCCAACGACAGTTCACAAGATTTTGATTCACAGCGGATGCATTATTCAAGCTTCGATTTTACCAATCGGGCAAATGTCTGAAGAGGCCCAAAAATCTTGTAACAAATTTATAAAAAAATATCGGCAGGACTTTGCGCGAAAATGTAATCGTGTTAAGAGTATGGAAGATGTATTTCAGAGGCTTTTGGTATCATCAGATCCGCTAATATCAAGCCTGCGGAAATTACCAGCGAAAAAATTGAAAATGTTGGACTCTGAACCTGTATAACTGCTAAAGGTTCCCAGTTCTGAGATTCAGAGCAGTGATGATCAGTCAACACCTTCATCAGATGAAGAATATTGATGTTTTCTTGTAATGACATTTTTATATAGTTTACATTGTCATTATATATTTACAGTTTCACTTTAAAACATTAACTTATTTTTTCAGACCGCCGTATTGGATCCTCCATTTCGCTTTTCACTTTTTGAATTTCAGATCCTGATCAGCGACATCGAAAAGCCCTATAGTCGAAATTTCATGAAAATACGACAAAAATCATTTTTATCCGCATATTAGATCCGCCATTTTGTTTTTCACATTTTTTAACTTCAGATTCTTCATCAGCAACCTCGAAGAGCCCTATAGTCGAAATTTCATAAAAATACGACAATTTTAATCAATTTTGTCCGCCATATTGGAGCCGCCATTTTGTTATTTACATTTTTTATGTCGGATTCTTAATCAGCGACCTCAAAAAACCAGATACGCAAATTTTCATATAATTCGAATAACACCTTCATATTTTGGCCAGCTTTTCGGGTTTTGGTCCCAATGTGTAGCGTCGACGATCGCCTGGCATCTTCGGGGCATATTTTCGACACGATTTTCCGCTTATTCTTGGGGCAAAGATTCCCAAATTGCCCGAATTTGCCGTGACAGCTGCTTTCCTTTGTACACCTTTTTACTACGAAGCTTCTGCTTGAAGGCACTGCGTCCGGGAGTGAGGCAGATACTTGAAGACGGTCTTCAAGGACTGAGTAGCAACCCCATCGGAAAAACTGGCTAGCACGCTGTTGGTGGGATACTGCTGGGACTATAAAATGCTGATGATGAAGGTATCGCCCCTCCTTATGGGTGAGGTGGATACCTGAAGTCGGCTTGGACTGGTGACTTACTCCGACAGAAAACCTTGTTACTTCAGCCGGAAGACGGACGAAGTAGAGCGCTCTTTTAAATGAGATGTAGGCTTGAAATCAAGCTAGAAGGTTTGAATACCGTTACTAATAAACATACTTGGCTACAGAATAGAAACGTTTTTAGAGATATTGAAGGTGAGTAGCCGTTCAAAGTTCGTGGCTAGAGGGGAGTTAAAAGAACAAAACCGTAAAACAGCGAACTGAGAGAGCATCAATGGGGACCCATCGTGCAGAAACTTTTTTCATTCCTAAATCTACGTCAACAATCTTATAAACTGTACTTTTAGATACTCCAGCTTGTTTAACAAGCACTAGGATCTCTGTTCGTGGATTTGATAACAGCAAATCATCAGCCAGCCTGATGGTCTCCTCAATTCTGGTCTCAGCTTCGGCCATTTTGAATTGAGTCTTGCCCCATTGAAATTTCGTTGAAAAATAGATGGACCGTTCTTGTTGTACACCTAGGAAATTCTTTCAATGACAATTTTTGGTCATTTACCTTTTTAATGAGAAACTTCATTACTGTGCGATGCTCCAAATCACTTTTGCTGATTTTTCGAAAAAAAAAATCTTTTAAAAACTAACACCTTCATATATATATATATATATATATATATATATATATATATATATATATATATATATATATATATATATATATATACAGTAATACCCCGCTTTACGCGAGGGATACGTTCCGAAAAAAAATCGCGTTAACTGAAATTCGCGTATATCGAGGTTTATGATTAAACATAGTCAAAATTTAATACAAAAAAATACAAATCATTTTAATCAATCACTTTAATTCTAAGAACACTTTATGCAATACATACTCTTATTTTTTACGGAAAAATACATCTATTGTCTTTTGGGTAACGTTTTGTTTACGTTCTTGTAAAATACGTTCATAACACCCAACACTGTTTTTAATTGTTTGACACACGGTCAAGACACGGTCATCATTATTGTCTATACTCTGCAATATGTCCAAACCTGAATAAATTTTTGAAAGTGCATTTTGTATTTCCCCTGAAGATAAAACTTTCTCTTCTACTTGTTCTTCCTCATCGTAGATAGGATTATTCTGTAACTCGATCAGATCTTCATTGCTAATAGGATCGTCGTGCGTTGCTACAAGTTCTACGAGATCTTCTACCGTGACATCTTCAAGTTCAGACCCCTCAATCATTGCAGCAATGTCTTCAAGCACTTGTCTCTGCATCTGGACAATTCTTCTAGGTGCTTCCACTACATCTGGCCAAAGATTACGCCACACCCCATTCATACAACTCATTTTAACTTCCTTCCAAGCCTCTTCTATGTTGTGAATAGACTTCATAATGTTGTATGACTTCCACCACTCTCGCATAGACTGTCTTCCTTCCCCGTCAGTTTCATGAATTAGTTGGCTAAAAGTGCGGCGATGGTAATAAGCTTTGAAGTTTGCTATTGCTCCCTGGTCCATAGGTTGTAATATTGACGTAGTGTTTGGTGGAAGGAACTTTACGTACACTTTTAAGTCTCTGGGCGTATCAAGTGAGGTTGGATGTCCTGGGGCATTGTCTAAGAGTAATATAACTTTAGGTTCAAGCCCATTTCTGTCACAGTATGATTTGACTGATGGGCAAAAACTATTAGAATACCATTCTTGAAAAATTTCCCGTGTAACCCACGCCTTTCTGTTTGATCGCCACACAACTGGTAGACTTGTCTTGTCTGTGCCTCGCATTGCACGGGGGGTGTTTCTGAATGGTACACTAGTAAAGGTTTCAGTTTGAAATCACCAGTGGCATTACCACCCAGCAGAAGTGTTAGTCGATCTTTCGCAGCTTTGAAACCACTGGCTTGACGTTCTTCCTTAGAAATGAATGTTCGAGATGGCATTTTTTTCCAGTAAAGTGCGGTCTCATCAACATTGAAGATGAGACAAGCAGGAATTTTCTCTCGTCTAACGAAGTCTTGAAACTTGTCTGGAAACTCAGCTGCAGCTTGAATGTCCGCGCTGGCCACCTCGCCTGTTATGTGGATATTGTGAAGATTAGAACGCTGCTTGAACCGATGGAACCAGCCTCTGCTGGCAGCAAAAGTCGGAGTGGCACTCCCTTCTTCTTCTTTTGTTTTCAGCATCTCATACAAAGATTTTGCTTTTGTGCATATGAGATCTTGACTTAGTGGTGTGTTCTTCTTATTCAAATCTTCGATCCAGACTGACAGTAATTTCTCCATTCTTTCTAAGATAGATGATCTCGAACGAGAAAGTTTTGTTGCACTTATAGGTGTTGAACCTTCGCTGGAGATTTTAATTTTTTCCCGATTTTTATAAATCGTTCTCACAGTCGATTCTGAGAGTCCAAAATCTCTCCCAACAATTGTTGCTTTGCCTCCATTTTCCATTCTTCTTAACACTTTCATCTTCAATTCCAAAGTGACGCTTTTACGCTCTTTTTTCTTTACAGGCGGCATTTTTAACGTAGGGTTAAATTATGTATGTATGTATCTCCAATAAATATTAAAACAAAACTGCCAGCCGACCGAACTAACATTACGGAACAAATGAACACACGAAACGAACGAGGAAATCCCCATAGAACAAAGTCGAAGGACAGGGAATTCCCAATTCTTCAAAGAGAATATTCAGAGAAAGCGGGGATCCCCCCGCGACCATAGAGAAGTTAATGACTACATGAGCGCGAAATTTGAAATTCGCGTTATAGTGAAACCGCGCGTAACGGGGTCGCGCTAAGCGGGGTATTACTGTATATATATATATATATATATATATATATATACAGCCTTGGCCAAAAGTATTAGGCACCCCTAATAAACAAGTGAAACTGTGTAAAAAAAAGACTAATTGTTTTAACAGTACTATAGGCGGCGCTGTCAAAAGCTAACTTAAACAATAGACAATCTCTTTTACAGGTCCGTAAAACACCTGGCCCACAAAATTGCGATAATGAGGTTTTTTGAAAAATATTTTTAATGTTTTATCAGTCACTTTTTACTACTTGTAGTGTCAAGAAGCTTCCGTGCATGTTTTATTTGCGAACTGGACTTTCTTATATTTGAGAAATGCCTAAAAAAAGTGAGCTTGGTATCAAAAAACTAATTAAAATTCAAACCCTACATGAACAAGGCAAGACCCAAGTAGAAATAGCCAAGTTAGTAAAATGTTCTCGATGCGCAATGCAATCTGCTATTAAGAGGTTTCTGGAGAGTGGCTCCCATGTCAACAAAATGAGAACGGGCAGAAAACGTAAGACTAATGAGCGACAGGACAGAAAACTCATCCGCGAGTCTATCAAAAATAATCGAAAAAAAAACATCATCTGAGCTCGCTGCAACTCTGTCGGAAGAAATTGGGATGCCGATTAGTTCTCGAACGGCAAGGAGAAGACTGACAGAAGCTGGATTAAGAGGGTACAAAACTAGAAAGAAGCCTTGGTTATCAGAGACCAATAGGAAGAAACGCTTAGAGTGGACTCTGAAGCACCAACATTTTAGCGAAGAGGATTGGTCTAATGTTGTATGGTCCGACGAATCCAACTTTGATATAAGTTTTTATATGATTTATTTTAACAAATAACTACACTACTCTTGATTTAATCCGTTTTAGTCAAAACAATAACTAATTTTTTAATTGAGTATTTTTTCTATTCTTACAGCTATTCGGAACGTCAGGTGTGACATTCGTGAGGCGGCATGTCGGCGAGGAATACCATCCAGATTGCGTGGTACTTACTGCAAAACACGGAGGAGGCAGCATTATGATCTGGGGCTGCTAAAGGTGTCGGCGAAATGTTCGTTTCTGAAGCCGCATGAACAGCCTAAGGTACATAAATGTACTAGAAACTGTATTGATGCCTTCGCTAACGCGCATTTTTGGCGACACTAATTTAGACGACATCAAATGCCAGCAAGATAATGCACCTTGTCATAAATCAGCGGCTACGATGCGCTGGTTTAGAGACAATAACATTGTCTTGTTGGATTGGCCGGCGCAGTCTCCAGATCTAAACCCTATCGCGCATCTTTGGGGTATTCTGAAGCGCAAGATACGGGAGCATAGCATAACATCAAAAGCAGCGCTAAAAAGCGCTTCGATGAATGAGTGGGATGCCATATGTACAACTGAATGTACTAGGCTTGTACGCAGCATGACCCAAAGAATTGCTGCTGTAATTAAAGCTAAGGGCGTACATACCAAATATTAATTTATTTCATAATTTTACCTCAATATACGATTTTACAAAACATACGAATTTAATTTTTTACCCGGAAACACAAGAAATGAAGTAAATTGTAGGGTGCCTAAAACCTTTGGCCAAGGTTGTATATATGTATATATATATATATATATATATATATATATATATATATATATATATATATATATATATATATATATATGTATATATATATATATATATATATATATATATATATATATATATATATATATATATATACATATATATATATATATATATATATATATATATATATATATATATATATATATATATATATATGTTATATACAATCTTTAAAGTATTCGGCTGAAATTCTTTTAATAACGTATTTAAATCGAGTACAACTGAAACACGTAACGCGTCTCCTTTACGAAAGACACGTACTCCACATCGTTAAAACCGTGGAAAATATTTACTCAAAAAAACGACGTTGGCGCTAAAGTAAATAACAAACTCTCAGAATTAATACCGGTAGAAATAGGAATTCGCAAAGGAAACTCTTTGAGTCTACTTTTCGATTTATTAATGGATAAAATAATAAATAAAATAATAAACTATTTCTTATTAATTTAATTTTTTATTCTCTATTAGACAAGGCGAAATCGGCGCCATCGTTTGGAAAAAATTTTCTAATTGAATTTTTTTTCATAACCTTCTCCAGGAGATGCCCCTGAAAGAGGATCAACATGTTGCCGGGCGGTAACCTGGTCCGAATTTGTTTAAACAAATTTTTTTTAAACAAAGTCCAAAAATTGAAATTTTCGCCCCGGAACAAGTTTTTTTAGGTAAATTGGACCATTTTGAACAAAAAATGTCTCTTGTGAATTTTCTCTAAAATGCGCCGTTTTCGAGATATCGGCGATTTTAGGTGCGAGAAAACGTGAAAATGGCCACTTTCACCTCCCAATATTGGGGTCAAAAATTAAAATTTTCAATGTTGCCAAGTGTCCAAACTAAAGTTTGAGATCTCTTCTACAAATTACCGTAGGAAATATTGCAATATCTTTATTTTTAAACATTGTTTTTTAACAGTTAACAAATTGCGTTCGAGCGCCCGCGGCCGCATCGAAACTGTATACAGTAATACCCCGCTTTACGCGAGGGATACGTTCCGAAAAAAATCGCGTTAACTGAAATTCGCGTATATCGAGGTTTATGATTAAACATAGTCAAAATTTAATACAAAAAAATACAAATCATTTTAATCAATCACTTTAATTCTAAGAACACTTTATGCAATACATACTCTTATTTTTTACGGAAAAATACATCTATTGTCTTTTGGGTAACGTTTTGTTTACGTTCTTGTAAAATACGTTCATAACACCCAACACTGTTTTTAATTGTTTGACACACGGTCAAGACACGGTCATCATTATTGTCTATACTCTGCAATATGTCCAAACCTGAATAAATTTTTGAAAGTGCATTTTGTATTTCCCCTGAAGATAAAACTTTCTCTTCTACTTGTTCTTCCTCATCGTAGATAGGATTATTCTGTAACTCGATCAGATCTTCATTGCTAATAGGATCGTCGTGCGTTGCTACAAGTTCTACGAGATCTTCTACCGTGACATCTTCAAGTTCAGACCCCTCAATCATTGCAGCAATGTCTTCAAGCACTTGTCTCTGCATCTGGACAATTCTTCTAGGTGCTTCCACTACATCTGGCCAAAGATTACGCCACACCCCATTCATACAACTCATTTTAACTTCCTTCCAAGCCTCTTCTATGTTGTGAATAGACTTCATAATGTTGTATGACTTCCACCACTCTCGCATAGACTGTCTTCCTTCCCCGTCAGTTTCATGAATTAGTTGGCTAAAAGTGCGGCGATGGTAATAAGCTTTGAAGTTTGCTATTGCTCCCTGGTCCATAGGTTGTAATATTGACGTAGTGTTTGGTGGAAGGAACTTTACGTACACTTTTAAGTCTCTGGGCGTATCAAGTGAGGTTGGATGTCCTGGGGCATTGTCTAAGAGTAATATAACTTTAGGTTCAAGCCCATTTCTGTCACAGTATGATTTGACTGATGGGCAAAAACTATTAGAATACCATTCTTGAAAAATTTCCCGTGTAACCCACGCCTTTCTGTTTGATCGCCACACAACTGGTAGACTTGTCTTGTCTGTGCCTCGCATTGCACGGGGTGTTTCTGAATGGTACACTAGTAAAGGTTTCAGTTTGAAATCACCAGTGGCATTACCACCCAGCAGAAGTGTTAGTCGATCTTTCGCAGCTTTGAAACCACTGGCTTGACGTTCTTCCTTAGAAATGAATGTTCGAGATGGCATTTTTTTCCAGTAAAGTGCGGTCTCATCAACATTGAAGATGAGACAAGCAGGAATTTTCTCTCGTCTAACGAAGTCTTGAAACTTGTCTGGAAACTCAGCTGCAGCTTGAATGTCCGCGCTGGCCGCCTCGCCTGTTATGTGGATATTGTGAAGATTAGAACGCTGCTTGAACCGATGGAACCAGCCTCTGCTGGCAGCAAAAGTCGGAGTGGCACTCCCTTCTCCTTCTTTTGTTTTCAGCATCTCATACAAAGATTTTGCTTTTGTGCATATGAGATCTTGACTTAGTGGTGTGTTCTTCTTATTCAAATCTTCGATCCAGACTGACAGTAATTTCTCCATTCTTTCTAAGATAGATGATCTCGAACGAGAAAGTTTTGTTGCACTTATAGGTGTTGAACCTTCGCTGGAGATTTTAATTTTTTCCCGATTTTTATAAATCGTTCTCACAGTCGATTCTGAGAGTCCAAAATCTCTCCCAACAATTGTTGCTTTGCCTCCATTTTCCATTCTTCTTAACACTTTCATCTTCAATTCCAAAGTGACGCTTTTACGCTCTTTTTTCTTTACAGGCGGCATTTTTAACGTAGGGTTAAATTATGTATGTATGTATCTCCAATAAATATTAAAACAAAACTGCCAGCCGACCGAACTAACATTACGGAACAAATGAACACACGAAACGAACGAGGAAATCCCCATAGAACAAAGTCGAAGGACAGGGAATTCCCAATTCTTCAAAGAGAATATTCAGAGAAAGCGGGGATCCCCCCGCGACCATAGAGAAGTTAATGACTACATGAGCGCGAAATTTGAAATTCGCGTTATAGTGAAACCGCGCGTAACGGGGTCGCGCTAAGCGGGGTATTACTGTACATAGATATATACGCAACGCCCGTACGTAGGCGCGCGGAACTGTATACGCGCTGCAACTCGCTGTAACGTGAAGTATCATGCAAAAGTTCAAACATGCTATTGCTTAAATAAGAGTCGGACACTTTAATAGTTTATTCATTTCTTTTCCGCCCTTACAAGTATGTACATGTGTAATTATGTCTTTTTCTATTAAACGAATTAAATGTGATCATAAGTGCATTTTCTGTGGTAAGTGTGATGATGTTGTACAACAACCAAATTTTGAATCATTTCAAAAAATTCAACAAGCAGCTAATCGTCGGAAAGATGACATAAGTACAAAATTTAACGATTTATATAATCCAAGTAGCAGTGAACAAACTTTTTCTTGGCACAGAAAGTGTTATGCTTCCTATGTAAGTAAAGAAAAAATTGTACGTCGGGAAAATGCTCTCAAAAAACTGGAAGCAGAAAATAATGAAGCTGTTAATAATGAAAAACAGTTATTATCAATTGAACCCGAAGAGAAAGAAAAACCAACATTGCGATCAAAAAGTGTGTCAAAAGCAGAGTGCATGATCTGTGAAAAAATTTATAAAAATAAAGACAGTACAACTTATACACTTTCTGATTATAATGCAGCGGAAAAGCTAATGGCAACAGCTCGTCTTAAAATGGACAAAGTCTATACGAAAATTTGCATATATAGTTTAACTACGTCATTACTAGTTCAAAAGCTAAAGTATCATTCCAAATGTTTACAAGATTACAACTATATTGCTAGTCCGTTAAATAAACCAGTAGGTAGACCAGTAAATTCGCAATCGTCAGGTGAATTTATTAGTGAAGCTTTTGAAAAAATACTTAAGGATATTGATTTAGCTGATTTTGCTTTTGAACTCACTACTTTAACTAGACGAGTTAATAACTATCTAGAAAACGAAAATTGGATAGATAACAAAATTCCATGTACATCCGATGCTTTAAAATTGCACATTTCACGAGCTTCACTACAAACGTACATATGGAAAATGTCATTGTATTCTCGGTATCGACATTTAGATGCAACAGAATTTGGTTACACTATAGAAACAGGTGAATTGTTACCCAAATTCATGTTAAAAAATTCGATACCAGATTCGTTAATTAGGCAATGTAAATGTACAAAAAATTGTAAAACTAATGCATGTAATTGCAAAAGCAACAACGTAAGTTGTATACTCATGTGTGGGTGTAATTTAAATATTTGCGAAAATTCTATTAAATATATATAAGTTATATTTCATAAAATTGTTTTAATTCTTCTACCATCCTAATCGAATATTGAATTTTTATTTATATTCATTTGTTATAATAATTAAATTTGATATAACAATTACTCTTTAATAAATAAATATTTTTTACATACTTTTCAAATATATTAATTTTAATAAGAAATCAAGAAACAAAGCTTTATAGAGCATCGCAGTGCGTATACAGTTCCGTGCGCCTACGTACGGGCGTTGCGTATATATCTATGTATACAGTTTCGATGCAGCCGCGGGCGCTCGAACGCAATTTGTTAACTGTTAAAAAACAATATTTAAAAATGAAGATATTGCAATATTTCCTACGGTAATTTGTAGAGGAGATCTCAAACTTTAATTTGGACACTTGGCAACATTGAAAATTTTAATTTTTGACCCCGATATTGGGAGGTGAAAGTGGCCATTTTCGCGTTTTCTCGCACCTAAAATCGCCGATATCTCGAAAACGGCGCATTTTAGAGAAAATTCACAAGAGACATTTTTTGTTCAAATTACCTAAAAAAACTTGTTCCGGGGCGAAAATTTCAATTTTTGGACTTTGTTTAAAAAAAATTTGTTTAAACAAATTCGGACCAGGTTACCGCCCCGGCAACATGTTGATCCTCTTTCAGGGGCATCTCCTGGAGAAGGTTATGAAAAAAAATTCAATTAGAAAATTTTTTCCAACGATGGCGCCGATTTCGCCTTGTCTATATTCAAAATAAGAAATTTTAAAATAATGACAATGCTTAATTAACAATTTTTAATTTTTTGCTTTAATTAAACGTTTATTAGATAGATATTTCAACAATGTACACGAGTGTCCTATGTTGAAGAGGAAATCCTTGAAATTGTACGCGATAATCCTGGAATCAGCACTCGTTTATTTGAACGTCAAGCGGGAGTATCAAAAAGTACCACTAACCGGATCATTAAACAACAAATTATTCACCTCTTTCATATACAGTCCGTCCAGGAACTCTTACCTCCAGACCTTGGATCCCGTTTGCATTTTTTACAAATTATTCGAGCACGCATAGCGACTGTTCCGGCTTTTCACACTAAAATCCTGTTTGCAAACGAAGCACGCTTCAATCGACGTGGTATAACAAATAGGCATAATAATCATGATTACGCTGAAAAAACCCACATGCTGTGCAACAAAGACAATTTCATCGCGAATTGAGTATTATTGTCTGGATGGGGTTTGTCACGAACTATTTGATAGATCATCAGTGAAACTATTCCTGAATTATTGGAAAACTTACCGATTAATTTGTGTCACCGCATGTTTTTCTTGCACGATTGTGCACCAGCTCATTTTGCCCGTATCGTGACAATTTTTTTGAACCAAAGTTATCCCGATAAATGGATCGGAAGAGGCGAAGATGCTCCTATTCATTGGCCACCTCCCCCAGACTTAAATCCATGCGATTTTTTCCTTTGGGGTGAGATGAAGACATTTTAAGAAGAGTACATTTAAATTTCCTGCAACTGCAATTTATGAATTAAGGAAGGTGGCGGTCGTATTGAACATTTATTGTCAAACCCATACCTTTAAATTTATTAATGTTGTTAGTCTGTTTGCCTTTAAGCATGCTCCAAATTTCAAAGACTTTTTTGGACCTGTCCTAAGCCTGGATGAAGTGTGAAGGGGCGCATTTGCGAATTTGACAATGGAATTAAAAAATGGAAAGAAACATCCCATTATCCAAGAAAGTGTTGCTAAGAGCAACATTTACCAAGAAAGCTTTTTTAGACAGGGAAAGCAGAAAATAGGAATAATTAATTAAAAATATCATATAGAGTGGTATAAAAAAGTTATGACAATTTAAAAGTATACATAGTGCAATAAGTGGCGCCCCCTACAATTTACAACAAAACTGGGAGCTGATCTCGTTTCTCATCTCTTAGCACCGAATCTTGTACAAATAATAAATTATTAAGAAAGCTACTTAAGAAAAGGGGAGACAATTAAAGTTGTTGCACGAGATTATGGAGTAGGTGAGGTAACATTTGGAGATTGGAAAAGAAACCGCACAAAAATAAAAGAGTAGTGTATAAATCAAGCCTCCTCGTCCTCAGGAAGAAAATCAATGAAAACCGGCGACTACGAAAAGGTTAACAAAGCTTTATTCATGTGGTGTGCCTCTGTCAGGTCCAATTTTACAACAACTAATGATGAGTAGGCAATTCCCAGAGATAGATCAGTTTACCGCCAGTTCTGAATGGCTTGACCGCTGAAAAAAATGGTACGGTGTACGACAACTGACTGTATGTGGTGAAAAACTTTCTGCTGATGTGTCATCAATTGAGAAGTTTAAGCAGAACTTTAAAAAGCAAATCGAAGATTGTGGATACACATGTGATCAAATTTACAACTGTGACGAAACTGGTCTGAATTATAAAATGCTTCCATCAAAAACATTGGCATCTCGACAGAAAAAATCAGCTCCTGGGCACAAACGAAGTAAGGAAAGATTAACTATAATGGTATGTTCCAATGCATCTGGCAAGCACAAAATCCCACTGATAATGATTGGCAAGTCTGCACGTTCAAGAGCTTTAAAAGACATCTCACCCAAAGCCTACCAGTCTATTACAAAAGTCAGAAGAGCGCATGGATGGATGCGACCTTATTTACTAACTGGTTTGAAGAAGAGTTCGTGCCATCTATGACTAAATTTTTGAACATAAACCGTCTTCTTATTAAAGCAATTTTGTTAATGAATAATGCCCCCTCTCACCCTGGAGGCATCAATCGAATCAAGGCATCCTCGAAAACATTAAAAAAAATTATAGGCGTTTATCTCTTGAACATCTGTTAGAATACACAGAAAAGGAGGATATTATCAATGGGATGAGAAAGGTTACACTGAAAAATGTTATTTACTGGGTAAGTCAAGCTTGGGATTCTGTGCGTACTACCACTATTCAAAAATCTTGGTCAAAAGTTATTGATTTTGAGGACTATAATAACAGTGAAGATGATACTCCATTAAGTGAATTAGCTTTGAAATTGAGAAGCCATGGAGAAATGTCTTGTTCAAATTCTGACAGCGAGATAGAAGAAAAAGAAAACACTTTATTTGAATTAATGCAAAAATTTGACAAGAGAAGATGTTGTTGAATGGATTACAGCAGATGATTTAGAAGAATAAATATATATATATATATATTTAAATAAATAAATAAACATTTATTTCCATTTTCGCCTGATGCAGATGCACAATATAGCACAAAGATATAGTATAGGATACGTTAAAAATACATGTAACATATAAACGTAAAAAAATAGTAATCATTACATTATTCACATCTGGGTACCAACAATCTTAACCTATATAAAGAACTCATTCAATGAGTAATGTGCTCTAGGTACCAAGTATCGTCTTAGCTCTGAATTAAACTTACTTAGAGATGAGATTCCCGTTAGTTTTTTTGGAAATTTATTGTATATCCGAATCAACATACATTGCGGACCATTATTAGTAGCTGACAACCTACATAGGGGCTTGTGAAGGTCATCTGCTTGCCGAGTGCTATAAGAATGTATGTATATATATATATATATATATATATATATATATATATATATATATATATATATATATATATATATATATATCGGTCGTTTGAGACATTTGTAGACAAATTGGAAGAAATATTAGATTATATTAGGGTAAAGTATGTTAAATTTAAACTTGTATTGGCCGGAGATTTTAATTTAAACATGTTAGTAAGAACGATTAAGAATGACCTATTTATCGATCTATTGTCGGGTTATAATTTGAGGCAGGCTATTTTTGCACCGACAAGGGAGGCAAAGAACTCATCCACACTTATAGATAATATTTTTGTAAATATTGATGGTTTTAGTGCTGCTGTGATTGAAAATGCTCTCTCGGATCATCATGCGCAGCTTATTTCATTTCATTCAGAGCAGGTTGAAACTTTAGATTACAAGTATATTAAAAAAAGAATATTTTCAAGAAAAAGATTACTTCTGTTTAGGCAGGAGCTGCAGACTGTTGACTGGAGCCCCATACTGGAGTGCAATGACGTCAATGTATGCTATAATTCATTTATAAATATAATAAAATGTCTAATGAATGTAATTTTTCCAACAAAAAAATATAATTGTAAAAAACTTCATAATGGTTGGATAACTAAAGGTATAAAAATTTCATCTAAAAAATAAAAGGAAACTATACTGTGAGAAAAAGAAAGGTAAAATATCTAACGATGAATTCAAGAGATACGATAAAATCTTAAAGAAAGTTATATTGGAAGCTAAAAGAAAATCAAATACTGAATTTATTTTGAATTCTGATAATAAAACTAAGGCAACCTGGTCATTGGTAAGGAATGTATCTGAAAATTCTCAAAAAAATTCAATAATCGACACTTTTGCGCCGAAATATGGGGATTCAGTGACAGCATTGAATGCTTTAAACCATTACTTCATTAATTCTTGTCCAGATGTTGATGGTAGTGGGACAGTTGTCTCATTCCCTATAGAAGGGTGTCAGCGGACGATATTCTTAGAACCAACTAGCACTGAAGATGTCTGTAGATGCATAAAAAATTTGAAAAACAAAAAATCCGTAGGAGAGGACCAGGTGCCTGTTTCGCTGCTGAAGGAGACGGCAGATATTATATCTATACCTTTGGAACATATTATTAATGTTATGCTCTCGACAGGAGTCTTCCCATACCAATTAAAGCTTGCACATATAAAAGCAATATATAAAAAAGGTGACCGAGCTGAAGAAAAAAATTATAGGCCGGTATCACTGCTGTCAAATGTAAACAAAATTTTTGAAAAAATATTATACTCCAGATTGATATCCTTCCTTGAGCGAAACAATGTCCTGGCTGATCAGCAGAATGGCTTCAGTCGACATAAATCTACTATTAGAGCTATTTATCAAGCCATGTCAGAGATTCTTAATTCTTTAAATGATGATAGGGTGACTGTGGCCATGCTTCTCGATTTGTCAAAAGCATTTGACTCGGTAAATCACTCAATACTTTGCTTAAAACTAGAGAAGTATGGAATTAGAGGTGTAGCTCTTCAGCTCATAAAATCATATTTAAAAAACAGAACACAATGTGTTATTGAAACAGACCCTTGTGGAAAGCTTGCGTGCTCTGAGAAGGTCATAATAAAAAGGGGTGTACCTCAAGGTTCAATTTTAGGACCCCTGTTATATATACTGTATACTAATGAATTGCCTAAAGTGTCGCGTGACTATATAGTGCTGTATGCCGATGATACTACTCTGATCTTTAAAGAGGATAATAAACATCTCTTACTTCAAAAAAATGGTTAATACTCTAAACCTATTAAGGCAATATTTTACTTCGAATGATCTACTTTTAAATATCTCAAAAACACAGATGATTCTATTTTCTAACAGAAGTAATGAACGTGTGTAACAGTAACATATGACAACATTGATGTAGTTTCGGGAGATGAGATTTTATTTCTTGGAGTGATTGTGGACAGGAGACTTGACTGGAAGTGTCATGTCAGTGCTTTGGCCAAAAATATGGCTAAGTATTGTTACGCGCTAAGAGTCATTTTAGATTATGTTGGTGAAGACGCAGCACTGTCTTCTTATTACGCCTACATTCATTCGCGTATGAGATATGGAATCATCTTTTGGGGAAATTCCTGTGAGATAAACAGAATTTTGGTTTTGCAGAAAAAGTGTCTAAGAGTAGTGTACAGAATAAAGGCAAGAGATAGTTGTAAAAACGTATTCATTTCAAAACGAATTTTTACTGTAATAAGTTTATATATGAAGCAGTGTTATTTGTTCATAGTAATAAAGATCTATTTCAAGAAAGCATAAGAGTGCATGAACATAACACTAGGTTAAAAAATGATTTAAAACCAAACAAAAGTAAATATTCCTATATACAAAAGAATGTACATTTTTGTATTTTAAGATTGTACAATAGTTTTCCTAATCATGTTAGAATTTTAAGAACGAACTTGCTGAAACTAGTAATTAAGAATTATTTAGTCCGTAAGGCATTTTATAGTTTGGAGGAGTTCTTTGCTGATGAATCTCGGCTATTTTTATGTGTGTAACTAGAATATTTGATAAAATGCAATATTTCTTAGTTTAAGAACTTTTGACATTGTTCCACGCTCCTATATGGAGCTTTGTAATTTGTAATTTACAAGGAATAAATAAAAACATTATCTATCTATCTATCTATATATATATATATATATATATATATATATATATATATATATATATATATATATATATATATATATATACATATATATATACATATATATATATATATATATATATATATATATATATATATATATATATATATATATATATATATATATATATGTATATATATATATATAGAGGTTACGACACCAAAATCCAATTAAATTTTAGAATATATTTTCTAACATATTGTGCTTCTTTCCGGAGCCGTTGATGGCGTCCGAGAAAGACTGATGTTATAAACAGGCATAACCTCTCAAAATGACCGCGATGTTGAAGCCAAGGACGTATAATCGGAAAGCCGCGATCAACGAAGGCCTTTACGCTAAACGCTTAGCAACAGAACTAATACGATTCTTTGTGTACCTGTGATCAACCGTTTATGAGGCAAAATATATGACTTCAGAACAGTCCAGTGGAGGTTCCAGTATACCGGCGAAGATGAGTCACTCGAATGGACGCAACGGGAGAACCTCCGCAGTCCTCGAAAGACGTCTGTCTCTGATTTTGGCGGACCTAGCGCAAACGTTACCAAAAAATGGCATCCGTTGTGGGTACATAAAACTGTCACCGACAAAGCCAAGTATGGGGTCAATAAGGGACACGATTGAGGTAGCATTCGCCAACATGGATAGCGGTGCATTACAGGGTATCTTGGAAACATATTAAATAATTTTGCTCTTTAGGGACCCTCTAAATGTTCTATAAGAAATTTTTTGAAATATATAATTTTTCATTAATAAATTTACTTAATTAAAAAAAAAAACGAAAAGTTTTTAGTTAAATACGTAGATGCCAAAAACTTTGCAAGTTGAATTTAAATTAAATTTTAAATACTTTTTACTCTTTGAGATTTTTCGATATTCTGTCAGTTAAGCCTCCTTTTCATGATCTCATATCAGTTTACAATGGAATACCTAGCTTCATTGAATACCGAGATCAGACGCGCATTTCATCAAAAGAAACACACATTACTGATCTCACTTGACCTTTCAGCTGCTTTTGACATGACAAACAAAGCAATTATACTCACCCAACTAAAGAGATTTGAACTAAAAGGCGCACTCCCAAAGTTTATTAATAATTTCCTACAACGAAGATACCACCAAGATAAACTTAACAACGCACTATCGGATCCATACACTACTTTCTTAGGAGTCCTACAAGGATCGGTTATTAGTCTCACGCTTTTCAATATTGCAATAACATTCCTAATGGAACATATCCCACATACCACTAAATTCAAAATCTTCGCTGATGATATCATTTTATACTCCTCCTCTCCATTCTCTAGCACGTGTACAGAACTTCTACAAAGCGCAATACAATCACTAAATACCTGGGCATTAGATAACGGACTCTCCTTTTCTCCCCCCAAATCCTCTACCATACATTTCTGCAAACTAAAAAACTGTCCAAAACTAAATTTACTTCACCTCTCAAATAACAATATACCTATCACTGATTCCCTCAAGATCCTTGGTCTAACCTTTGATAGCAGACTAACCTGTAACACTCACATTAAATAACTTAAAGCAAGAACCCCTACCGATCTCAACCTCCCTAGAATTCTCTCCAACATGACATGGGGGGGCCGATCTTCCATCCCTTCATATTATCTATAAATCCCTTATCTTGTCAAAGCTTGCATACGGAGATTTTATATACGATGCTGCGAGTCATACCATTAAGAAACAGCTAGATCCTATCCAGAATCAATCTCTCCGATCGATCACAGGGGCCTTTCGCACATCACCTATTCCCAGTCTACAATGCGTAACTTCCACCCCTCCTCTGAAGTTAGCCAGGCAACACTCTCTTCTAAAGTTCTACTCTTCTTCTTTATTCCGAGCCAATACCAGGCATTCCTTAAACTTATTCAGAGCACATCGTCCAAACCAAGTCTACCCGACAAACTCAATACCGAGCAAAATATCTACCTTGCTTTCACTACACAACATCCAACCACCGAAATATGATTATCCTTTACAAATCTCCTTTTCCCCATGGCTCTCTCCTTGCCCACCCATTGATCTTCAATTAAACAGAATGTTTCTAGAAAGAATCGCAGCTAACTATCCGAATTACACCCTCATTTACACAGATGGTTCCAAAACAATAAATGGTGTGGGAGCATCATACATAACTCCAAATGTTACCAAAACGTTTTAAACTTCCCTCTTACACTTCAATCTTCTCCGCTGAACTATTAGCAATTAAAGAAGCCATGCGCCACGCACTAGTAGCTACATCAACAACACGTACTCTAATTATCTCCGACTCCTCCAGAAATCTTGAACATAATTACATTCTAAGTTGGGAATGTGGAATCTTTGGCACAATGATACTACTCGGTATATATCACCACTACACCAAACACTTTATTTTTGCACTCGACGCGCGTTTCGCTAACCATGTTAGCTTCATCAGGAGCGATGATTGACTAAAGCTAAACTACAAATATACCCTATTTATACTTAGCCTAACCCTTGAATTACTCAAGCGGAACTAATGACATAGGCAAGGCCGTCAGTTCGGTCAAGTAACCAGTAGAGGGGACTATAAGGAATAGGCCCTCTGTCTTTATTTAAACTACTTTTACATTTTATGATTTCCAAACTTTCGTATGCGTTCAACAATCTCCTATCAGATACATTTTTTATTAATCTTAGATTATCTAATGTTACAGTATGATCAGCTTCAAGGGCATGTTCGGCAATGCTAGACTTTTCTGTTCTACTGTATTTTAAGTGTGCTAAATGTTCTTTAAATCGTGTTTTAATTGACCTTTTAGTTTGCCCAACATACTTCTTGTCACAATCATTACAACTAATTTCATAAATTCCACTTTTCTCACAATTAGGAATCTTATCTTTGGGATTTCCTAAGATATTCCTCAGATTGTCTGATGACTTAGAGACTAAGGTGAGGCCTACCTTATTAAATACCTTATTGAGTCCCTTACTATATTTCGGATTATATGGTATGGAGACATACTTGGTGTGATTTTCTTCGCGTGTAAAAAAGGTGGAATTCTGAATGTTAAACCTAAACTTATGTCTATTTATTAGCTTATTTACTAAGTCGTCGTCATAACCATTAACTCTAGTTATATTTCTAATACGATTTCTTTCTTTATTTAAGTTTACTCTATTCAGAGGGAAAGTGACCAAACGATGACTTAAAAAATGTAATGAGGCTAATTTATGTTGTTTGCAATGAAATGAATCATTAGGAATATATCTATCTGTTACTGTGTCCTTCCTATAGATATCAAATTCTAATCTATTTTATTATTTTTAATAATTAAAATATGTAGAAAAGGCAATTGTTTTTTGTTCTCAACTTCGTAAGTGAATTTAATGGAATCATACCGGCTATTTAATTTAGAAACAAAATCATCAATATTTGCTTTCTTTGCATCAAAAATCGCGAAAATATCATCCACATACCTATACCATATCCTCGGGAAATATTCGAATTCTTGACTGGCTTCGATTTCAAACTTACTCATGAATAAATTTGCTATGAAAGGTGATAAGCAATTACCCATAGCTGTTCCTTCTTTCTGAACATAAAATTGTTTGTTATATTGGGAAATAATTTTGTTCCATGCAAAGTTTAGATAATGTTAAATATTCACGAATAATTTCGTCCAAAGTCATTCATTCTAAGTAATTCTTCGAGATATTGTAAAGTTTGTGGAATTGGCACACTTGGGAACAAAGAAACTAACATCAAAAGAAATTAAGACTTCACCTTCATTGAGAACTAGATTTTTTATTTTATTAATGAATTCTAACGAATTCTTCACTGCGAAAGTATTCAATGGTAAATTCTCAAGTTCTTTTGATAACCATTTGGATATTAAATATGTGGGTGATCCGACCGATGAAACAATGGGTCGCATTGCTTTTCCAGGTTTGTGAATTTTGGGTAAGCAATACAATTTTGGTATGGTCGGATTACTCACATTTAATTTAAATTTAGTGTAGTGGTGATATATACTGAGTAGTATAATTACATTCGCCAAATATCGGATCTTTGCTACACAGCAAAATTAAAGCATCGTCACATATCGTTTCTCTGGATACCTAGCCACACTGGCATTAGAGGTAACGATAAAGCAGATCATCATATAAAACTAGCAATCGCGAGAGGTATCACTGGGTTGGGAGAGAACCATATAAAAGACTTTAATAACCATCTCAAATCTACATTCCTTTCATTGTTTCCACTCAGCTGGGATCTAACTAATCCTGAGAATAAGTTGTGGTCGATCAAACCGTTGGTGAATCCTGCGCTAAACTCTTAAAAAATGACAAGAAAGGAAAATGTACTTATGCGGATGTTAGCTATCGGGCATACTTTCAGCACGCACTGTCATCTATTAAAAAATGAACAAGCCCCTACATGCTCCACCTGTGGATCTCTCTTAACAGTAGCCCACCTATTTGAGCCATACATTTTAAAACTATCAGAGACAGACATAATATCCCATCCAATTTGAAAACAACCATAGACACATTTGAAACAATAAAGGTGAACTTACTAAACTATCTAAGAGAAATTGAATTTACAGCATAATCTTCCCCATCACCAACTATGAGGGGCGCTAAATCACCTAGTTGTCGATGTGCCCAGTCCACATAATATCTATCTATCTATCTATCTATCTATCTATCATATCAGTTTAATCAATTTTCCGGTTATGTCACGTGACATGAGTCGAAACAATTTTTAAGTTATCGGGCATGCGAAACTGATTTCCCGAAAAGAAACTTGGATACTCTAATAATAAATAAATTATTCTGAATATAGAATCATTCGTAAATAATAATTTTATCATTCGGGTGCTTTATATCGATACATCCGTAATTTCCGCCCACAGCAAACGATGAACTTTATTAAAATCGCAATTGAGTAGGCAGCGATGATGCGGAATGGAGAAAGTATTACGAAAAAAAACAACATTCATTGGTCTTCGTCAAAACTGTAATGAATTTACACATGAAAAAATGTTTTATTATTTTTTTTTAAAGGTCGTTTGTGTTGTTAAAAATGCTGTTTGCGGACTGATTGGTGCTAATAATGACACCAGAAGGACGTTTTGTTTTAAATATTTGTTTCTAAAACAAACATAACCAAACATTGACATGTATGGCTGTTACATTCTATTTTTAGCTATCTTCAAAAAAGATGTTTCGCAATTCAGTATATAGGTATGTATGCATATATATATATATATATATATATATATATATATATATATATATATATATATATATATATTATATATACTCCTGGACAAAATTAACGCAACGATATATTAAATCATACAAATCTCTATAATGTATTAATTTTAATAATTTTTTATGAACATTGGTTACACTAAAAGTTAGAAAAAACTTATTCGGTTACTTTAAAAGTGAATTAGCTACCAAATTTCTCTATAAGATTGGAATTAAAATTATTCTTAAAAACCTAATAACAAAATCGTTTGAAATTATGTAATAATGAAAAAATAAACTGGGACACTAATAGCAAAATTAATGGTGTAACTGGGACACTAGTAGCGTGTGTTGCCTCCTCTACTTCGGATGACAGCGTTTATGCGCCTAGGCATGCTTCTAATTAAATTTTGGATAAAATCTTGAGGAATTTGCTCCCATTCTATGAAAACTGCATTTTCAAGTTCCTTCAGGTTTCTAGGTGCAGGTATGTGACGTTTCACTTTTTTTTCTTAAGGTGATCCCATACATGTTCTATCGGATTCAGATCCGGGCTTTTTGGTGGCCATTGCATATTCGGTATATCAACTTGATTAAGATAATCGAGTACCTCCCTAGCCACGTGAGGTCGAGCGTTGTCTTGCATAAACAGGAAATTGGGTCCCACAAAATGACCGAAAGGCATCACATATTCTATTACAATATTCTCAAGATAGTAGTCAGCAATACTCTATTTCTCTATTCCTTTTCTCCGGTTGTTGTAGGTCGTTTGGTCCTGGGTTCTTAGGAACTGTTCCCTTTACTTGCCTCGATTGATCATTTAAGCACGGTCGTTTTTCTGTCATTGCCAATGTCTAGCGATTTCCCCTTTCCTCCCTCTTTGAATTTTCATGCTTTAATGCACCCTTTGGTAAACAAATCTCCTTTCTCAATTAATTTTTCAATAATTAAATCAAACAAATTAAATAAATAAATAAAATAAATTAATTCATAAGCACTGTTTAATATAATATACCATCCTCCCTTCTCTTTTTCTCTTTTGCTAGATCTCTCGCTTCCCTTTTTACCCAAAATTCACGGTTGTTTTTTGATCCGAATTTCCATATCGGTTTTAAGGCCGTTCAATTGATAATTTCTTCTTTTCTTTATTTGACCATTTATATATTTTTCAGTGGACCAGTTCTCCTTCCGGTTGTTTACAATTTCGGTTTAGATTTTCCAAAAAAGTCCCTTATCTCTGTCAGGTAGCTGTCTTCTGTCAGCTGTATGTCAATGATTTCGTGCATGGAGCCGGCTACAGGTGGTTGTTTCGGGTGAATTAATTATTAATTAAAAAATGTTTTTTAGCTTCCAGGGTTTTCAAACACATCCCCGTTAAAAATTTGATCTTTTTAACTTTATGTATTATAAGCTATTTATGGCCATTCATGTTAACTCAACTTCTCACTATTCATGTGAGTATTTTTTTGTCTTTTATTACATCTTATACTTTATTGTACTTCTACATAAGTTATTAATAATAATAAGAATTTGAATAATTTAATTTTGCCCATGTTTTCTCAGTTAGTAGACTCATTCTCCTATTCGGTTTTTGCCCTGAAGAACGTCCGAACCAAGGACCGAAATATTGGCTTAATGAACATTCTGTGAACATTTATCAACGCCCTTTGCGGAGTTCTCCAACAAATTTTATGTTTAAGAATTTTGTTAGATACGGCAACTTATATATATATATATATATATATATATATATATTTATATATGTATATGTATGTATATATATATATATATATATATATATATATATATACAGGGTGTTATGAAATTCACTGCACATATTAAAATGGGTGACTCGGGGGGGGGCCATGTAGAAGCATACTCAATACTTTTTTTTTCAAATTCTAAAATTTTTGAAAAATTAAAAAAGGGGGCAAAACTGCATTTTACCAAATTATTTGCACCGCCCCTGAATGGCCGTCATTTTACGCTCAGGTATGTGCTACGATTTTCTCCAATAATTAGGGATTTTCAAATTTTTATCCGAAATAATATCGACCAAAGTGATTTCAGATAATCGAAATTTCGGTTAATCCGAATTTCTTTATAAAATAGAACTTTAGAATGAATACAACATTGCAGATTGACTTAAAAGCATTTATATATGCTTTTACGTACATAGGTATTTATTAAAACGAAAAATAGAACAATTAGTTTACTTGTTTTATGTATATGTACGGAAAATCGAAAATATTAAAAAAACCGTTTCATTCTTAACTTTAATGTCTTAGAAATAAGGTAATATTTAACTGCACTCGTTTTGCGATAGTTCTGTTTTTGGCTGCAATGTCTCTTCAAACGTTTGATAAGCAAAACGCCCGCGGCGGTTACATTTTCTTGTTGTTCTACATAAGTTAACGCTTTTTCTAGGACATTCTGAATGTGACATTTTTACTGTAGTATTGTCAGTGGCTTCTACTTCGTTATCATCATCGTCATCACTGTCTATTTTATTAGCATTTTTGCATACACTTTTAATTAATTCTTGGTCAGTCATTTCATCTTCCACACTATCACTGTTTAACCATTCACAAACATCGGTTTCCATAACACTTTCACATCCTGATATTCTTGTAATAATTTGATGTAAACTTTCATTATCTTCTGTTTCTGTCTTTGAATAATGTCTCTCCTCTTGTGGAATTTTGATCAAGATTTTTCCAGACTACTACTCTTTACTTGATTCCAGGCTGAAATTATCCAATATATAACATTTTTCAAATTTATCTTTTTAAGACAATCAGTAAGATTGCCACCTTCATCTACTTCTTCTAAAATATGCTCCAATAACAAACGCCTGTAATTGCGTTTTAAATTTTCCAGTACACCCTGATCCATAGGCTGAATGAGAGAAGTTACAGCAGGAGGCAAAAACATTGCTTTTATTTCCCCACTTTCAAGTTGCTCCGCATTTGGGTAAGTGGGGGCGTTATCTAGTAACAGAATACATTTTCTATGATATCCATGTTTCTTTTAAAAAAAGTTCCACTTTAGGAACAAAATCTCCAAAAAATCACTCTTTAAATAGAGTCGCGTTTATCCAGGCATTGTTTTGATTGTTATAAAAACAGGAAAAGCATTGCGACGAATATTCTTAAAGGTTCGTGGATTTGCTGACTTACCAATACATAATAATGGGAGTTTGTGTCTTCCAGGAAGCATTACTGCATGCAAGTACAATAATACGTTCTTTGCTACGTTTGTAATCAGGTGCTCTAGCTTCCGTTTTTGAAGCTAAGGTATTTGACGGCAACATTTTGTAGTTCATGCCTGTTTCATCACAATTTTAGATTTGGTCGGGTTGTAAACCATGTTCTTTCATAAGCTGCTCAAAATTCTCTGCAAATTTTTTTTGCAGCAGATACATCAGCCGACAATCTTTCTTCACAAAACTTTCAGTTGACGTACACCATGTCTTTTTTCCGCCAGGCTAGCCATCCATCACTTGCAAAAAATTTTACAGGCGCTTCAATAACCGACAACTCTTCGCTTAAACTAACTGCCTTATGTTTTAAAATTGTTCCTGAAATTGGTATTCCACGTTCTCGATTCTGTGTAAACCATAAAAATAAAGAATCATCCACTTTTTGGTATTCACCGCTTTTCATACTTTTTCGTGCCTGTGTGGGCGATGACAAAACACTACACCATTTTTCAAGTTATTCGCGATTTTTTCTCCACTCTGAAACTACACCTAAATCTTTCGCTATATTTTTAAGAAGTTCACCATTATCTAAACGTTGAATTGCTTCAAATTTCTCTTTTAAGGTAATAACAACACGTTTACGCTTATTATTATGACGCTCCATTTTGTAAAATATCTATTAAAACGAAGCTATTACCTCTGCGATAATAATAGACGTAATCAGTAACTTATAACACTCGACGACTATCCAAAGTATAGACAGCGGTGAAATTCTAGACGTCGGGGAGTCTCCGACGCGTTAAGGAAACCACTGATCGTCTGTTTCGAATAGTGGGGATTTTTTTATTTAATAGGAATACAATCTGCTTTTTAACAGTTTTTTTTTTATAAGCCGGATTTCAGATAATCGGGATTCGGATAATCGGGATTGTACTGTATATATATATATATATATATATATATATATATATATATATATATATATATATATATATATATATATATATATATATATATATATATATATATATATATATATATATATATATATATATATATATATATAATATTATATATATATAAAATGCAACGTCTCTCTGTCTGTCTGCCTGTCTGTCTGTCTGTCTGTCTATCCGTTAGTGCGCTTATCACTGGAGAACCACTTATCCGATTTACGTACTTTTTTTTAAAAACATACATATGTTCTCTGGCCAGGTTATAGACTATATTTTATTTCGATAGGTAGCATAAGGAATGAGCAGTGACGTTAATAGTGAATGAAGTCGGAAAAAAGTTTGCCGCAGCGCGTTCTCTTCCAATACACAGCCTAAACCATTAAATATGGAACAATATTATGTGGCAGAGAATATCTATAATCTATAATATATATAAAATGCAATGTCTCTCTGTCTGTCTGTCTGTCTGTCCATTATCACGCGAGAACCACTTATCCTATTTACGCGTCTTTTTTTAAATTCATACATATATTCTTTGGCCAAGTTACATAATAATAATAATCTATGGTATATCTATAATATATATAAAATGCAACGTCTCTCTGTCTGTCTGTCCGTTCGTGCGCTCATCACTGGAGAACCACTTATCCGATTTTCGTGCTTTTTTTTTTAAACATACATATGTTCTCTGGCCAGGTTATAGGATATATTTTATTACGTTAGGTGACATAAAGAATAAGCAGTGACGATAATAGTGAATCAAGGCGGAGAAAAGTTTGCCGCTAGCGCGTTCTCTTGCAATACACTGCCTAAAGCATTAAATATGGAACAATATCATGTAGCAAAGAATATAATATATATAAAATGCAACGTCTCTCTGTTTGTCTGTCCGTTAGTGCGCTTATCACTCGAGAACCACTTATCTGATTTACGTGTTTTTTTTTAATGGACAGGTTATCTATAATCTTCTATGTAGAATATATATAAATTGCAACGTCTCTCTGTCTGCCTGTCTCTTTGCCTGTCTGTCTGTTCGTTAGTGCGCTTATCACTTGAGAACCACTTATCCGATTTACGTGTTTTTATAAATTTTTACATATGTTCTATATTATTCGATATAAGCCTAGATAATGGGAGATAAGGTGAGATAGTATGAGATAAGGAGAAATAATGGGAGATCAGTCGAGATAAGCCTCGATAATGGGAGATAAGGTGAGATAATGGGAGATACGTATAAATAATGAGAGATAAGGAGAAATAATGGGAGATAAGCAGAGATAAGTCTAGATAATGGGAGTTATGGTGAGATAATCGGACATAAGGAGAAATAATGAGAGATAAGGAGAAATAATGGGAGATATTTTATTACGTTGGGCAACATAAGGAATAAGCCGTGACGATAGTAGTGAATCAAGTCCACGCGAGCGGAGCCGCGGGCCCGGCTAGTATATATATATATATATATATATATATATATATATATATATATATATATATATATATATATATATATATATTATATATATATATATATATATATATATATATATATATATATATATATATATATTATATATATATATATATATATATATATATATAATATATATATATATATATATATATATATATATATATATGTTTTGACGAATGTTCTCACGGGTGTGAAATGTAGTAATGGTTTTTCGGGTATTCCGTGTTAGCTTGAAGTCCCTTGATGGACGGTTTCG
>CM032447.1:244909334-245005804 GCA_019049505.1 Pachyrhynchus sulphureomaculatus | reverse complement strand
TTGGAGAACTCGGCAAAGGGCGTTGATAAATGTTCACAGAATGTTCATTAAGCCAATATTTCGGTCCTTGGTTCGGACGTTCTTCAGGGCAAAAAACCGAATAGGAGAATGAGTCTACTAACTGAGAAAACATGGGCAAAATTAAATTATTCAAATTCTTATTATTATTAATAAACTTATGTAGAAGTACAATAAAGTATAAGATGTAATAAAAGACAAAAAATACTCACATGAATAGTGAGAAGTTGAGTTAACATGAATGGCCATAAATAGCTTATAATACATAAAGTGTGTTTGAAAACCCTGGTCGGTGTCTTGGCGTTGAATTCAACGCCAAGACACCGACCAGTGATCAACGCTTTGAAAAAAGATGGATGAGATTCCATCGAAACGTCAGCGAAACCGTCCATCAAGGGACTTCAAGCTAACACGGGATACCCGAAAAACCATTACTACATATATATATATATATATATATATATATATATATATATATATATATATATATATATATATATATATATCAATTACGACCTTGTTACGGCCAGGTACGTGCGAAGATCCTAACGGTCGTTATGTTTTTATTGCATAATTTGCCAAATCACTTTCTTATATATTGAAAAAGACTATACCTCATTTGAGAAAATAAGATAAAATGAGGAATATAAAATTTGTTAATTAACTTCTTTGTGAAATGCCGCACAGCATCCAAGATGTTCAGAATAATTAGATAACTATTTTGTTCCATAAGTAAGTTAAATTACTAATAAATCAATTATAGCACCAAGTGTGGTTCTGAGCCATTAAATTAAATTTTTATATGGTTTAAACTATATATAAATTGATTATACATTATCTCCGTACAAAGCTGTAATAAGCAGAATTCCTGCCAGCAATGACGTCACTTTAATAATAATAATTTCCGTCTATGTTAACTTTTGAACCATGCTATGAAACATTCCTGGATAAATCAAATTAAATGCATGGAGGGAGAACTATATTATAGACCCATCTTCGAGTCGGCAGATCTTACCTCAAATTATAGTGGTATTGCCAAGCAATCGATTTCCGTCTTTAAATTTTTGATCTATAAATAACTAAGCTGATACTGTAAAAAAATTTGTTGAGAGGCAACATGACTATGCCAGAGGAAGATCACCTTCTTCAAATTTAGCACTCTCTGAGACTGTCGTATTGAATGTCTTCGAGATGGGATGTCAGGTAGATACTATCTATGCAGACTTCTCAAGTTAAAAAGCTGGCCACTGCTGGCAAAAAAGAAACAAATTTTACAATCAGCTGTAGCTGAACATTTATCTACACTCTATAGGATACACCATGAACATGAGAGAAAAATAAAGTTCTTGTTTCAGCGATCAGTTTAGAGATAATAGCAATGTAATTTGTTGACAATTGAAGTAGAGACAAGTTAAGAAGGAGATAGATAGATTTTGTTAATAAAAGATCTTAGGATGAAAGCTGTAACAGGACAAAGGTTAAGGATGGTATTTTCTGAAGCGCAGAATAATCCTAGTTATCGATATGACTGAACTGAATAAAAAAAGACGAAGAAAGAGGAAAATTAATCAATCCGCGTAAATATATAGCATGAAATTGCCAAGAAAAAGTGAAAATTCATCTTACAAATATTATCCATTTCAGAAACATTCACAAATAAATCCATATCATCATCAGTCACTGAATCAGAGTAATATTTTTTTCTTTAATTTTTAAGTGACCTAAATAGATATGAGATAATTTAGACTATATATATATATATATATATATATATATATATATATATATATATATATATATGTGTGTGTGTGTGTGTGTGTGTGTGTGTATATGTATATGTATATGTATATGTATATATGTATATATGTATATATATATATATATATATATATATATATATATATATATATATATATATATATATATAATATATATATATATATATATATCTATAATATATATAAAATGCAACGTCTCTCTGTCTGTCTGTCTGTCCGTTAGTGCGCTTATCACTGGAGAACCACTTATCCGATTTACGTACTTTTTTTTTAAAAAACAGACATAAGTTCTCTGGCCAGGTTATAGGCTATATTTTATTACGGTAGGTAGCATAAGAAATGAGTAGTGACGATAATAGCGAATGAAGTCAGAAAAAAGTTTGCCGCTAGCGCATTCCCTTGCAATACACAGCCTAAACCATTAAATATAGAACAATATTATGTAGCAGAGAATATCTATAATCTATAATATATTTATAAAATGCAATGTCTCTCTGTCTGTGTGTCTGTTCATTAGTGCGTTTATCACGCGAGGACCACTTATCCGATTTACGTGTCTTTTTTTTAAATTCATACATATATTCTTTGGCCAGTTTTATATAATAATAACAATAATCTATATCTATAATATATATAAAATGCAATGTCTCTCTGTCTGTCTGTCCGTTAGTGCGCTTATCCCTCGAGAGCCACTTATTCGATTTACGTGATTTTTTAAATTTATACATATGCGGTCACCAGGTTATAGATATATATTTTATTACATATATAATATATATATATATATATATATATATATAAAAATGCAACGTATCTCTGTCTGTCTGTCTGTTAATGCGCTTATGACTGCAGAAACACTTATCCGATTTACGTACGTTTTTTTTTAAAACATACATATGTTCTCTGGCCAGGTTATAGGATATATTTTATTGCGTTAGGTAACATAAAGAATAAGCAGTTACGATAATAGTGAACCAAGTCGGAAAAAAGGTTACCGTTAACGCGTATTCTTGCAATACACTGCCTAAACCATTAAATATGGAACAATATCATGTTGCAAAGAATATAATATATATAAAATGCAAACGTCTCTCTGTCTGTCTGTCTGTCCGTTAGTGCGCTTATCACTTAAGAACCACTTATCCGATTTACGTGTTTTTATAAATTTATACATATGTTCTATGTAATTCGATATAAATCTTGATAATGGAAGATAAGGTGAGATAATGGGAGATAAGTATAAATAGATAGAGATAAGTCTAGATAATGGGAGTTATGGTGAGATAATGGGAGATAAGGAGAAATAATGGGAGATAAGGAGAACTGTTGCGAGATAAGTCGAGATAAGCCTAGATAATGGGAGATAAGGTGAGATAATGGGAGATAAGGTGAAATAATGGGAGATAAAGATAAATAATGGGAGATGAGCAGAGATAAGCCTAGATAATGGAAATTATGTGGAGATAATGGGAAATAAGGAGAAATAATGGGAGTTAAGGGGAAATAATGGGAGATAAGGAGAACTATTGCGAGATAAGTCGAGATAAGCCTAGATAATGGGAGATAAGGTGAGATAATGGGAAATAATGGGAGATAAAGAGAAAGAATGGGAGATGAGCAGAGATAAGCCTAGATAATGGAAATTATGTGGAGATAATGGGAGATAAGGAGAAGTAAATGGGGGATAAGGGGAAATAATGGGAGATAAGGAGAACTATTGCGAGATAAGTCGAGATAAGCATAGATAATGGGAGATAAGGTGAGATAATGGGAGATAAGAGGAAATAATAGGAGATAAAGAGAAATAATGGGAGATGAGCAGAGATAAGCCTAGATAATGGAAATTATGTGGAGATAATGGGAGATAAGGAGAAATAATGGGAGATAAGGGGAAATAATGGCAGATATTTTATTATGTTAGGTAACATAAGGAATAAGCAGTGACGATAGTAGTGAATCAAGCCCACGCGAGCGGAGCCGCGGACACTGCTAGTATATACATATATATATATATATATATATATATATATATATATATATATATATATATATATATATATATATATACATATACAATAATTCAACCATATGTTACTTCACCAACACAAATATTATAAAGAACCACAGGACCGAAAGTATGCAGTCAAAGCCGAGCCTCTATTAGCCAGAACCGTTCGACCAATGGAGCCACGCCGCCAGCACATAAAACCGGGGTCCTCGGAGCCAGTCTCGACATTCAACGCCAAGACACCGTCCAGTGATCAACGCTTTGAAAAAGATGGATGAGATTCCATCGAAAACCGCCCATCAAGGAACTTTAAGCTAGGACGGGATACCCGAAAAACCACTACTGCAGCAGCAGTTCTTGATATGGAGAACCGGAGTACCGGATGAATCACTCTATCGAGTGATCTGGTTTTGGAACTGTAAGTGGTATATATTCTAGAAAATCTTTTTACCATATAAAAACACTTATATAACATCTATAAGACTTGATAGTCTTTGATAATCTAACCTGAATCTAACACCATTAGGTCAGAAACTACGGTTGCGATAGGACGACGATTACTTTTCATTTTGTTACAAAACGAGTCAAATTAAGTGCACTAATCTATACTTATAATAGTGTAGATCCATTTAATGTAAAATGATGATACGCGATTATCGAGTTATTATTTAAATTATGTAAGGTTGCTTCACTACAAAAATAAATAAAGTAGTCAGTCAAGTACGAATTAATTCCTGCTTTTCTCGAACCGATACTTACATTCCTTTCATTTTTTTGTCCTAAACTGTTAAATATAACTTCTAATATATCTTAAGCATTATGCTTTGTGTACTTTGTAGGGGTTCAGCAACGTTAACTTCTGCCGCCTGGATTTTTGTAGCGTTAAATTCTATGACAAGCAGCACGATGGAAAAATATAGAAAAACCATTGCTGGAATACATGATCCAGCACAGGATGCCTTGGGTGTGTGTTAAGGATCAGAAAAGGTTAGAAACGACACATTAACGTGGAACAAAGACTGGGAGGAAAAAAAGCGGAATAAACAGAAAGCATACGAACTGTGGCTTACGACGAAAAAAGATACAGACAAAGAAAAATACAGAGAGACAAAGAAACTACAAAAAAAATGATCAAACAAAATAGAGACGAAACGTGGGAGAAGAAATGCTATGAGATAGAAAATTATCTTGGAGGAAGCCGATCATCAGAGGCTTGGAAACTCATTAGAGCACTAAGAGCAAATAACTCTCAAAAAACACCATTACCCATTATAAGCATGAAAACGTGGAAAGACCATTACCAACACGAAATGACTAAACATCGATCAGAATTTATTACCCAGTCTCCATCCACTCACAAAGTTCAGGGACCAAGTGTAAAAATAAGTAGAGATATGATATCAAAAGCAATCAAAACAATGAAGAACGGTAGAGCTAGTGGACCACAGGGAATTCCTGCAGAATTATTAAAATCTGGATCTAACAAAATTTCGAAAAATTTATAAATTGCGACCAAATTCCTGAAGAATGGAAAATGGCATGGATAATGCCACTTCACAAAAAGGGAAGGAAGGATAAATGTGAGAACTACAGGTGCTTATCGGTCACCAGCTCCTTAAGCAGACTTTATGGAAAACTGATTAGAGCAATAATTGAACAAGAATATGCTCCGTACGAAATTCGGCGGGATTCAGAGCAGGAAGAACTTGTATGGATAACATTTTTAGCCTTAATCAACTAACCGAAAAGAAAGTAGCAACCAACAGAGAAATCCATCTACTCTTTATTGATTTAACAAAGGCCTATGATAATGTACCAATAAAGAAACTGTGGCAGGTATTGGAAAGAACATCTATTAACGTTACCGCCATTTAAGCGATAAAACAACTATATTCAAATTGTCAATCAAGAATAAAGATTGGCAAAGAAATATCTGAAATCTTTCACATCACAGAAGGTCTTAGACAAGGGTGTTGCTTGTCCCCAACGTTATTCAAAGTATATATTGATGCAACCCTTGATCATTGGAGGAAGAGTTGTCGAGGAATGGGTATCGAAATAGACGATGAGACAACACTCTATACGCTACATTTTGCCGATGATCAGGTGGTTATCGCCCAAGATCCAGAAGATCTGGAATATATGACAAGGAAGCTCATAGACCAATATAACAATTGGGGACTCACAGTAAACATGAGCACAACAAAGTACTTGCGGATCGGTGGGGATAGGCAGGACCTGAAACTGGACAATAACATCGAAATTGAAGCATGCGACCAATATACTTACCTGGGAACTAGAATAGACAGCACTGGAAGAACAGAAAATGAAGTGGGAGAGAAGATAGCAAAGGGGAAAGGACTGATCGGTGCCATGAATTGTGGTCAAAAAATGTCAGTAGGCAAAGAAAGCAACAAATTTACAACGTCATCTTCAAAAGAATAGTTCTATATGGGTGCGAAACATGGCAACTAAAGAAGGGTAAATGCTCTGGAAACGGATTTTTGGCGAAAATCGGCGAGAATTTCCAAGCTCGATAGGATATCAAATTAAAAGGTCCAGTCAAAAATGAAAATAGATAGAACACTGATAGAGGACGTACAGGAGAGACAATTAAAGTGGTACGGCCATGTCCAAAGGATGCAACACCATAGAATCTCAAAACAAATCCTACAATGGACACCTACAAAAAGAAAGAAAAAGAGAAGGCCAAAAATAACCTGGTATATAGGCATAACAAAAGCAATGTCCGAACGAAAGGAACCGGAAGGCGCAGAGTGACGCTAAAAACCGGATATATATATATATATATATATATATATCTATATATATATATATATATATATATATATATATATATATATATATATATATATATATATATATATATACAGTCCCTGGCCAAATTATTAGACGCACTGTATTTTTTTTAGTAATTTTATGTTTCTTAAGAGTTTTTATGCAACAATGGTATATTTAAACTACAATATTATTGATTTTTATTTAAAAGAATTGTTGTAGCCTACATATTTGTATTTATTTTTAACATATGGCAACACTGTGTTGATAAAGTGATACATGAACGTAAACAAGTACAAACCTGTATCAGTCGCGATCGGAATCGAGTCAGGTACGGACGTGTTTCTGTGGCTTTATGGACTGTGATTGTTTGTTTAACAGTTTTATACTACTCAGTTATTAGTTTATTTTGTATGCAGTGTTTTAAAAAAGTAATTGGACTATTTTCATTATGGGTAGAAAAGGCGATCTTTCACCACGTAAAAAAGCTGAAGTGAAGGCCCTTGTGATTGCGAAACCATTTGCAAACCGAGAAATATCACGAAAATTGGAGGTTTCTGAAGCTAGTGTACGACGCATAAAAAAAGAAAATTGAGTCAGGTAAGGAATTAAGCCCGAAAAGAAAGAAAAGATGCGGTAGAAAACCAATTTTCACTCCACGGTCAGAGAGATGTTTGAAGAAAATTTGTGTAGAAAACAGATTTGCTACCACAAAGGTAATAAAATCACAACTCCAGGATGCTAGCGTAAATGCTTCTGAGCGCACTGTTCGAAGAAAATTGAAAGAATTAGATTTTAAAGCCTGTCGCCCCGCCAGGAAGCCCAAGTTAACAGGTGCAATGAAAGCAAAGCGCCTGAAGTGGGCCAAACAATGGCAAGACAAAGATGTGGACTTCTGGAGATCGGTAAGATACAGCAATTTAATCAATAATTGATACATTATTATCATTGTCAGTTAAATAAAGCAAATAAACATGGAAGTTTATATATTTTTCCTATTTTTGACAGGTCTGCTTCAGTGACGAAAGCACATTCGAAATTTTGCAGAATAAAGCTCAGTATGTGCGTCGTCGTCATGGAGAAAAGTTTCATCCTGATTGTGTCGTCCCGACGGTTAAACATCCCACCAAAGTGATGATTTGGTCAGTCATCAGCGGCAAGGGCACTGGACGTCTGTACGTCGTCAAAGGAATAATGAGGCAAGATCAGTACAAAGAAGTATTACAAAATCGGTTGATTCCGCAGCTCAGAGAATGGTTTCCAAATGGGGAACCATTCAGTTTCATGCAAGATGGACCTCCCTGCCACACTGCTCGGTCTGTTAAAGCTTTTTTGGCAGAAAAAAAATATCCCTCTGTTGGATTGGCCGGGTAATAGCCCTGATGACCCCATTGAAAATGTGTGGGAGCTGATGAAAAGAGAAAGTGGCTAAAGATGTGATTACCAACAAAACCCAGCTGCTAGAAAAGATTATTCATGTGTGGAATCATCATCCTCAAATGCAGGAGAGAGTACAATCTTGCATTGATAGCATGCCGCGCAGAATTAAAGCTTTGATAGCGGCTAAAGGTGGCTCAACTAAATATTGACTTTTACTAACATTAATTTCACTTTTCTTTAAAACTTAATAAACTTATGCTTTTCTAAATTAATGCTGTTTTATTTATGTCAAATAAATAGGTAATTGATTGGATAATATAAAAATAAAAAACAAATCAATTTAAAATAATAAAACGGTACAAATATCACTCGGTAATTAATATTTTTACATGAAATCTTGCAGTGCGTCTAATAATTTGGCCAGGGACTGTATATATATATATATATATAATATATATATATATATATATATATATATATATATATATATATATATATATATATATATATATATGTTATATATATAAATTCTATTTAGTTGCCCTCACCCCAAGATAGAATTTCGCTCAGGTCTTTGTTAAGTTGAACCACTTCCTGCTGAGTGCGGATATTTACATGAGTAGCCGATGTTCGAGGGTTCAAAATAAATAATAAAATAAGTGATCTGCAAAATTGTAGAGTAGATTTTTCTGGACCTTTCTAGCAGATTATTAACGTAAATAAGAACGATAGTAGGAGACAGTGTAGAGCCCTGATAAGGTATTAGAAAGAAATCCGTTGACTGCCACTCATAAAGAACGCTCTCTGAGGAAACACAAAAAAAAAACAAAATTTATCAGACATACCATAAGACTTTAGCGTTACCAACAATTGTCACCTTAGATATATCAAGTGCAAATGCTCGAAATTCTCCAGAGCGTTCAATTGCGTTGTTCCAAACATGTGTAACATAAGTTAGAAGATCTGTTGATCTCTGCTTACGAAAGACGTATTGATGATCGCCAATAGTATTGAATCCTTCTAGATATTTCGGAAGGTGCTGATTGATAGCCTTTTTTGTCCAGGAGACTTAGCATTTTGCTGCCGATTTTGAGATAATAAGCTATAAATTGGTGTATACCTTCGTTTTGGCATTGTTTATGTGTAGTCAAAAGTCACCGATGATAGCTTGTTCGGTTCATCAAAAAAACGAAGGTCAAAGGTCACAAAAATTGGTTTTTCAACAATATCTCGTTTTTTTTATGCTCTAAATCACTTTGGGACCTATTATAAAAGTTGTAGAGCATAAAATTCTCTACAAGATTGGTCTAAGGTATTTTTTTCTAAGTCTAACCGTTTTTGAAATAGAGCGCGGAGAGTAGGAAGTATTTGGTCGTATGCATGATAACGCTACGTTAGCTGCATAATGCAATACGTTGTGCAGTTTTATACGTTAATAATTTACTAAAAATGTTTAAATAATCAACGAATTTCAATTATTTACTTGAAAATAAATGATATTTGTTTATAATATTTAGAAATAACATGTGTTTGATTAAATTTAGTAAATATTAGCTTAATTGCATTCTCATTATATTTTTATTTTCTCTGCTATGAAGTTGTAGAGATTTTCAAAATCGTTCTCCCAATTATTTATAATAAACGGATGGAATCATACTACTTTATGGCAGGATCTATGTAGTCAATTACGGACCGTATAATTTCCAAAAATGTTGGGTCCCTCATAGATACAATGCAGGTACATTTGCACTAATCAGTTTTAAATTTCGGTGATTTGTGCGATGTCGTAAATTTACAGTTTCGAGCGGATGATAATTCTAATTTATGGAGCTTATGCATATTATAATTTGAGAAATTTTAATATATACATAGAAAGTATTCGGATTAGTTAGTCTAGGGACTGCTCTGTAAAACCAATCAGCGGTGTGCACCACCAAGCAGCCATCCCCCTCTATTGAGTGGTTGCAAGAGAGCGAAAATACGAGAATATAAGTTCAAGAATTTTACCTTCTTAAGGCATTAGTGCGTGAAGCTTCGAAGAGCTAGAGTTTCTTCAAATTCACGTATATTCTCATATATTCTCTCTATACATCTTTACGATCAATGTGTGCGCGTATGTGTGTCGTCGACTACCTGTGTAATAGTTCACGTGTTATAGACGTAGAGGGCCACGCTTGACAGAGGGGGGCCTCTACCAACGGTCTTTTATGTTTTCATATAGTGAGTTGGGACAGATGTTACATAAGACTTGTACCGTTCTCAAGGCTTCTCCTTTTATTTAATTTCACTAGACTTCTCTTCAGTGTAAAACTGAATTTTGGCAAATACAGACATACGATTTCGGGTAAAATGGCTGAATTGTGTTTTATATGTGAAAAGTTACTATCAGATGACAAAACTGTGAATGTTTCGCGTGGCTTACAAGTTTTAAAAAATGCAAGTATTCAAAGAAATGACGGTAAAATTGACTATTTGAACACTTTAAGTTCTGTAAAAGTGCATATTAACTGCAGGAAACAGTACACCAGTGAACATAGTATAACTGCATATAAGCGACGCCTGGAAGATGATGAACCATCGACATCAAGTTCACCTCGTAGACTAAGAACTGAGCCTTTTGACTTCGCAAAATTGTGCTTGATTTGTGGCCAAACAGCTGATGAAGGAGAAGAAAAACGTAAACATCAAAAGTATAAGCGCGTCATTAGTAAGGTACAAACTAAAATTATGAAAGACAATATAATTAAAAGAGCAGTTGAACGAGGTGATTCTTTTGGAGAATTAGTGAAAAGTCGCGTAATTAGTGAATTTGACTTGATTGCTGCCGGAGCAAAATATCACACTATTTGCATGACTAAATTCTTTCATTCAAAGCCGTCTAAACATGAAGAGCCGAGCCGAAAAGATGAAATCGAAGTAGCAATGCAAGAAATTTTTTCTTTTATTGAAAATAACGAAGATTCACAATTTACATTGAAAGAGCTTCGAGATGTCCCTACGCAGTATTTGCCCGATGATGCTACTATTATTTCCAATTTAAGACAGAAATATTTAAGTAATATAGTAATCACGGTGAAGAATAGATCATTCACTATTATAAGTTTTCGCGACACGCAAGCTGATCTATTATCACAAAAGTGGTATGAAAATAAAAAAAAAACTCCGGAAGAAGAACATTTTTAGTAAATTATTAACGTATAAACTGCACAACGTATTGCATTATGCAACTAACGTAGCGTTATCATGCATACGACCAAATACTTCCTACTCTCCGCGCTCTATTTCAAAAACGGTTAGACTTAGAAAAAAATACCTTAGACCAATCTTGTAGAGAATTTTATGCTCTACAACTTTTATAATAGGTCCCAAAGTGATTTAGAGCATAAAAAACGAGATATTGTTGAAAAACCAATTTTTGTGACCTTTGACCTTCGTTTTTTTTGATGAACCGAACAAGCTATCATCGGTGACTTTTGACTACACATAAACAATGCCAAAACGAAGGTATACACCAATTTATAGCTTATTATCTCAAAATCGGCAGATAGGCTCTTTTTTCAGCTATATTGCCTGGACTATTTCTATAACTTTCAATATTCTTAAAGGCAGTGGGAGTCGATAGTTGTTTGATTAGACCTTCCTGCCCTTTTAGGTATCGGCTGAATTATAGCCCATTTCCAGCAGGAAGGATATAGTAGGTTGAAAATCCTGCAGAAAACTGATGTTAATTCGCTGGCACATTTTTTGAGTACTACGACAGGTATTTCATCAACGCCAGAAGCTTTTTTTTTTATGTCTAGCTTCATTAAAATACGTTTTATGTCTGAAGATAATGTCGGACATCGACAATAGAATGTGAAACAGAGTTCAGCTAATAAGTTGATTTTCTCAACTAGTGTGGTTGCAAACATATTATTTGGTCATGTAAGTGGTGGTACTAATGGCCTTAGCGACTGACCCAAGAGTCCTGGAATTATTGAGTCAGGCAAAAAGTTTGTTTTTAATTCTTTCATTGTGTGTTCCCTTGGTTTCTTTGCATATATTCCGGGTGCGAACAAAAATAGTACGATTTATAACATTAGGATTTTCACGCCATTATCGGTAAGCAAGATGTGTCGAAGCCACAACTTCTTTACATTTTCTGTCGAACTAAGGCTTGCCTTCGAAAAAGAAATGTTGTAAACCAACTGCTTTTTATTATTTACATTACTATATTGTTTTGCCCTTTAGCTACGCCTATGAGTTTAATATAAAGCCATAGTTTAACCAATTCTCAATCAAAGATACACTATGTACACTTACTAATGGCTCAGTAAAACAACTACTTTCTACAATTAATTATTTTCTTTGTAAACTTCTTGATGGCGCCAAGAAGTCACCAAACTCTGTAATCACTAAGATGATAGGCAAATATTTATCAGCTAAACTTAAACTGGAAATGATAATAATCTTCACAGACAAGGTGTCGCAATTGCTGTCTCGAGAGATATTATGTCACCAACTTTATCCCTATCTCAGACCGTGCCATGCTTTTACAACTGCAAACCAACTCAAGGAAAATAAACATAATGCAAGTATGTATATGCCCCTACTGCTGACAAGCCTGAAGAAGATATTGAGCTTTTCTACGAACAAATTAAACAGACACTTGAATCACTAAAACAAAGAGATATCACCATAATTCTTGGAGACTTTAATGCGAAGGTCGGCAAAGGGAAGTATGACAAATACATAGGTGAATATGGGTTAAGGACAAGAAATGAGAGAGGTGATAGACTAGTACAATTCTGCCAAGAAGAAGAAATGATAGTAACGAATACCTTCTACGAGCTTCCAAGGCGACGACTCTACACATGGAGATCCCCACAAGACAGCGATCAAAATCCAGTAAGAAATCAGACAGACTACATCTTAATAAAAGCAAGATATAGAAACTGCATCAAGTCAGTTAAGGCTTACCCGGGCGCTGATGTCTCCTCGGACCACAGTCCCTTAATAGCCCAGACATCAGACTCAAAAGAACACAAAAGAAAAAAGAAACAAGGATAAATGTAGAGCTTTTAAAAAGCCAAGACATACGAAATGAGTTAGAAACAGAAATAAACAAAAATCTGAAAATACTCGAAAGCAAGGAAAAATATCGAAACTGTAGAGACGTAAATGAAAAATGGTACGACATCAAATCAGCCCTGTTGGAACCCTCAATAGCCATTTTAAAAAAAGAACCATCCACAGGAAAGAAAGAATGCATAACTACCGAAATTTTAAATCTGATGGATAAAAGAAGAAGCTTTAAAGAAAAAAAAAAACCGGTCAAGTGCAAGTTGAACTTGCACAATTAGTGTTCCGTACGTTGATTGTTTTTGAAATAAAAATTTTTGTTAGGGTGGTATAAAATGATCAGTGACTTCACAAAACACACCCCAAATGAGTTTTTCAACAAAGTTTGTTTCCAATCTTTACTGAAAACTGGTGACCTTGAAATTTTGTTTTTTTTTATATACCAAATAAATTATTAAAGGTAATGCATTCGTGATAATTTTCGTTCAATCTATACCCCGTGGAGAATATTCCAGAATTTTTTCAAAATTTTTTGATCAGTATTTTTCGAGATAAGGTAGAGGACAGCGATTTTTTAAAAGTAATACGAAGAAAAGTCTGCGCAAGTAATACATTATATATATATATTTTTTACTCGTGTTTTCATAAGCTTTCATTTGACACCACACTCGATGACCTAGTAAAAAAAATTTTTTTTCACTTCCGATTTCACCCCTCGAAACGAACCCCTTAAGTCAAAATTTATGTTACGGTGGTATAAAATGATCAGAGACTTCACAAAACACACCCCAAATGAGTTTTCAACAAAGTTTGTTTTCCAATCTTTACTGAAATCTGATGACCTTGAAATTTTTGTTTTTTTTTTATATACCATATAAATTATTAAAGGTAATGCACTCGTGATAATTTTCGTTCAATCTACACCCCGTGGAGAATATTCCAGAATTTTTTCGAAATTTTCTGATAAGTACTTTTCGAGATAAGGCCCGGGACAGCGATTTTTCGCGAATTTTTTAAAAATAATACAAAGAAAAGTGCGCGCAAGTATAATATTTTATATATATGTTTTACTCGTGTTTTCACAAGCTTTCATTTGACACCACACTCGATGACCTAGTAAAATTTTTTTTTTTTCACTTCCGACTTCACCCCCCAAAACTAACCCCTTAAGTCAAAATTTAATTCTCAAAACTACATGGCTCTGATGAGGCCATCAATTCCTATATTATTACCAAATTTCGCCTTTCTATGTCAAATAGTTTCGGAGAAAATCGGGTGTGACAGACAGACAGACACCGAAGTGATCTTATAAGTATACCGTACGGAACACTAAAAATGAGCAACAATATAAAGAAAGAAACACAACGAATACTTCGCACAAAGATCAGAAAAGCAAAGGAAGATTATTACAAGCAGAAATGTGAAGAAATTGAGGAGTTACAAGCAAAGCACGACAGTTTCAACATACATAAAAAAGTGAAAGAACTTGCCGGCACCAGTAAACATAAACAACTAAATATATTATACGATAACAACGGGAAAATAGTCATAGAAATAGAGCAAAAACTGGAAATATGGAAGAACTACATTGCACAACTCTTTGAAGATGAAGGGATGAAGTGATATATGCACTGAACACACTAAAGAACAGAAAAGCTTCAGGGCCAGATCAACTGCCAGCGGAAATCCTTAAACTGATAGAGGAGGACCAGTTTCATATTCTGATAGAATTAATTAATACTATATATAGAACTGGAATAATTCCAAATGAGTGGTTATTATCAACTTTCATAACGCTTCCAAAAAAGAAAAGCGCCAAGTATTGCTCAGACTACCGTACAATAAGTCTGATAGCTCATACAGTGAAAATCTTGTTGAAGGTGATCCATAATAGAATATTCAGAAAACTAGATGCAGACATCAGTAATACTCAATTTGGATTCCGTAAAGGCTTGGGAACAAGGGAAGCATTGTTTGCACTCAATGTCCTGTCGCAAAGGTGCCTAGACATGAATCAGGACCTACACGCGTGCCTTATAGACTATAATAAGGCCTTTGATAAAGTTAGACATGACCAACTCATAGAAACGTTAATAAAGAAAAGAATAGACATCAGAGACATAAGAATAATTTCTAATCTCTACTATGGCCAAAAAGCAGCAATACGAGTGGAAGACATGGCATCTAGAGAAATAGAAATCCAAAGGGGTGTTCGCCAAGGGTGTATACTCTCGCCAATCCTCTTTAATGTGTACTCGGAGGACATAATAAGTAAAGCACTGGATGATCAAGACATAGGCATTAAAATAAACGGCACGGTAATAAATAATCTGAGGTACGCTGATGATACAGTTCTCTTAGCTGAAACACATGAAGACCTACAGACGTTAATTAATAAAATTGTCACAGCGAGTGAAAAATATGGACTATCACTGAACATAAGCAAAACAAAATATATGTTAATAACAAAAACAACTCAGGAAGATCGTAGGGTATATATAAATAATCAACCTATCGAAAGAGTAAAGGAATACAAATATCTAGGCACGACCATCAATGAAAACAACGATAGCTCCAAAGAAATAAAAGTCAGAATTGAACAGGCCAGAAGTACATTTATAAGAATGAAGAGGCTTTTCTGTTGCCGATATCTCAACCTTGAATTAAAAATACAAATAATGAGATGTTATGTAATGTCTGTACTATATGATGTGAGAAGACTGGAGGCATTTGAGCTATGGATATACCGGAGAATGCTAAAGATTTCATGGGTGGAGAAAGTGACCAACGTGGAAGTTGCAAAAAGAAAGGGAAGTAATTCTAACGATTAAGACAGGAAAACTGTTATATATGGGTCACATCTTGAGAGGGGAGAAGTATCGGTTGCTCCAGACCATCATGCAGGGAAAGATCGTAGGAAGAAGATCCATAGGAAGGAGACGGAACTCGTGGCTGAAGAACCTTCGAGAGTGGTTCGGCTGTAGCAGCCGCGAGTTATTTAGATCTGCCGTCTGCAAGATAAAAGTCGCTATGATGATTGCCAAACTTCGCAGCGGAGACGGCACTTAAAGAAGAAGAAACTTAAGAGGACGCCTATGGTAAATAGAGAGTAAATGTATAAAATAATAGGCAGTCAGCTAAAGAAAGGATTATTACATTATTATTATTGCATTATTATTATTCGTAGTTAATTAAGAAAAGACATAAAAGGCATTATTATTAACATTAAAAACATCAAGCATTAAATATTATTATTACGAGCTTTGATATTGTTATCTTCATACCAAGCTATAAGTATTATAACATTTACTTAATAAAAAATTAGAAGTTTTATCATGTGTTGTTTTTTGATCGACTTACAAACCAGTAAAGCAACGGTCGGTTACAACAGAGATGTAAGTTTCCATGCCAGCCAAAATAACATCGGAAACTTCCTTATCGCAGTTAGATAGGTCCCCTGATCTAAAACAAACATCTAACCAAGGGAAACTCTAACTCTCCCCACCCAGATTACAATTTATAAAACAGCAAAAATTTAGGGACAACTTTTCTCCAATCAGGAGTCCGATGTATTTTTACAAAGGTATAGTAAATCCCAAGATATAAAATCCTGTCTTTTTGCTTTTTCAATGGGGCAATAAACGACCCTATTACGGTTTTGTGCATAGTTGCCAGGTATTACGATAAACGTATTTTTATTTTACCTGCTTTGTATACCGCCCTCACTTGCACCTGCAATCATATTGGATCTATTTTTACCTATATATTTCCTACCTGGCAACCCGGTTTGGAGCCCTTTAAGTATTTGATAATATAGGCCTAATAACCACAGGTCCCCATTACGATTCGAAATTTACTTTTTATTATTTTTATTTTTAGTTTTACTTACAACTTACAACGTAACAGTTCTATTTTAATTATATGGCGTCCGTGAGAAAATTGCAATAGGGGCTATCGCAAGAAAAAACAAATAGTGAAAAATGTTTACGGTAGTTTGGTAAAAAGAAATTTGAATAAACAAACTGCTTTCCACGAAACCAGTGAACTAACAAAAACCCCAATTTCTACGATTAAGGTATTGTAGGAAAACCATCACTCAGGAACAGGAAAAAAACGGAAAGATTTTCAAATGCATCAGAAGAAAAATATATTCTATGTATGAAGAGCAGTTGGTGCCGACACTAGACAAAATAAAATTAAGACTGGTGCAGGACGGGACCAATATACATTGTGGCCGATCAACCCTTCACAGAATTCTCTTAAGAAGAGGATTCACATTCCGAAAAATCAACAAAAGGCAAGTAGTGATGGAGTCACAAAGATTACGAATCTTGCGACATACTTATTTACAAGAAACTAAAAAGTATCGATCAGAGAATTGGCCAATAATTTACCTTGACGAAACATGGTTCGATACCCATGACACTATGCAAAAAGGGTGAGTTCACAGCAGTACAAAATGTCAGACTAACGCACCTTCAAATAACAGTAAACGAATAACCATTTTGCATGCTGGATCTGAAAAGGGCTGGGTTTCAAATTGTCTACTATTATCTGCAAAAAACATAAAAAATTCTAGTTTGGACTATCACGAAGACACGACCGCAGAACTTTTTGCAAATTGGTTTCAAAATTCCCTTTTGCCAAATGTTTCCAAACAGAGTGTTATAGTTATGGACAATGCAAGTTACCATAGTCGCCTACTAAATAAAGATTCTTAATGCAGCCAACACCAAATCGAAAATACAGGAATATATGTTAGAAAATTTCATTTATTTTGACTTTAGTTATAAAAAAAGTGATCTTTTGGAAGTTTCGAAAGACTATAAATTGAAAAAGAAATATGTTTGTGATAGTATGGCTGAGAAAATGGGACACACTGTTTGTTGTGTGTTTAATCCAATTCAACATATTTGGCATCAAGTCAAGCCAAAAATAAGGGCACAAAATGTTTCTCCTACTTTAAGTGTGAAGTGGTTAAATTAGTAAAAAAAGTTATAAATGATATACCTTGTGAAAGCTGGAAGAATTTCATTCAGCACGTTGTTAAAGTTGAAGATTCATATATTTGTGTAAATAATATAAAACCACTGATAATTACCTCAGCTGATGACAGTGATAGTGAAACCGAATAAGGTTTAAGTTAAAATATATTTTTATTTATACAATATGTCCTCTCTTATAAACCCCATTCATTCAAACTGTATATTTGTACTTCTTGTCCATTTGTTTTTACATGCATCTATAAATAAACATCTCCAAAAACACTTATAATTTTATTTATTTGCATTAATGAATAAAATTCTTACGTCCATCTCTGCAACCTATCATAAACAAAAGATCAGGATTTTTATATTGCCCACTTAAAACGGCAAAAATCGGGATCTTATATTTTGGGACAGGCTATAATTCGAATTCATTGCTTCCTTAGTACCCTTAGACTGGAAACTATAGGAACTTACTACGTATCTTATTTCGCTTCTAATAATTGGGTTTTTGAATAAAAAATAAATATCGATATTTTTACTTCATTTTAAAACTTTATCATAAATAATATTGATAATTGATGCGAAAAACTTTTTAAAATTTTTTTAAAATTAATTATAGATTAAAAGATTAAAATTTATAAAATTTTTTTAAAAATCACGTGACTACGAAAGCGCCATGATTGGCTGCATTGTTTGTGACGTCATTATGTTAAAGTGTTTTCACTCAAGGACTAACAGCTTCTACCTGTGTGTACACTGTCAAAATTATTGGAGTTTAGTGCAAAAAAAATTATCGGTGGTTATTAATTTAATTTAATCCAATTTAATTTAGTAATGTGTGACAATTTACGCTGTCCATTTGGTCCAGTGTATAACCTAGCTGGATATATATAAATTTTAAAACACTAAGTAAAACAAAAATCATTCGATAACATTATTCTGATATGAATGATTATTAAATACATTATTATATTAAAATACTTACATGGAAGTGATTTTCAAAACAGAAAAAATTTGATGCTGTTTTAGGATTAATACATCGTGCTGCTTGGACGACGTTTAACATCTTGTGGCACATTTAAAAACATTTTTTCGGGAGTGTTTGTGTAGTATTGGTACAAAATGGTACGAAACTGGCACGATAGCTTGTTAGATTAGGCATTTTCAATAAATTTATCAATATACTGATGATAATGACAAGAATAAATTGATTGAAAACTAAGACACTCGTGTATCAGCTGTCTGTGATGTTGAGGAGAAATAAACATTGTGACGCTGGGATTTTTTTGGGACGTCATCGGTACTAAGTTTAAAATTTATTTTCAATTTGATATAACTTTTTAATTATAACGAAAAAAAAATAGGTTTTGTAAAACTTATACAGTGTGTCCCAAAAAGTTTTATACAAATGGAGAAAAAGTTTATCTTACATATTACAAAAAATTTCGACCATAGCTGGATAGCCAGCAAGGTTCGAACCGTTGGCCGGCAAAGTCACCGGATTTAACACCCATGGACTTCTATCTCGGGGGAAGATTGAAAGACCTAATTTTTAAATTGCCGACAAACACCAGGCAAGAGTTAAAAGTCGCAGTGATACAAATTGTTTTGTTTTAGTTTGCTCTACTCGGAATAAATTGTTTTATTGTTGTTTTGTTTTATTTTCTACGTAGTTTAAAGTACTATAGCATTTAGTAAATTTCATTGTAGTTATGACTCTTAGAGTTACTTTTGGGAATTTTTTTTTACGATTTGACTGCTATCGGTAAACAATTGATATTGCCGCTCCGTCCAAAGCCTACTTCACAAAATGTGCATTTAAAACTCGCGTAAAAAAACAGAAAACCTTTATATTTTGAAGCCGATTTAAGCAAAATATAAAGTGTGCTATATTTTTAGAATGGTAATTTAAAGCTCTATTCGGATTCGGAAAAATATACAGGGTATCCCATTTAAAAAACATATTTTTGCGTTAATAACTATTAAAATATTAGTTGTGAAAAAAATGTAACTTACACTGTTGAAATCCACGTAAAAAAGTGCTTCGAGAATGTTTTTACAGAAATCAAAAATTTTCAATAGGAAAAGAATTACATACATTTTTCCAAAATGCAGATTTTCGAAAAACACTCTGTATATCTGAAACGCTACTAGATATCGATATGCCGTTTTCACCTTTGAGTTTATCATAAAAATTGAGCCTCAGACATCGACATCAGTTTTCGTCTATCTCCTTTAGATAAAGGGGTTTACCTTTAAAAGTGTCCAATTTGGACCACCCTGTACATTTTTATCAGGGTGTCTCTTTTTAAAGATTTCTGCTGCTTCTCTAAAAGTTTTGTAATTATCTCTAACTATGAGAACAATTTCAATTTTATCTTCATCACTCAATTTTACAACAGAAAAAATTTGATGTTGTTTTAGGATTAATACGTCGTGCTGCTTGGATGACGCTTAACATCTTGTGGCACATTTAAAAACATTTTTTCGGGAGTTTTTTTTTTAGTATTGGTACAAAATGGTACGAAACAGGCACGATAACTTCTTAGATTAGATATTTTCAATAAATTTATCAATATACTGATGATAATGACAAGAATAAATTGATTGAAAACTAAGACACTCTTATTAGCTGTCTGTGATGTTGAGGAGAAACAAACATTACGACGCTGGGTTTTTTTTCGGCACGTCATCGGTACTAAGTTTAAAAATTTAATTTCAATTTGATATCACTTTTTAATTATAACGAAAAAAAAAATAGGTTTTGTAAAACTTATACAGTGTGTCCCAAAAAAGTTTTATATAAATGGAGAAAAAATTTATCTTACATATTACAAAAAAAATTTACTCTTGATAAAAAGCTCTGCATCACACGGAAATCCATAATCAAGCATTAAAAGTTTAAAATATTTGATGGTATGCAGGGAAAATAAAAAATAATGATTTATAAAGGATAGTAAAGTGTGTTTAAATTTAGATACGATTGAAAATATTAATAAGAACTAAAAAATTGTGCTCACGTTTAGATTTGTGGCCTTCCTAGTTAAAATTTCAAAAAAACTGCAGTAAACACGCCAGTAATTGTTATTTGTTGAATAAAGGAAAACGAAATTAATTAAAAACTAGTGCACTGATTTTGATTGTTATCATATTTTTGTTAAAAATTTGATAACCTTTTTATCTGCTTTACAACAATTACATCCATAATAAATTTGTACTAATATTAGTTTATTTTGAAATTACAACATTACTTAATTACTACGTACATAACAACTAAATATATGGATTAATTCTAACTTTATTGCACAATTGCTTCAATGTATCCACCGTCCCTTTCTAAACAGGTGATTGTTCTTCGAGGAAAATCTTTTATTACATCTCTATTACGTCAACAGTTATAACTTCACGTATTTCCCTAATGACTCTCTCAAGATGATCGACATCTTGAAATGGCCTTTTAAGATAAACTTTTTCCTTTAAGTAGCCCCATAAAAAAAGTCTAGAGGGGTGATGTCCGGAAACCTTGGGGGCCAAGTAAACTGCATACACCTCCCTATTACTCTACTGTTAAAAATGTAGGGGAGATAATCTCGAACGTTTCTCGTATTGTGACATGATGCACCATCATGTTAGTACCATATACGTTGTCTTTCAATTATCGGTAGGCGATTAAGAAACTCAGGGAATTCATTATTTAAAAATTGTAGGTAACGTTCAGCACTCATATTATCTCGAAAAAACCGGTCAAGTGCAAGTTGAACTTGCACAATTAGTGTTCCGTACGTTGATTGTTTTTAAAATAAAAATTTTTGTTAGGGTGGTATAAAGTGATCAGTGACTTCACAAAACACACCCCAAATGAATTTTCAACAAAGTTTGTTTCCAATCTTTACTGAAAAACTGGTGACCTTGAAATTTTGTTTTTTTTTTATACACCAAATAAATTATTAAAGGTAATGCACTCGTGATAATTTTCGTTCAATCTATACCCCGTGGAGAATATTCCAGAATTTTTTCAAAATTTTTTGATCAATATTTTTCGAGATAAGGTAGGGGACAGCGATTTTTTAAAAGTAATACGAAGAAAAGTGTACGCAAGTATTACATTATATATATATATATATATATATATATATATATATATATATATATATATATATATATATATATATATATATATATATATATATATACATATATATATATATATATATATATATATATATATATATATATATATTACTCGTGTTTTCACAAGCTTTCATTTGACACCACACTCGATGACCTAGTAAAAAAAATTTTTTTTCACTTCCGATTTTTCACCCCTCAAAAACGAACCTCTTAAGTCAAAATTTATGTTACGGTGGTATAAAATGATCAGTGACTTCACAAAACACACCCCAAATGAGTTTTCAACAAAGTTTGTGTCCAATCTTTACTGAAATCTGATGACCTTGAAATTTTTGTTTTTTTTATATACCATATAAATTATTAAAGGTAATGCACTCGTGATAATTTTCATTCAATCTACACCCCGTGGAGAATATTCCAGAATTTTTTCGAAATTTTTTGATAAGTACTTTTCGAGATAAGGCCCGGGACAGCGATTTTTCGCGAATTTTTAAAAATAATACAAAGAAAAGTGCGCGCAAGTATAATATTATATATATATTTTTTACTCGTGTTTTCACAAGCTTTCATTTGACACCACACTCGGTGACCTAGTAAAAAAATTTTTTTTCACTTCCGACTTCATCCCCAAAACTAACCCCTTAAGTCAAAATTTAATTCTCAAAACTACATGGCTCTGATGAGGCCATCAATTCCTATATTATTACCAAATTTCACCTTTCTATGTCAAACAGTTTCCGAGAAAATCGGGTGTGACAGACAGACACACAGACAGACAGACAGACAGACATACATACAGACAGACAGACAGACAGACAGACACCGAAGTGATCTTATAAGTGTTCCGTACGGATGCTATCTTTAAAAATTCCACACCACACATTAGTTTTAAACGAGTATTGATCTCGAGTTTGGATACTGAAGTTAGGATTAACATGGCTCCACCAGCGATAGTTTTGAGAACTTACTGTCCCATTAGACGTAAGTGTTGCTTCGTCAGAGAAAAGTATTTGTCCTGCTATAAACCTCTTATCTTCCAACTCTCCTTGAATCCAAGCACAAAATTCAAATCTTCGTTCAAAATTCTCTGCTTTTTAAGTATGGGTAAATTGGAGTTTGTATGGTTTAAATTTATTTGATCTTAAAATTCTCACAACTAACATTCAATAAAGCTGACCTTTTCCGAAGTGAATCTTCTGGCTTTCTGCTACCGACAGCATTACTTGATTTTGATTATCTTCATCTGAAACCCATGCCTGATGTTTCTTTGTAAATTTATTTTCAACACTTCCATAAATCTTGAATTTATTTATTAGATATCCTACAGTTGTGAATTGTACAGGGTGGTTCAAATTGGACACTTTTAAAGGTATACCCCCTTATCTAAAGGAGATAGACGAAAACTGATGTCTGTGTCTGAGGCTCAATTTTTATGATAAACTCAATGGTGAAAACCACATATCGATATCTAGTACCGTTTCAAATATCTGCATTTTGGAAAAATGTTTGTAATTCTTTTCCTATTGAAAATTTTTGATTTCTGTAAAAAACATTCTCAAAGCACTTTTTCACGTGGATTTCAACGATGTAAGTTACATTTTTTTACAACTAATATTTTATTGGTTATTAATCCAAAAATATATTTTTTAATGGGATACCTTTTATATTTTTCCTTATCCGAATAGAGCCTTAAATTACCATTCTAAAAATATAGCACACTTTATATTTTGCTTAAATCGGCTTCGAAATATAAAGGTTTTCAGTTTTTACGCGAGTTTTAAATGCACATTTTGTGAAGTAGGCTTTGGACGGAGCGGCCATATGGTTTAATTCAATTGTTTACTCGTAATTGTCAAATTTTACTTCAGGATCAGTTATTGAATTGTCAAATAAATCGCAATGAAGTTTGAAAATTACGAAAAATGGGACAGTGTGTTTCATACAAACTGGAGAAAATTCAGAAGCGGCAAGTAATTTGTACCACGAACGGTATCTAAAGAGGCGTCAGCCCTTCAAGGATATATTCGCTCGATTGCGACATAACCTAGTTAATAGCGGCCAGTTTGAAAAGAAACGATCCAAAAATTATGCATCAAACAGGGATAAGGAGTTAGAAGAAATAGTAGTTTTAGGAACTATCGGAAATAATCCCAACACTTCAACCTGACAGTTAAAAGAATCCACTGGACTACCAAGAACTAACCTAAGTCGTACTTTGAAGAAGCACAAATTCAGGCCATATAAAACAAGAAAAGTTCATCACACTGAGATACGGAGATTTTCAACGGATTTTTGCCAATGGTTTCTGGAGAATTGTAGCCATGTTCCAAATTTTTCATTAAATTACCCTTGGACAGACGAAGCTTATGTAAGCAATGCAGGTATTTTTAACCGTTACAATTTTTATACGTGGGCACAAGAAAATCCTCATTTAGTTATGGAGCAAAGAAATCAAGGCAGATTTGGATTTAATGTGTGGACAGGAATTTTTAGAAGCAGGGTTATAGGTCCAATTATTTACGAAGGAACACTCGCCTCTCAGTGATATTTAGAAATTTTAAGACAGCAAATAGAACCTCTTGTTAATGAACTGCCGTTAATGGACCTTAGAAATATATTTCTTCAACACGACGGGGCCGTTGGCCGGCAAGGTGACCGGATTTAACACCCATGTACTTCTATCTCTGGGAAAGATTGAAAGACCTAATTTTTAAATTGCCGTCAAACACCAGGCAAGAGTTAGAAGTCGCAGCGATACAAAGTTTTGCAGCTCTCACTCCTCTTGAACTAATCAACTCGGTAAGAAGTGTCCAGAAAAGGTGCCGCCTATGTATAAATCAAACTGGTCGACATTTCGAACATCTCTTATAGAAAATTGTTTTGTTTTAGTTTGCTCCACTCGGATTAAATTGTTTTATTGTTGTTTTGTTTTATTTTCTACCTAGTTTAAAGTACTATAGCATTTAGTAAATTTTATTATAGTTATGACCCTTAGAATTACTTCTGGGAATTTTTTTTACGATTTGACTGCTATCAATAAACAATTGATATTGCCGCTCCGTCCAAAGCCTACTTCACAAAATGTGCATTTAAAACTCGCGTAAAAACAGAAAACCCTTATATTTTGAAGTCGATTTAAGCAAAATATAAAGTGTGCTATATTTTTAGAATGGTAATTTAAAGCTCTATTCGAATTCGAAAAAAATAAATTGGGTATCCCATTTAAAAAATATATTTTTGCGTTAATAACTATTAAAATATTAGTTGTAAAAAAATGTAACTTACACTGTTGAAATCCACGTGAAAAAGTGCTTTGAGAATGTTTTTACAGAAATCAAAAATTTTCAATAGGAAAAGAATTACAAACATTTTTCCAAAATGCAGATTTTTGAAAAACACCCCGTATATCTGAAACGGTACTAGATATCGATATGCAGTTCTCACCATTGAGTTTATCATAAAAATTGAGCCTCAGACATCGACATCAGTTTTCGTCTATCTCCTTTAGATAGAGGGGTTTACCTTTAAAGTGTCCAGTTTGGACCACCCTGTACATTTTTATCAGGGTGTCTTTCATTAAAGCTTTCTGCTGCTTCTCTAAAAGTTTTGTAATTATCTCCAAATATGAAAACAATTTCAATTTTATCTTCAACACTCAATTTTACTGGCATTTCTAATTATTGCAAATATAGACTGACGTCAGCTTTGAAGTTTATTGACAGTTGTTGGGTATTTCCAAAGATATGTTCATTTATTTTCAGCCTAAAATTCATGGTGATTTCGTTTTCTTTTATTCAATAAATAATCCAATAATTACTAACCTAACATATTTACTGGAGTTTTTTTTGAATTTTTAACTAGGAAGGCCACAAATCTAAAGTGAGCATAATTTTTTAGTTCATTTAAACACACTTTACTCTTCTTTATAAACCATTATTTTTTATTTTCCCTGTATACCATCAAATATTTAAAACTTTTGATGCTTGATTATGGATTTCCATGTGATGTAGAACTTTCTATCAAGAAAATTTTTTTTTGTAATATGTAAAATAAACTTTTTTTCTCCATTTGTATAAAACTTTTTGGGACACACTGTATATGACCTCTCCATTTATGACAATTTTTTTTTCGAAGCCCCAATTATGCAGCCATGGAATGAGTAGAAACAATTCAAGTTTAATTAAATATTTGTTGTTATAAAACTTCAGTTGTTGCTAAGGACCCATAATACCCGCATAAGTATAGTGTTCTGTATATTCAAGTTGGTAAAAGTCAAAGCAGCGTGCTGGTCTCCTTCACCTTTGCTCGTAGAAATTATTCAGGCCTGTCTGCACGATCTCCTAAACGTAATCAAATCGTTTGATTTGATTGAAAGGAATATCATGACTGTAATTTATGAAAATATAACAAGTTATAGTGTGTATGGGAGTCTTAATTACGCAATTTCGTTTTGCTTCTAAATCCTTGGAACTTTTACTGCAAATATTTTTGCAGAGTGCAGTTTTTTGTTTAGATTCATTTATCTTGTGAAACCTCAATAATTTAAATAATAATGAAATAACGCGTAGGCTGAAAAGTTTTTGGTCTAGCTACTTAAAACACTTTTTTTGGAAAATTCGACTTTATTCATCAACATAGCCTCCTTTAAGAGCGATACAATCAGTCCAACGCTTTTCTAACATTTCTATACTTTTTCTGTAGAAGAATTTGTCTTTGCCTTCAAAATAGGCCTCAGTTGCGGCGATAACTTCTTCACTGGAGCCAAATCTCTTTCTCGCGGGCATTTTTTTGAGGTCTGCAAATAGATAATAGTCGTTGGGGGCCAAATCTGGAGAATACGCTGGATGAGGAAGCAATTCTAACTTCAATTCATGCAATTTTGCCATCGTAACCATTGACTTATGACAAGTTGCATGGTCTTGATGAAAGAGCACTTTTTTCTTGTTCATTTTGGGCCGTTTCTTTGCGATTTTTATCTTCAAACGAACCAATAACATTATATAATATTCGCTATTGATGGTTTTCCCTTATCAGCATAGTCGATGAAAATTATTCCATGCCCATCCCAAAATACAGCACCTCAAACTAGCCGCCAGTTCCCTAGACCGTCGAACCCGCTGCTGCTCTCGGACGAAGACGATGACCCCCCTCGCCCTCCGTGACAAGAAGAATGTCATCCTAGGTTAAGTTTAAATTAGTCCTAATTTAAGTCTTGTTACATCCTAGTTTAAGTTAGCGTAAGTCTTAGTCTAAGGTAGTTTTAGTCTTAGTTCTAAGTCCTAGCTTTAAGAAACTTCATGTATATACCAAACACATTTGTTAGGTTAAGTTAGCATAGGATTCCTATTGTAAGAACTTAGGTTAAGATAGAATAAGTTTACATTTAGTTATAGAAATTATTTTTATATACTTTCAAAAATTATAAGAAAGAGGGCTAGCCTAACTTAGAACCCAATAAAGACAGTGACCAAAATATAGAGGCCAAAACCTTCCCAGCCGACTGTTGTGTCTTTGGTCGCTTCGGGCGGCTTTCACCGGCTGCTCTCCACTCAGCTGACTGCCGATTTGATTCGGGTGTGTAATGGTGGATTCATGTTTCATCCGTGATCACATATTACATGAAAAAAATCCTTTTCATTGCTCTTAAACACGTCCAAATAGCGCTCAGAATCATCAACACTTTGTTGTTTTTGGTCCACTGTCAGCAAACACGGCACCCATTTCGAACAGAGCTTTTTCATGCCCAAATGTTCATACAAAATATGACCAATACGTTCTTTTGATATCTTTAGGGTGTCAGGTATCTCACGCAATTTCACTTTACAGTCATCCCTAACAATTTTGTGGATTTTTTTTTAGTTTTCCGGTCTAATCACCAGCATCATTTGGATCTGTACGACCGCGTTTAATTGCAGCATGTCAGTAAATGATGATTTTCCAGGGGCCGAGTCCCCGTAACACTGATTAAGCCATTGCTTTGCTTGAACGGTACTTTTTCCCATCGAAAAACAGTGTTTAATCAACACAGAAAATTCGATTTTTTCCGTTGTTTTGAAAATATCAAAAGTAGCTCATTAAAATCACTGTAACTTGTAAACCAATCGTCGAAATGTCATAAAATTTTGAGACGTGTCGCTTGAAGGCTGGTACTTCTAAAAATCATATGAATTTTTTGGAAAGGGCGATCTCTACATATGTGTCAGACCAAAAACTTTTTAGCCTACGTGTCTCTAGTACTTTTTTTTATGTGTTTAGCACACGTGCTACAGGGAGGTCCCTAAAGCGCTACAGGAGCGACACTTGTGCGGAAAAAGCGATTCACGTTGTTCTTAAATCGCTGTAAATTGTACTCGGTGGGAAACACCGTCCTGGACAACTTATTCCAAAGGGATGATGTTCTCCATATGAAAGACTGCTTGAAAAGCGTTGTACGAGGAGTCACAAGCTGAACCTCATACGGATGTGAAGTATCAGCGCGACGTGTATTTCTAACATGCACCGCTTTGGGAGGAATTAAACGGGCCACATCTTACGAACACTTTCCATGAAAATACTTGTAGAATAAGCTCAAGTCGCCAACCGTTCTTCAATGTTCCAGCGAATCAAGGCCGCCGGTCAGTTCCGGGTCTCCAATCAGACGAACAGCTCTTCTCTGAATGGAATCCAACAAATGCAGTGTATGTTTGGGAGCGGAGCCCCAAACATGGGGAGCAGTATTCCATAATTGGTCGAATTTGAGCTTTGTAAAGAATTAACAGTTGTTGTGGCGTGTAAAGCTTTCTGGTTCGAAATAATATTCCCAACTTTTGAGAAGCTCTCCTTGCTATGCCTGCAACCTGCTCATGCCAGGACATATTTGCTCCCAAATTAACGCCCAACAAATTAGGTGACGATGTTAGAGGAATGGAGTGCCCTGCCATAACTATGTCGGGTTCAGCAACGTTAACTTTTTTAGAAAAAAACTGCTGCCTGGGTTTTTGTAGTGTTAAATTCCACTTGGTTTCTGTCACCCCAAGATAGAATTTCTTCTAGGTCTTTCTTAAGTTGAACAACTTCCCGCTGTCTGCGGACACTCGCCTGAGCAGCCGATGTCCGAGCGTTCAAAGTGAATGAAGAGATAAGCGTACCGTCATCTGCAAAGCTGTAGATTGGATTTCCGGTAATACTAATCGGGTCTGATTATACTGATGGGCGTTTGGAAAATTATATTTTGGAGAATAAACGCAAAAAAAAAGTAATCATACGAGGGTCCTCTTCATTCACGGTGCTCACAGCATCGATATTTTTTGGAACAGCAACCGATTTTGATCGATCTTCACGAAATTCATCGCTGATGGAAGCAGGACCATGACGAAATTCTGCAAACCACTTATAAACAGTCTTCTTTGATGGTGATTCATTACCAAAAGTTGAACGAAGCGATTCGAGGCATTGTTGTTGAGTTAGGCCTTTATTGAAAGCGTAAAAAATCATCCAACGAAAACCTTCACGTAAAATTTCTATTTGTTCACAAAATTGTTTTTTTTTTAAAGGCTCCCTGTAAAAAAACTACTCTGCCAATTTCTGAGCTACCACTGTTTTAACAATAACAAATGTCAAATTTTATAACAATGGTAATGTCACATCTCAATGGCGCCCTTTAGGGGTCGTTTGTAAAAACTTATGTTAAAAGGCAGCCCTCTTATTTATAGATTTAATCTAAAGTTACAAAATTGGCGCTACTTGACAATTTTACTACGATAGAAAAAAAATCGCACAAGTTCGTGCAGAAATTTGTGCTGTTTACACTAAAGATACTTTATCAAAAATAACAGTCGGCACATAAGCAATCATAACATCGCTAGGGAGCCACACGTCTGCCATTAACTAGTTTCAACTCATTTGCAAAAGGCTGGAAATAGAAAGGAACTCAATGTTTGGATGCCACATAATTTAACGAATTTCCATCTATGAAGCATTGTTGAAATGGAACAAAATCGATCTATTTTTGAAACATACCATTACCGCGATGAAAAATGAATCACGTGGTGTCCGAAAAAAAATCATGGCGAAGCTGCTCCAACGGTAACTAAGCTAAGATTAACGCCAAGAAGAGTGATACTGTGCGTTAGGTGGGAATGTAAGTAAAACATGTATCATGAGGTGATACAACCTGGCCAAATCATTGACTCTGGTCTCTACTCTCTCTTAACCAAATTGAAGTGAGAAATTGGGAGAAAGAGGGCGGAAGTAATCAACAGAAAAGGCGTTGTCTCTTATAATGACAACGCCAAAGCACGCATGGTTTTGACGACCGAGCGAAAATTAAAGAAGCCGGCTGGAAAGTTTTGATGTATCCACAACACAGCCCAGACCTCATACCGTCAGTTTATATTTATTTTGCTCTCTGCAGAACTTTCCTAATGGCGTAAAGCGTAAAGGTCTTGTGAAAATCACTTGGTTCAGTTCTTCGCCCAGTAATTCCCGAAGTTCTACAGAAACAGGATAATGGTTCTACCACAAAGATGTCAAAATATCATCGATTAAAATGGCACATATTTGTTTAAATAAACTAGTTTTGTCTAAGAATAAATCCCAACTAAATAATACCTCAAGACTATAATACAAATTTTTTCTAAGGAACTACACTTGGTAGCTTGCTTACTTAATACATCTAATGACAAATAAGATACTAAAAATATTTAGCCGGACCGATTGACGCAGTGGGTAAGGCGCTAGTCTTGCCTGCTGTTGTCCGAGAGGTCAGCGGTTCGATTCCGTGTGACGGCTGGGTGGTGTGTGTGTCTCTAGGTTTAGTTTAGGTTTAAGGAAAAATGTGTATATATTTAAAAATAATTAAGAGAGATGCTGGCTAGTTAGCTTAGTTCCAATGCCATAAGAGGTTCGCCTCTTTAAAATACATACATATATATATATATATATATATATATATATATATATATATATATATATATATATATATACGAGGCATGTTTTTTAAGTAAGTACCGTTTTGGAATTAAAAAAGACGTGCAAAGATATCGCTATAATTTTATTTTTACATGAAAGCCTGTACCTTAATCTACTTTTCTACATAATTTCCGTGAATATTGAGGCACTTGTCATAACGTGGCACCAGTTTTTGAATACCCTCCTCATAAAATTCTGCCGCCTGACTTGTTAACCACTGTATCACAATGCGATACAAAACACTCCGAGAATATTGAGAAAAGCAGTCGCACAATGATGAAATTGTAAAGCGTCTGTTTTCTCTCACCTTTTCGTCCACTTTCTGCACCAAATCTTCATTAACGACCGAAGGACGCCCACTCCGTTCTTCATCATGCACATTTGTGCGGCCATCTTTAAATGCTCTCACCCATTTCCTTACCATTCCATCACTCATAATGTTTTGTCCGTAAACTTCACAGATCTCACGATGAATATCGATCGGTTTTACGCCTTTAGCACTAAGAAATCGTATAACAGCCCGTACTTCACAATCGGCGGGACTCACGATTGTCGGAGGCATCTTAAACACTCAGTAAACAACGTATACAATGAAGAATCAGACTGTAATGGCGTCAGTGCGTAGACATGAGATGTAGGTTACCAGCGCGCATGCGCGGAACGCCGACCGTATCGCTGCGGCGGCGGAATCGCAAAACGGTACTTACTTAAAAAAAACATGCCTCGTATAACACATGGGCTGAAAAGTCCCGGGCCTAACAAAGAAAACACGGTTTTTTTTGGTTCAAAATTAGCTTTATTCATCAACGTAATCTCCATCAAGAGCAACGCAATCATTCCAGCGCCGCTCTAACAATGACCAAACAGTGGTCAGAATCATCAACACGTTCTTGTTTTTGATAAACAGTGAGCAAACGCGGCACCCACTTTGAACAGAGCTTTCTCATAGTCAAATGCTCATGCAATATAAAGCCAACACGTTCTTTTGATATCTTTACGATGTCAGCTAACTCACGCAACTTCACTTTTCGATCATTCAAAACGATTTTATGGATTGTTTTCTGGTGTTACCGCCTCATTTGGACGTCCACTGCGTTCTGCATCATCGGTGTCTCTACGACCACGTTTGAAGTCAGCAAACCAACGTTTTATTGTTGTTTCTGATGGAGCGGAGTCCCCATAACACTTTTCAAGCCATTGCTTCGCTTGAACGGTATTTTTTCCCATCAAGAAGCAGTGTAAAATTAAAACACGAAATTGTTTTTGATCCATTGTTTTGAAAATAAACAAAAGTAGCGTCACTCTTAGCACAATAACTCACAAACTAATGAATAGAATATCATGAAATTTTAACAGCTGTCTTTTGAACGTTAGTATTAACTGAAAAAAAGGTGACTGCAATAAAACTAGCGCCATCTATGTGTTAGGCCCGGGACTTTTCAGCCCATGTGTTATATATATATATATATATATATATATATATATATATATATATATATATATATATATATATATATATATATATATTTATTTATTGATATTATAACACACAGATAAACTTCTTTGAAATTTTATTCACTCTCTCTTTCTCTATACGGCCACAACTGCCAGGACTATTCGGCCGAGTGTTGGTTTATATTTCAAAACCTTTATTTTTCTGTTATATTAAATGATTCCCATCGAGGTCCAAAACAAAGTGCGTCTGGATTATATGTCCATAACCTTGTAAGGATTTTATATTTTAAATATTTAGGTTAAGCTTTTCATATGCTTCATGGGCTCTAATAAAGGTTCTCCTCGGGAAACTGTTACTGAGTTTGGATATAACCGTTTTCTGTCAGCCCAATTACGCAATTTTCACAAAAAGCACGGCCACACGTGCTCGACCACCTGTCCAAATCACATAACCTTAAACCGTCGTTTTAGGAATCACCCCGCACAACGCTTAGCAACTCTCTGAGGTTAGAACCCCTACCAAGCAATTTGTGGACCACCGTTCCACACTCCGGAGCCCCACAACGCGCGAACTTCGGCCTCAGAAGTCCCAACCGGAAACACACGTCCTCGTGCTTCGAACTGTCAAATGGAAGTCAAATTTTATTCAAAGAAAACTAGGGTTAGGATTTCTCGTATGACCATAGAATGCAACTCGTCACGGTATATCGCCAGAAATCCAGCACTTTAGTCGACACAAGGCGTTTTTAAGCGCAGCAAAGTACCAGTCGTATTGTTAGACCCTGTATAAATGGTTACGTGACAGAAGTCAGTTTCATTACTTCGTATTAAGTGTTTTATTCAAGTCAAAACAAATCTAACCGCTTGGGATTCCAACAGTATAGGAAAAAAAAAACGATTCCTAGAATTCTCTAGTAGACAAAGTCCCGCTGCTGCCTAATATATCAAGATTTCAATAAAATCAGCCGAATAACTCGAATAAATTCCTTATAACTTTAACGCACCCTGTACATATTGGAAAAACAATAAACTTATTTGTTATTTTCGACTGTGTCACATTAATTCCATCGACAATAAATGCGTCACGCTCACTCGGACAAATTAAATACCATGTCACTTGAGTGATTCATAATTTAATAATGTAACTTAGTATACTTACTTGCACACGCTTATTATTTTTTCCTCTGATACGTTCTCGAATTCATTTCCTTGTTACTGTTATGACGGTAGCTTCATTATAATGTGCTTATGTTATATTATAAACTTAGATATTTGGGTTACTTCACCATAAAAATATATTTTCTATGGGTACAGCATGTTTCGCAATAGAGTCTTAAACATCAGAGCAATATTCCATATCAGGTTCTGCAGCGTTAACTTTTTTTAACGAAACTGTATGAGGTTACACTTTCTCGATCGAAAATATTATTATCCAGTCAAAATAGACATTTAACTTTGCAATAATTTGCATAGAGTTGAAAATTGGTATAGGTCTTAAATATACTATTATAAATAAAATGTCAAAAGTCCCCACTGATCCTACGTCTGCTAAAAAAATTTTATTCAAGGTCAAAGTTGAAAAAATATCGGTTTTTCGCATTTTTCTCGTAAACGGTAAGTGTTATCGTAAAAATAGGTCAAACAAAAGTTGTAGATCATACAATTCTCTACAAAAATTGTTCTTATACTTTTTTTCCTACGAATCACCATTCCTGAGATATCGCAATTTAAAACATCAAAATACTAATATGCACTTTTACGCGGCCTGTATACGTCATTGGACTTTCAATATAAGTAAAAATATGGAAATATTGGTTGGTGTGACTCACACACTAAAATACGTACAAATTATACGATTCCGAATGAATATACACTCGATCCCGAATTCCGTTCGCTGAAGCCCCTAAAGCACTACAAGAGCGACACGTGTGCGGAGAAAGCGATTCACGTTGTTCTTGAATTGTACTCGGTGGGAAACACACTCCTGGGCAAATTATTCCGAAGGGATAATGTTCTCCATATAAAAGACTGCTTGAAAAGCGTTATACGAGTACGAGGAGTAACAAGCTGAACCTCAAACGGATGTGAAGTATTAGCGCGACGTGTACTTCTGACATGCACTACTTTGGGAGGAATTAAGCGGGCCATATCCTTCGAACACTTTTTATGAAAATACTTGTAGAATAGGCTCAAGTCGCTAACCGTTCTTCGATGTTCCAGCGAATCAAGGACGCCGGTCATTTCTGGGTCTCCAATCAGACGAACAGCTCTTCTATAATATATATAAAATGCAACGTCTCTCTGTCTGTCTGTCCGTTAGTGCGCTTATCACTGGAGAACCACTTATCCGATTTACGTACTTTTTTTTTTAAAACATACATATGTTCTCTGGCCAGGTTATAGGTTATATCTTATTACGATAGGTAGCATAAGGAATGAGCAGTGACGATAATAGTGAATAAAGTCGGAAAAAAGTTTGCCGCTAGCACGTTCCCTTGCAATACACAGCCTAAACCATTAAATATGGAACACTATTATGTAGCAGAGAATATCTGTAATCTATAATATATATAAAATGCAATGTCTCTCTGTCTGTCTGTCCATTAATGCGTTTATCACGCACTTGTCCGATTTACGTGTCTTTTTTTAAATTCATGCATATATTCTTTGTCCAGGTTATATAATAATAATAATAATCTATACCTATAATATATATAAAATGCAACGTGTCTCTGTTTGTCTGTCTGTCCGTTAGTGCGCTTATCACTCGAATACCACTTATCCGATTTACGTGTTTTTTTTTAATTCATACATGTGTTCTCTGGCCAGGTTATATAATAATAATAATAATAATCTATATAATATATAAAAATCGCAACGTCTCTTTGTCTGTCTGTCTGTCCGTTAGTGTGCTTATCATTCGAGAACCACTCATCCGATTTACGTGTTTTTTTTAAATTCTTAATTTAATATATATCAAAAAAATCTATAATATATATAAAATGTAACGTCTCTCTGTCTGTCTGTCTGTCTGGCCATTAGTGCGCTTAGCACTCAAGAACTACTTATCCGATTTACATGTTTTTTTTTTTATAAAATACAAAGGGAATAAACAGACAAAATGCTAATATGTAGGAAAAAAGATGGAAGTTTAGCAGTAAGCTTGACAGAAAGATTGAATAGATGGGCGGAATACTTTAAAGAAACATTAAATGAACATAAAATGAGGAGTTGAATGAGAAATAGAAAGCAAAATTAACTGAAGGGCAGGAGGGGACAATCAAACGCTGCAAAGGAAAAATAAGAGAAATACTCAGAACCCAAAAAAAAATAAGCCCCGGGTGGAAATTGTATAACAGTAGAAATGATAAAAGCTGGAGGAATAGATCTGGAAAATGAAATATGCCGGTTGGTGCAAGAAATATGGGAAACAGAGAGGATGCCAGTGAGCTGGAGAGAGTCGCTCATTTGTCCAATATACAAAAAAAGAGAAAAAACTATATGTGCTAATTATATACCAATAGCCTTACTGGATGTCGTGTACAAAATAGTAGTGATGACTATCAAAAACAGACTAGAAGAGAAAGCCGAGTCTATTCTAGGAGAGTACCAGTGTGGATTGAGGAAAAATAGTTCGATTACAGACCAGATATTTTCGATTAAGCAAATCCAAGATAATACCTTAGAACAAAATTTGGCACTACACTTGGTCTTTGTGGATTTCAGAGAAGCATATGACTCTGTAAATAGAGGACTCTACAAGGTAATGGAAGAACTAAAAATTCCAAGTAAATTGATTCGCATGATGAGAATGACCCTAAATGACTCAGAAAATAGAGTGTTGGTTGAGGGCAAAGTATCAGACAAGTTTAAGGTGAAGAGAGGATTAAGACAGGGGGATCCCGTGTCGACATGTCTATTTAATTTGGCACTAGAGAAGATAATCCGGGAGCCAGAAATAAAAACAAATGGAACGATATACCAACAAACCTGCCAATGTTTGGCCTATGCGGATGATATAGCAGTGATTGCAAGAGCAAAAGAGAACCTCAGAAAAGCCATAAGTAGGATTGAAGAAAAGGGAAGGATGAGAGGACTAAAGATAAATGAGGAAAAAACAAAATACATGGAAATTACAAAGAAGAAGGATAATAAAAACAACAAAAGTTTAGATATAACAAACAACTTAGGGAAAAGACATATGTTTGAAAAAGTATATAAATTTAATTATCTGGGAGTAACAATAACAGAGAGTGGACAAGAAAGGACGGAGATACATGAAAGAATAGCGAAAGGACAGATATGTTTGGGGGTAATGAATCCAATATTGGAATTAAAGAATGTATAAAGAAAAGCAAAAGAAAACATATATGCGACAGTTGTCAGACCCACGGCGACATATGGATGCGAAACGTGGAAACTGAATGCAAGAGAAAAGGAGACGTTGGAGGTGTGGGAAAGGAAAGCTTTGAGAAAAATCTATGAAGGAAGGAAAGAAGAGAGAGAAGAAGAACAAACTACAAATTAAAATGCCGATATATGAAACCCCTTATAAGCCAAGTCATAAAAAGCCAGCGATTAAGATGGTTGGGACACGTGGCAAGGATGAAGGAAGAAAGAGAGGCAAAGCAAGCCCTAATAAGAGGAGTGATTGGAAGAAGAGGCCAGGGTAGACCTCGATCTACATGGATTCAGGCAGTAAAGCAAGATCTGGAGTTGATGGGAATCCCGCTCTGGGAAAAGCTAACAGGAGACAAAAAGAAGTGGAGACAAGTATGCAACCAAGCCATGGGCCTTTAAGGCCCCTCGAGCTATATAATAATATAAACATAACGAATAAGCAGTGACGATAAAGGTGAATCAAGTCCACGCGAGCGGAGCCGCGGGCACGGCTAGTCTCTAAATAGAATCCAACAAATGCAGTGTATGTTTGGGAGCGGAGCCCCAAACATGGGAGCAGCATTCCATAGTTGGTCGAATTTGAGCTTTGTATAGAATTAACAGTTGTTGTGGAGTGTAAAGCTTTCTGGTTCGAGATAATATTCCCAACTTTTGAGAAGCTCTCCTTGCAATGCCTGCAACATGTTCATGCCAGGACAAATTTGCCCCCAATTTAACGCCCAACAAATTGAGTGAGTATATTAGAGGAATGGAGTGCCCCGGCACTATGTCGGGTTCAGCAACGTTAACTTTTTTAGAAAAAACTGCCACCTGGGTTTTAGTAGCGTTAAATTCCACTTGGTTACTGTCACCCCAAGATAGAATTTCTTCCAGATTTTTGTTAAGTTGAATGACTTCCTATTGTCTGCGGATATTCGTTTGAGTAGCCGATGTCCGAGCGTTCAAAGTGAATGAAGAAATAAGCGTACTGTCATCTGCAAAGCTGTAGATTGGATTCTCGATCTTTTCCAGCAGATCGTTGATGTAAATTAGAAAGAGAGTAGGATACAATATGGAACCTTGAGGTACACCGGCGTTGATAGTGAAGATGTTAGAAAGAAATCCGCCGACTGCCACTCGTAAAGAACGCTCTCTGAGGAAACATCAGAGCTACAAACAGAACCTTTCAGACATACCATAAGAGCGTAGCTTAGCCAACAGCCCATCGTGCCAAACACGGTCGAATGCCTTGGATATGTCAAGAGCAACCGCTCGAGATTCTCCAAAGTGTTCAATCGCCTTGTTCCAAACCTGTGTTACGTAAGTCAGAAGATCTCCTGTTGAATTATTTGTACAAAAGCCATATTGGTGATCGCTAATAATGTTGAATCCTTCCAGATATTTTAGAAGATGCTGATTGATAACCTTTTCCATGACTTTCGATATTATTGAAAGCAGTGCGATTGATCGGTAGTTATTTGGCAAGGTCTTCTTGCCTTTTTTAGGTATCGGCTGAACTGTGGCACATTTCCAGCAGGAAGGAAATATTCCCTTTCTGTAGGATAGGTTGAAGAGTCTACAGAAAACTGGTGTTAGTTACCTCGCACAGTTTTTGAGAACTATGGCAGGTATTCCGTCAGCGCCAGAAGCTGTTTTGGTGTATAGCTTCATTAAAATACGTTTAATGATGCGCTGTGGGAATAGTAAGGTGTGTTTTTCCTTGGAAATCGACAGTAGAATGTGAAGCAAAGAGTTCAGCCAACAAGTTCGCTTTCTCAACAGGTGTCGTTGCAATAGAATTATCTGGCCGCGTGAGTGATGGTATGGTGGTTTTGGTGAAATTTTGACTAACTGCCTTAGCGACTGACCAAAAGGACTTAGAATTGTTGGGACAAGCGAGAAGTTTGTTTCTAATTCGTTGATTGTGTGCCTCCTTGGTGTATTTAAGACCTATATCAATTTTCAGCTCTACGCGAATTATTGCGAAGGTACCACTTTTTTTCGTCTATTTTGGCTGGATAATTTATTAATTTTTATGGGATTGATAAATTAATAAAATAATTTGTCCGTAATTTTTCTGACGTGCATTTTAAGCCTTCAAATACAAGAAAAACATTTTTTTACCTAATTTTTTAAATGATTTTTTATAGGATTTTTTTTGCAGTCTCGTGAAAGCCATTTTGAAAATTTCGATCTGCTAGCGTGCACGATTGCGGCTCACTGGACCTATTGGGGTAAAAAGATTGAGAGAAGCAGTCCGCCTGATTGGAAACCCAGAACTCACGAGCAACTCTCGGAACATCGTAAAATGGTTGGCGACTTGAGTCTGTTCTACAAGTATTTTCATGGAAAGTGTTCGAAAGATGTAGCCAGCTTAATTCCTCTCAGAGCAGTGCATGCTAGAAATACATGTCACACTAATGCATCATATCGGTATGAAGTTTAGCCGGTTACTCCTGGTACAAGCTATTTCAAGCTGTGTCTTTGACATAGAGAATATCATCTCTTCAAAATGATTTGCCCAGAATTGTTTCCCACCGAGCCGAATTTACAGAGATTCAAGCCCTACGTGAATTGCTTTTTCCGCACGCGCGTCGCTCCTGTGAAGTTTTAAGGATTTTCCCGCAGTACGTGTGCTATACCCATAAAAGAATAATAATAAACCGTGCAAGATTTGGCACTACAATCCTGTTAAATGGGAAGATCTCATGGAATATTTTCGAACCTTCCCTTGGTTAGACATTTGTTCTCGATCCAACGACCCATCTGACTGTGCCAGGGACGTTTCCGATTTTATTTTGGTCGGTATGGAGGCTTACATCCCTTTTTCGAAGAAATGCCCTATCAACGGCAAGCCTTGGTTTGACTGAAAATGCAAAGAAGCTGTTGCTTCTAAACATCTTGCATACCGACAATGGCGTGAAAATCCTAATACCATAAATCGTAACACCTTTGTTCGTGCCAGGAACAGATGCAAAGAAATTATCGACAAAACCAAGGAGGCACACAATCAACGGATTAGAAACGAACTTCTCGCCTGTCCCAACAATTCCAGGTCCTTTTGGTCAGTCGCTAAGGCAGTCAAAATTTCACCAAATCCACCATACCACCACTCACACGGCCAGATAATTCTATTGCAACGACACCTGTTGAGAAAGCGAACTTGTTAACTGAACTCTTTGCTTCACATTCTACTGTCGATTTCCAAGGAAAACACCACCTACTATTCCCATAGTGCAGTCAAAGATGCCCGATATTGTCTTCAGACAGAGTATCATAAAACGTATTTTGATGAAGATAGACACCAAAAAGGCTTCTGGCGCTGACGGAATACCTGCCAGAGTTCTCAAAAACTGTGCGAGGGAAGTAACGAGAGTTTTCTGTAGACTTTTCAACCTATTCTACAGAAAGGGAATATTTCCTTCCTGCTGGAAATGTGCCACAGTTCAGCCGATACCTAAAAAAGGCAAAAAGACCTTGCCAAATAACTACCGACCAATCGTACTGCTTTCAATAATATCGAAAGTAATGGAAAAGGCTATCAATCAGCATCTTCTAAACTATCTTGAAGGATTCAACATTATTAGCGATCACCAATATGGCTTTCGTAAAAATAGATTAACAGAAGATCTTCTGACTTATGTATCACATGTTTGAAACAACGCAATTGAACACTTTGAAGAATCTCGAGCAGTTGCTTTTGACATATCCAAGGCATTCGACCGTGTTTGGCACGATGGGCTGTTGGCTAAGCTACGTTCTTATGGTATGTTGTAACCGTTAACTCGCCCGCACTTTGAGGCGCAGTTCTTGCAACCCCTTTTTAATTTCTGAGAATGAATTGAGTGAATAAAGATTTTAAAAGAACTAAAGAAATTAAACAAACACTAGCTCAGTTTTCCTTGGTAGAGAAATATGGGTAAGAGATAATTGTTGTACGTCTTTTTGGAATTATTTTCTGTTGTTAAAAAACTTTAGTTGTACTATTTTTTTGGGCACCATTCATTTTAAAATAGAAAGGATCTAATTTCAGCTAAAAAAATGAAAAAAAATACTGAAGTGTCATACAGTTGTTAAATAAAAGAATCAGTTTGGTACAACCCTTCTATCCTGAAAAGAAAGATAGGTGTTCAGTGAAACACTAGCTTTAATCAACAAAAAAAGAAAAATTTATTCAATGATTTAAATTAAAAGTTCTAACTCTTACCGTTCAAGAATTACAAAAATTTTAGCTTAAGAGGTAGTTATTCCTAGATAGAGTGCTTAAATCAGACATTTTACTTCTAAAACTTTGCTACACCCGAAATCGAAAAGTCGTGATATTCACTTCACGATTTATCAGTTCAAATTGATGTTAAAACACTTATTTGCGGGAAATAGAACTATTGATGTATGTTCTGGTGACTTACGGTTTTCCTACGGGCTTCGAGGCCTTAAATTGAACATAAAACCGATTTCACATATGCCATCACTCATTTTCAGTATGACTTCACGATGAGAAGAGCCTACTTCGGCTACTCCATGTAGAAAAAACACACAAAGCCCACTACGGCTTCACGTAAAAAAACTCGTGCTTAACTTGGCTCTCGAAAAAATCGTCAGAAGCCTCTACTGCTACTTGAAGAAAAAAGGCCTACTCGGCGGCTCGGTGGAGAAAAACCATCTCGGCGGCTAGGTGGAAAAAGCCTTCTCGGCGGCTAGGTGGGAAAAAGCCTTCTCGGCGGCTCGATGGAAAAAGCCTTGATCTGTGTTCTGCAGACCCTTAAATAAACCGTGAGAACTCTCTCTCCCAAAATCCGGCTTCCGATGTACAAACATTTAACCAATCGCGGCGTACCACGAATTTTAGGTCGGAAACCCGCACTGCACACTGTATCACGAGCGGCTAGAATTTTCTGCGAAATACACTGCTCGATACAAAGATGAAAAGAAGTACATTTTAAAGCCAAAAATCAGTAACATTTCATACTCTTAAAATCTAGGAAAAAATGAATGTTACAATGTCTAAAAAGTTCTGTTTATGGCTCTCATGTTTCCTCATAGAGTGTTCTTTACGAGTGAGAATCGACGAATTTCTTTTTAACACCTTCACTATCAACGCCCGTGTACCCAAGGCTCCATACCGTTAATTTGGGAGCAAATATGTCCTGGCATGAACATGTTGCAGGGATAGCAAAGAGAGCTTCTCAAAAGTTGGGAATATTATCTCGAACCAGAAAGCTTTACACTCCACAACAACTGTTAATTCTTTACAAAGCTCAAATTCGACCAACTATGGACTACTGCTCCCATGTTTGGGGCTCCGCTCCGAAACACACACTGCAATTGTTGGATTCTGTTCAGAGAAGAGCTGTTCGTCTGACTGGAGACCCGGAACTGATAGGTGGCCTTGTTTCGCTGGAACATCGAAGAACGGTTGGCGACTTGAGCCTATTCTACAAGTATTTTCATGGAAAGTGTTCGAAGGATATGGCCCGCTTAATTCCTCGCAAAGTAGTGCAATTGTTCGAAAGATGTGGCCCGCTAATACTTCACATCCGTATGAGGTTCAGCTTGTTATTCCTCGTACAACGCTTTTCAAGCAGTCATTTATATGGAGAACATCATCCCTTTGGAATGATTTGCCCAGGACTGTGTTTCCCACCGAGTACAATTTACACCGATTCAAGAACAACGTGAATCGCTTTCTACGCACACGTGTCGCTCCTGTAGCGCTTTACGGATTTCTCCCCCCATAAAAAAAAAAATAAATAATAAGCTTTATCGCCGATATCACAAATAAAAACGTATATCTCGTACCTATGAATCATTCGCGAACATAACCATTCAGTCACAGTCATCCATCAGTGGTTTAACGATCCTAGATAAACTATCCAACATACTGTATAAGCATTTAGCTATTAAATATAAAATTTTTAATTATTCAAGGCCGCTTATATTAGAAATAGCTGTAAATTATTTTAATGGGCGCTGCTTTGCTAAATTCATTTCTTGTGTGGGTGCGGACCGTACGTACCGAGATATGCGTGTAAAAGTAAAAAAAAAATGATACCGTTTTTATTTTCTTATGCCTTACAAATACTGTTATTTATAGACAAATACGGATATTGTCGTCGTCGTCCCGAGAGTTTTAGGCAATGTGTTAATAAATTTAAATTCAAATTCCATATTAGAAATGTATTTCATTACATTCACGGTCTGTTAGGTAAGAACGTGCCCGCGATAATTTATTTTTGGCGGTAAAAAGTATCAGTCAATTCCCAACTTTCTTTTTTTTATGGGTCTAGCACACGTGCTGCAGGGAAGAAGTCCCTAAAGCGCTGCAGGAGCGATACGTGTGCGAAAAAAGCGATTCACGTTGTTGCAACAAATTGAGAGACGATGTTAGAGGAATAGAGTGCTTCGGGTTCAGCAACATTAACTTTTTTAGAGAAAACTGCCACCTGGGTTTTTGTAGCGTTAAATACCACTTGGGTACTGTCACCCCAAAATAGAATTACGAGGCTGGTTTGAAAAGTCCGTGCAAAAATAAAAACTACTTATGTGTTTGGGGTAAACCTTTTTTATTTTTCAACATAGTCTCCTTTTAGGCTTATACACTTCGTCCAACGATGTTCTAGTTTGTTGATCCCTTCCGAATAATAGGATTTGTCCAAGTCTGCAAAATATCCATTAGTGTCTGCAATCACCTCCTCGTTTGAATAAAATCTTTGTCCCGCCAACCATTTCTTCAAATTGGAGAACAAATAGTAGTCCGAGGGAGCCAAGTCTGGAGAATAGGGGGGATGTGAAACGAGTTGGAATCCTATTTCCATTAATTTTGCGACCACAACTACTGAGGTGTGTGCTGGTGCGTTGTCGTGATGGAAAAGGACTTTCTTGTGGGCCAATCGCGGGCGTTTTTCTTGCAGCTCGGTTTTCAAACGGTCCAATAACGATGAATAATATTCACCTGTAATAGTTTCACCCTTTTCCAGATAGTCGATGAGGATTATCCCTTGCGAATCCCAAAAGACAGTCGCCATAACCTTTCCGGCCGAAGGAACGGTCTTCGCCTTTTTTGGTGCAGATTCCCCCTTGGTAACCCATTGTTTAGATTGTTGTTTGGTCTCAGGAGTATAGTAATGTATCCATGTTTCATCCACAGTGACGAAACGACGCTTAAAGTCCTCCGGATTCTTCTGGAACAGCTGCAAACCATCCTTGCAACACTTCACACGATTCCGTTTTTGGTCAAGCGTGAGCAATCGCGGCACCCATCTTGCGGATAGCTTTCTCATGTCCAAATGTTTATGCAAAATATTATGTACCCGTTCAGTCGAGATGCCCACAGCACTAGCAATCTCACGCACCTTAACTCTTCTGTCATCCATCACCATATCATGGATTTGGTCAATGATTTCTGGAGTCGTAACCTCCACAGGCTGTCCAGAACGTTCAGCGTCACTTGTGCCCATATGGCCAGTCCGAAAATTTTGAAACCACTTATAAACTGTTCTAATCGAAGGTGCAGAGTCACCATAATGTTTATCGAGCTTCTCTTTAGTCTCCTGAGGCGTTTTGCTTTTCATAAAGTAATGTTTAATCACCACACGAAATTCTTTTTCGTCCATTTCTTGAAAATCACTCGACTTCCTTGATTCACACGAATGCCAAACACAAAGAAATAGACCAATATGGCTGAAACTTGGTGTGCGTTCATTCAAGAGATGCTACTAACTAAACATGACCTCGATACGCGCCGGTGGTGCCATCTCTCGGACTTTGCACGGACTTTTCAAACCAGCCTCGTAGGTTTTTGGAGCCGTTTTTTTTTTTGTTTTAATGTTTAAGATTTGCAAATATTTACCAATTTTGGTCATTTTTCGCCTTTTTCGACATTGTTTAGTGTATAGTAGTATATAAAAATAAACATTACATTTGAGATATTTGACATGATTATTCAGAGTTTAAAGTCTACCTCTACCATAAACGTAAACTCAAAATGGTCACACCAGAAAAAATTTACCAAATTTTTACATTTGTCAACATTTTTCGAGTTTTTCTGGTGAATATATAAATTTACTCTACTTTCTAGTTATTCTAAACTAAAAATGTAATAAGAATATTGACCTAAAATGGTCTAATCGAAAAATCTGACGGTTTCGGCCATTTCCCACTTTTTTTTAACTGCTATGTTTTAGGCAATACATGCAATTTCGCATTACTTTTGTGATATTGGAAAATAATTTAAATTTAACATTATCTTATGGATGAACTAATTGGATTTAACCCCAACCTAACATAACCTAATGGAGGAACTTTGCCCCAAGAACTCCAAATCTAATACGCAAAATTCTGTATTATTTAACATTTAACATATATATATATATATATATATATATATATATATATATATATATATATATATATATATATATATATATATATATAAATATATATATAAATATATATATATATATATATATATATATATATATATATATATATATATATATATGTATATATATATATATATATATATATATATATATATATATATATATATATAAATATGTATATGTACAGTCCCTGGCCAAATTATTAGACGCACTGTATTTTTTTTTAGTAATTTTATGTTTCTTAAGAGTTTTTATGCAATAATGGTATATTTAAACTACAATATTATTGATTTTTATTTAAAAGAATTGTTGTAGACTACATATTTGTATTTATTTTTAACATATGGCAACACCGTGTTGACAAAGTGATACATGAACGTAAAGAAGTACAAACCTGTATCAGTCGCGATCGGAATCGAGTCAGGTACGGACGTGTTTCTGTGGCTTTATGGACTGTGATTGTTTGTTTAACAGTTTTATACTACTCAGTTATTAGTTTATTTTGTATGCAGTGTTTTAAAAAAGTAATTGGACTATTTTCCTTATGGGTAGAAAAGGCGATCTTTCACCACGTAAAAAAGCTGAAGTGAAGGCCCTTGTGATTGCGAAAACATTTACAAACCGAGAAATATCACTAAGATTGGAGGTTTCTGAAGCTAGTGTACGACGCATAAAAAAGAAAATTGAGTCAGGGAAGGAATTAAGCCCGAAAAGAAAAAAAAGATGCGGTAGAAAACCAATTTTCACTCCACGGTCAGAGAGATGTTTGAAGAAAATTTGTGTAGAAAACAGATTTGCTACCACAAAGGTAATAAAATCACAACTCCAGGATGCTAGCGTAAATGCTTCTGAGCGCACTGTTCGAAGAAAATTGAAAGAATTAGATTTTAAGGCCTGTCGCCCCGCCAGGAAGCCCAAGTTAACAGCTGCAATGAAAGCAAAGCGCCTGAAGTGGGCCAAACAATGGCAAGACAAAGATGTGGTCTTCTGGAGATCGGTAAGATACAGCAATTTAATCAATAATTGATACATTATTATCATTTTCAGTTAAATAAAGCAAATAAACATGGAAGTTTATATATTTTTCCTATTTTTGACAGGTCTGCTTCAGTGACGAAAGCACATTCGAAATTTTGCAGAATAAAGCTCAGTATGTGCGTCGTCGTCATGGAGAAAAGTTTCATCCTGATTGTGTCGTCCCGACGGTTAAACATCCCACCAAAGTGATGATTTGGTCAGTCATCAGCGGCAAGGGCACTGGACGTCTGTACGTCGTCAAAGGAATAATGAGGCAAGATCAGTACAAAGAAGTATTACAAAATCGGTTGATTCCGCAGCTCAGAGAATGGTTTCCAAATGGGGAACCATTCACTTTCATACAAGATGGAGCTCCCTGCCACACTGCTCGGTCTGTTAAAGCTTTTTTGGCAGAAAAAAATATCCCTCTGTTGGATTGGCCCCATTGAAAATGTGTGGGAGCTGATGAAAGAGAAGTGGCTAAAGATGTGATTACCAACAAAACCCAGCTCCTAGAAAAGATTATTCATGTGTGGAATCATCATCCTCAAATGCAGGAGACAGTACAATCTTGCATTAATAGCATACCGCGCAGAATTAAAGCTTTGATAGCGGCTAAAGGTGGCTCAACTAAATATTGACTTTTACTAACATTAATTTCACTTTTCTTTAAAACTTAATAAACTTATGCTTTTCTAAATTAATGCTGTTTTATTTATGTCAAATAAATAGGTAATTGATTGGATAATATAAAAATAAAAAACAAATCAATTTAAAATAATAAAACGGTACAATATCACTCGGTAATTAATATTTTACATGAAATCTTGCAGTGCGTCTAATAATTTGGCCAGGGACTGTATATATATATATATATATATATATATATATATATATATATATATATATATATATATATATATATATATATATATATATATATGTTTATATATAAATATATATATATATATATATATATATATATATATATACATACATATATATATATATATATATATATATATATATTATATATATATATATATAATGCAACGTCTCTCTGTATGACTGTCCGTTAGTGCGCTTATCATTCGAGAACCATTTATCCGATTTAGGTGCTTTTTTTTAAAAAACATACATATGTTCTCTGGCCAGGTTATAGGATATAATTTATTACGTTAGGTAACATAAGGTATAAGCGGTGACGATAATAGTGAATCAAGTCGGAAAAAAGTTTGCCACTAGCACGTTCTCTTGCAATACACTGCCTAACCATTAAATATGGAACAATATCATGTAGCAAAGAATATAATATATATAAAATGCAGCGTCTCTGTGTCTGTCTGTTTGTTCGTTAATGTGCTTATCACTAGAATACCACTTATCCGATTTACATTTTTTTTTATTCATACATATGTTCTCTTTCCAGGTTAATATAATAATAATAATAATCTATAATCTCTAGTGTATATAAAATGCAACGCCTCTCTGTCTGTCCGTCTGTACGTTAGAGCGCTTATCACTCGAGAACCACTTATCCGATTTACGTGTTTTATTTTTTTAGATTTATACATACATATGTTCTCTGACCAGGTTATAGGATATATTTTATTACGTTAGGTAACATAAGGAATAAGCAGTGACTATAATAGTGCATCAAGTCCACTCGAGCGGAACTGCGGACATGACTAGTTTAACATAAATTTAAAGATTACGTATTTTTAACACAAGCTTAACGAAAAAAGTAAATCACAAATTTAATAATAAAAATATTAAAAACCTAGATAAAATTGGCTAAAAAAGGGCAGCATGCATTATCCAAATTTTCTATTTATACTCAATATATACCTCAAAAATACATATTATTGATGGAAAAGTCCATAAAACTTTAACATTAATAATAAAAAAAAAATTAAAAGACTCAACAAATGTTGATTTTTGATGTTTAAAGAAATGTATATAATGAATTGGAATTTTTGGTGTAAAGTTCTTAGTGTTAGGTTATGTTAGGTGTAGAGTTCTTGTAAAGGATTAGGTTATGATTGGTTTAGAGATCTTGATGGAAAGTTCTTAGGATTAGATCATATAAAGGTTGTAGTCCTTGATGCAAAGTCCCTCCATTAGGTTATGTTAGGTTGAGAGTAATTAAAATGAGTTTATCATAAAATAATTTTAAATTTAAATAATTTTCCAATGTCACAAACGTAATGCGAATTTCGCACGTATTGACTAGAATATAGCAGTAGAAAAAGGTAAGAAATTGCCGAAATAGGCCTGATCTTTCAAATTGGACTATTTCGGGTCAACGTTCTTATTACATTTTTGGTTTACATTCTTGAAATGATATGAAAATAGCTAAAAAGTAGAGTAAATTCATATATTCACTAGAAAAACTCGTTGTTGACAAATATTCAAATTTTGCCAATTTTTATCAGGTCCGACCATTTTGAATTTAGGTTTATGGTAGAGTTGGTGAATTTAAATTTCAAATAATTGTCAAACATCTCAAATGTAATGTTCATTTTCATATTCACTAAACAATCTTGAAAAAGGCGAAAAATTTTCAAAATTGTTAATCCTTACACATTAAAAAAAAAAGGTTACTTTTATTATAATCTGCAACCCCAAAATCCTATTGTAACGTTGGAAAATTTCAAGTCCAAGTAAATGTACAGGATCCGTAACTATTCAAATATCTATTTTAAGGAAAATTTATAAATTTTTCTTAAAAAATAGGTTTTTATTAAAAAATAAATAAAAAAATCAAAAAACTTGCAGGTACATTTTAAAGTATTATTCATTACAAACATTTAAAAAAATTATTACATAACAAGGAAAATTAAAGGGCAGAGAGAATTTTGTCCAAGTTACTAGTACTTTATCCGATTGTGCGCCGCACAGTGATTCGGCAAGAACATGCTAGCGGGACAATATTCATGACGTAATTTCCAGGAACCACTGATAATGACTTGTAAACAACCCCCCCATTTAACGAATTCCAAGAATTAATTTGTTTATCACCTCATAATGGTATCTTATCAGGGGGTCAAAGTAACCCTTATAAGAGAGGTCATTTTCATTTGCAAATCAGTTGTATTTTATGCACACTTGTGATAACATATTTTAAAATTGGTAGCAAAGTGAAACGAGTTTTTTGTGATGGAATATTCTGTTGAAGGTATGTACTCTATTATGACTTATATTTTTTATAAAAAATATGTATACTTTTGGTGTAATATTAATTTGTAAATGAATAGATAAATCCAGCAAATTTTACATTAATTGTAAACTTTAAAAGTAGCATCTTTTTTTATCCACATATATCCACCTAGATTTCTATATGTAATACCTACAACATTCAGGCACAGATTCATATATATTATAGACCCCGAAAAGGCCCGGAAGTAAAATTATTTTATTTTTTTCAGAACGAGTCGTGACTATGACGAAAATGGAGTTTTTTGAAGAATGGCTAAAACATGACAAAACTGAACGAAACAGTGGCATTTTTTATTATATAAGTGAAAAATTGAATATGTCTGATGTTTCTGACGATTCTCTAAAACGACTCAAAATGAAAATATCAAGCCTTTCAGCAAAATTCAATCAAAAGTGGACTTCTTTAAAGTGTAATAAAGAAATGTTTCTAACCAAACATAAAGATTGGTTAGAGGGATCCGGAATCGAAATAAAGATGTGTGTTAACCACCGTGCACTTCAACATCATCAGCGGCTCTTTCCGTAGGGCGACCTAGAAAATCATTTGAAGACTCATCTACGAAAACGAAGAGACGGAGAGTAGAAGATCTTTTGGAATCGCGAAGTGTAAGTGAGCTTATTACAGCAGCTGAGTTAACTACTCGAAAAGAAGGGCATCGAAGTGTTGCTAAACAGATCCATAACGTCGCGGTCAGTGAAACTAGAGAAAAGAATAAGTGTTCTGAACAAAGTCGGCAGTTAACACCAGACGAAGCTTTAGCTTATTATGTGGACTCGAAATCGACTTCTCACTCATATAAAACACACAAGAAAATGGTCAATGAAAGCGGGACATCAAGTGTATCCATCGTTTTATAGTTTAGGTAAGTCCAAAGCTTCTTGTTGTCCTTCTGACGAATATATTTCTGTGACTGAATCTCGAGCTGAAATTAAACTTCACGCGATTTTGGATAAAACGGCTGAACGATTAGTTAAAGCTCAGACGGAAGTCATTAGAAGTGTGTTACCTCGTTCATATTATACGTTGGTAAGCAAATGGGGCTGTGATGGGAGTTCGGGGCATAGCACGTATAAGCAGAAATTTGAGAACACTAACGCTACAGATGAATTTTTGTTCGTATACTCATTTGTCCCTTTGAGACTGCTTGATGGCGAAACTGTGATCTGGCAAAAATCCAAGACCTTCCTCTACTTTATATTGCCGTCCTATTAAGTTTATTTTTGCCAAGGAGACAAAAGAGTTTACGAAAGAAGAAACTTCTAAAATTTTAGATCAAGTAAGTCAGCTTCTTCCAACATTATGTAACGTTGCTGGATCTCAAATCTCTGTTAAACACGATTTGTTGTTGACAATGACTGATGGCAAAGTGTGCAATGCCTTAACAGACACAAGTTCAACACAAAAGTGTTATATTTGTGGTGCCACCCCGTCTACTATGAACGAGGAGTCAAAGAAATATCCCAGCAACGAAGAACGCCTTGCATTTGGTTTATCTACTTTACATGCATGGATCCGCACGTTTGAATGTTTGCTTCACATCAGCTATCGTTTAGAAATAAAAAAGTGGCAAGTCAGGGGAGATAACGACAAAGCTATTGTGGAGCAACGCTCACAAGAGATACAAAAAGTGTTTAAAGATCGTATGGGTCTCATTGTAGATAAACCAAAACCTGGGTATGGTAACACAAACGATGGAAACACATCACGTAGATTTTTTTTCCAAAGCTGAATTGAGCAGCGAAATTACAGGATTAGACGTAAACCTTATTCGTAGATTTCATACTACTCAGTATATATCACCACTACACCAAACACTTTATTTTTGCACTCGACGCGCGTTTCGCTAACCATGTTAGCTTCATCAGGAGCGATGATTGACTGGTTAGCGAAACGCGCGTTGAGTGCAAAAATAAAGTGTTTGGTGTAGTGGTGATATATACTGAGTAGTATCATTGTGCCAAGATTCCACATTCCCAACTTAGTCGTAGATTTCATGTAATTTTAAGAACTTTGTCATCGGGATATGACATAAATTATATAGAATTCGAAAGGTTTTGTGTTGATACTAGAAAATTATACCTTGATCTGTATTCGTGGTATTCCATGCCCGTTACTGTGCATAAAATTCTTGTACACAGCGCTGAAGTTATAAAGTCTTTTCTTCTTCCCATTGGACAACTCTCCGAAGAAGCCCAGGAGGCAAGAAATAAAGACTGTCGTAGATTCCGTGAACGGCACACCAGGAAGCGGTCACGTATTGCCACAAATACAGATCTTTTGAGAATGCTTTTAATTACGTCTGATCCTGTTATCAACTCGTATAGAGAATTACCGCGAAGAAAATTTACTTCTTTGCCATCGGAGGTTCTGCAGTTGATTATCCCACCTTCATTGCCATCCGAAACACCATCAGTAAGTCATCATTACGAATTAAATGAGGAGGATTATTTACTCTCTGAATATTCTACTGAATGGGAGAGCGGTGATGACGACTCATCTGATGGTGATTAGTAGGTTTAAGTATTTTTTTTATTGTAATTATTATTCTTATTTTATTATGTGTTGTAGTTGCTTATAATTCATGCCTTAGTATATAAGTTATTTAATATTATATTTCTTTTTACTTATACACCTTGTTATTGTAAATAATTGATATATAGATACTGTTATTGTACTAATTTATTTTAAAAGAAATAATATTTTGTAAATTAATAAATGTGGGTACTATCATTATGATTTTTATTTTTTTCCTAGAAATTTCTTTGTAAACAAACATGATTGTGCTTTTCACACATAATGAGTAGGTAGACGTATGTAGCTAATTAAAGAATAATTAGCGACAATAGTGAACAAATGAGACACATTAGTAAAACCACTTCCGTCTTGCAGCTACATATTTCGATTAATACACATACAGTACACATTTTTCAACTTTTTTTTTCTTAAAATAGCTTAAGATACCTGGAATATACATAAATAATTGAAATAAGTGAAGAAATAATATTGTCCCGCTAGCTTGTACTAGTCGAGACACTGTGCGCCGTGAGGTGCGATTATACAAGTTACAAAAGTTTAAAATCTTATTATTTTCTCTCAGGCCAAACCACGGGCACAAATGAATTAAGCTGCGAATACAGATGGAAATTTTCAATAATATTTTCTATAAGGGACTATCCATTAATTACCTCACACACTGAGGGGAAAGGGCGATCTATAGAGGGTGACACAGTGTGTGGAGGTTGTGACATCACGTCAGAAATATGAAAAACAACCTATGAGTACCTACGACGACTGCACGGCAAGCAGTAATATATTAAAATTTACAAAAAAAAATGTGACGTCACAACAGGGTGTGGGGGGTCACTTAAATGTGACAACCTATGAAATAAGGGGAGATGGGGGTCGAAAAATCACGGAATTTGTGTGACGTTTATGGATGGTTCCTAAAGTTCATCTCGTTAAATAACCCTTAGGAGTCAAAATATGACAGGCATTACGGCCTGTTTACCACTTATATAAATGAGTAATTATTAATGACCTTTTATTTACGCAAAACAATTCAATTAGTATAGCACAAACATAAATTAAAACATATTTCTTCTTGTGTGCTCATTCATATCAAATCGGTACTAAAACGGGAATTAATATTACTTACATACTACCATAGCATCCCTTACTCACTTGGTAAAGGGTTGTGTGAGCCTTTGATTTAATTTCATGATTAAATAATTTCAGTCAAGATTGTTCTTTTCAGTATAATTATACTGCATTTAGTACAATATGATATCCTGGAATACGAGGCTGGTTTGAAAAATCCGTGCAAAAATAAAAACTACTTATGTGTTTGGGGTAAACCTTTTTTATTTTTCGACATAGTCTCCTTTTAGGCTTATACACTTCGTCCAACGATATTCTAGTTTGTTAATCCCTTCCGAATAATAGGATTTGTCCAAGTCTGCAAAATATCCATTAGTGTCTGCAATCACCTCCTCGTTTGAATAAAATCTTTGTCCCGCCAGCCATTTCTTTAAATTGGGGAACAAATAGTAGTCCGAGGGAGCCAAGTCTGGAGAATAGGGGGGATGTGAAACGAGTTGGAATCCTATTTCCATTAATTTTGCGACCACAACTGCTGAGGTGTGTGCTAGTGCGTTGTCGTGATGGAAAAGGACTTTCTTGTGGGCCAATCGCGGGCGTTTTTCTTGCAGCTCGGTTTTCAAACGGTCCAATAACGATGAATAATATTCACCTGTGATAGTTTTACCCTTTTCCAGATAATCGATGAGGATTAACCCTTGCGAATCCCAAAAGACAGTCGCCATAACCTTTTCGGCCGAAGGAAGGGTCTTCGCCTTTTTTGGTGCAGATTCCCCCTTGGTAACCATTGTTTAGATTGTTGTTTGGTCTCAGGAGTATAGTAATGTATCCATGTTTCATCCACAGTGACGAAACGACGCTTAAAGTCCTCCGGATTCTTCTGGAACAGCTGCAAACCATCCTTGCAACACTTCACACGATTCCGTTTTTGGTCAAGTGTGAGCAATCGCGGCACCCATCTTGCGGATAGCTTTCTCATGTCCAAATGTTTATGCAAAATATTATGTACCCGTTCAGTCGAGATGCCCACAGCACTAGCAATCTCACGCACCTTAACTCTTCTGTCATCCATCACCATATCATGGATTTGATCAATGATTTCTGGAGTCGTAACCTCCACAGGCCGTCCAGAACGTTCAGCGTCACTTGTGCCCATATGGCCAGTCCGAAAATTTTGAAACCACTTATAAACTGTTCTAATCGAAGGTGCAGAGTCACCATAATGTTTATCAAGCTTCTCTTTAGTCTCCTGAGGCGTTTTGCCTTTCATAAAGTAATGTTTAATCACCACACGAAATTCTTTTTCGTCCATTTCTTGAAAAATCACTCGACTTCCTTGATTCACACGAATGCCAAACACAAAGAAATAGACCAATATGGCTGAAACTTGGTGTGCGTTCATTCAAGAGATGCTACTAACTAAACATGACCTCGATACGCGCCGGTGGTGCCATCTCTCGGACTTTGCACGGACTTTTCAAACCAGCCTCGTATTTCGTCATGATAAAATGTTGCTAAGAAGCCCTTTCAGATTTAGTACGATTATCATACGTTTAATACAATTACACCTAAAATATCGATGAACGTGAAGCAACCCTAATTTTAATAGTTTTCGTCTTCCTTATACACCTACTTATATTCATGGTGACGTACATGTTCCCGCTAAAGTAGTTAACTTTCATTCAAAAACATGGTCGTAACAAATACACCTACACACGTTTTCCCACATTTGGTAGAAATTGGAAAAACCAATAGATAATCTGGATAAGTCGACGAGGGAAGGAAACAACTGGAAGTGGATTTTTTTTTCTAATTTAACGATACATTATCTTAGTTATTATTTATGACTGCGGTGACTTAATGTGTGAGTAATTTTAAGTCACATTTTAATCTAGCTATATGTATATATGTATGTATCTATAATATATATAAAATGCAACGTTAGGTTATAGGCTATATTTTATTACGATAGGATAGGCATAAGGAATGAGCAGTGACGATAATAGTGAATGAAGTCGGAAAAAAGTTTATCGCTAGCGCGTTCCCTTGCAATACACAGTCTAAACCATTAAATATGGAACAATATTATGTAGTAGAGAATATCTAGAATCTATAATATATATAAAATGCAATGTCTCTCTGTCTGTCTGTCTGTCCACTGGTGCGTTTATCACGCGAGAACCACTTATCCGATTTACGTCTTTTTTTAAATTCATACATATATTCTTTGGCCAGGTTATATAATAATAATAATAATCTATACCTATAATATAAACAAATTGCAACCTCTCTCTGTCTGTCTGTCTGTCCGTTAGTGCGTTTATCCCTCGAGAACCACTTATCCGATTTACGTGATTGTTTAAATTCGTACATATGTTCTCTGACCAGGTTTTAGATATATATTTTATTACATCTATAATATATATAAAATGCAACGTCTCTCTCTCTGTCTGTCTGTCTGTCTGTCTGTCCGTTAGTGCTCCTATCACTGAAAAACCACTTATCCGATTTACGTACTTTTTTTTTAAAACATACATATGTTCTCTGGCCAGGTTATAGGCTATATTTTATTACGATAGGTAGCATAAAGAATGAGCAGTGACGTAAGATAGTGAATGATGTCGCAAATAAGTTTGCCGTTAGCGCGTGCCTCTGCAATACACAGCCTAAACCATTAAATATGGAACAATATTATGTATCTGTATATGTATACTACTCAGTATATATCACCACTACACCAAACATTTTATTTTTGCCCTCGACGCGCGTTTCGCTAACCATGTTAGCTTCAATCATCGCTCCTGATGAAGCTAACATGGTTAGCGAAACGCGCGTCGAGGGCAAAAATAAAGTGTTTGGTGTAGTGGTGATATATACTGAGTAGTATCATTGTGCCAAGATTCCACATTCCCAACTTAGTGTATATGTATAATCTATAATATATATAAAATGCAATCTCTTTCTGTCTGTCTGTCTGTCCATTAGTGCGTTTATCACGCAGGAACCACTTATCAGATTTACCTGTCTTTTTTTACATTCATGCATATATTGTTTGGCCAGGTTATATAATAATAAAAATAATCTATATCTATAATATATATAAAATGCAATGTTTGTCTGTCTGTCTGTCTGTCCGTTAATGCGCTTATCCCTCGAGAACCACTTATCCGATTTACGTGATTTTTTAAATTCATACATATGTTCTCTGACCAGGTTATAGGTATATATTTTATTCCATCTATAATATATATAAAATGCAACGTATTCTGTCTGTCTGTCTGTCCGTTAGTGCGCTTATCACTGGAGAATCACTTATCCGATTTTCGTACTTTTTTTTTTAAACATACATATCTTCTCCGGCCAGGTTATAGGTATATATTTTATTACGATAGGTAGCATAAGGAATGAGCAGTGACAATAATAGTAAATGAAGTCGGTCAAAGTTTGCCGCTAGCGCGTTCTGTTGCAATACACAGTCCAAACCATTAAATATGGAACAATATTATGTAGCAGAGAATATCTATAATATATAAAATGCAATGTCTCTTTGTCCGTCTGTCTGTCTGTCTGTCCGTCCGTTAGTGTGCTTATCACTGCAGAACTACTTATCCGATTTACGTGCTTTTTTTTAACCATACGTATGTTCTCTGGCCAGGTTATAGGCTACATTTTATTAGGTGACATAAGGAATAAGCAGTGACGATAATAGTGAATTAAGTCGGAGAAAAGTTTGCCGCTAGCGCGTTCTCTTGCAATACACTCCCTAAAACATTAAATATGGAACAATATTATGTAGCAAAGAATACAATATATAAAATGCAACGTCTCTCTGTCTGTCTGTCTGTCCGTTCGAGAACCACTTATCCGATTTACGTGTTTTTATAAAATTTATACATATGTTCTATATAATTCGATATAAGCCTAGATAATGGGAGATAAGGTGAGATAATTGGAGATAAGGAGAAATAATGGGAGATAAGTCGAGATAAGCCTCGATAATGGGAGATAACGTGAGATAATGGGAGAGAAGTATAAATAATGGGAGATAAGGAGAGATAATGGGAGAAAAGCAGAGATAAGTCTAAATAATGGGAGTTATGGTGAGATAATGGGAGATAAGGAGAAATAATGGGAGATAAGGAGAAATAATGGGAGATAAGTCGAGATAAGCCTAGATAATGGGAAATAAGGTGAGATAATGGGAGATAAGGAGAAATAATGGGAGATAAGGAGAAATAATGGGAGATGAGCAGAGATAAGCCTAGATAATGGAAATTATGTAGAGATAATGGGAAATAAGGAGAAATATTGGGAGATAAGGAGAAATAATGGGAGATATTTTATTACGTTGGGTAACATAAGGAATAAGCAGTGACGATAGTAGTGAATCAAGTCCACGCGAGCGGAGCCGCGGGCCGGGCTAGTATATATATACAGGGTGCCCCATATGTATGGAATAATGATTCCACAGCATTTATTAATCAGTGTATCAAAAAAATGTTTAAATAAAAGTTATAGGGTATTATACGGCACACATGCTGACGTTGACAATAAAATGTTTTGAACTATCAGTTCGAAGAAATTAGGCCATCTTAATTTTTTTAAAATGGAAAGCCCTATATATTATTTAATTTTTGAGTCCTACTAAAAATTCTAGATGTTATTCGTCTAACATACCATTTGTCTAATTTATATAATTATATTAATAACTGTTTTGGAATTATTGGTATTTGAAATTAAGATCAAATTATTTTTTTTTTTTTAAAGCTGGCTTGTGTCAAACATTTACTGTCAGGTAACGACTTAACGCGTCAAAAAATGATTTATTGACGAAAACGTTTATTGAATGTCGAGAGTTTGCAAATGCAAAATGACCAACAAATAAAGATCCCATGAATGCTATATTCTATGCCTTTCCTCCTAGGACTATAGTTTCTGAGGTAGGCTTTAGACAAAGGTATCGATCGTTAAGACCAGAGTACCGTGGAGAGTCAAGTTGGAATGACTCTGGCTGGCTTATAGCAATCATGGTACTTTATGTAAACGAGGTTCTACTCATTGGGCAAGATACAGACTCTTGCGCCATCTGTTGAGAGTTTCGAACATCGAAAACTGCTCAACTATGTAAACCTAACATTGTAATTTAAATTTTATTTCGGAATATCGATTTGATTTATCCTTCCTAACAATGTATTATAGGCTCAGAAACTATAGTCGTAGGGGGAAAGGAAGACATAAGTAAAGGTACCTTAAGTTATATACTGAATGAAGAAAAATTGCATCCATACAAACCCATTCTATTGCAAGAATTATCTGAACATGACTACGATAGACACGTTGAATTGTGCGAGGTCATGATGAAACGAATCAATAATGATCCTAACCTAATTTATAATACTGTTTTTTCTGACGAGGCCACATTTTATCTTAAGGGAAGAGTTAACAGGCATAACTGTCGGTACTGGTCTACTGAGAATCCCCACTGGATAATCGACAGTCATTCTCAAAGACCACAAAAGATAAACGTGTGGGCAGGAATTTGTAGACGTCATATCATTGGTCCCTTTTTAGTGTTCCGTACGGAACACTTATAAGATCACTTCGGTGTCTGTCTGTCTGTCTGTCTCTCTGTCTGTCTGTCTGTCTGTCTGTCTGTCACACCCGATTTTCTCCGAAACTACTTGACATAGAAAGGTGAAATTTGGTAATAATATAGGAATTGATGGCCTCATCAGAACCATGTAGTTTTGAGAATTAAATTTTGACTTAAGGGGTTAGTTTTGGGGGGTGAAGTCGGAAGTGAAAAAAAAATTTTTTTACTAGGTCATCGAGTGTGGTGTCAAATGAAAGCTTGTGAAAACACGAGTAAAAAATATATATATAATATTATACTTGCGCGCACTTTTCTTTGTATTATTTTTAAAAATTCGCGAAAAATCGCTGTCCCGGGCCTTATCTCGAAAAGTACTTATCAAAAAATTTCGAAAAAATTCTGGAATATTCTCCACGGGGTGTAGATTGAACGAAAATTATCACGAGTGCATTACCTTTAATAATTTATATGGTATATAAAAAAAACAAAAATTTCAAGGTCATCAGATTTCAGTAAAGATTGGAAACAAACTTTGTTGAAAACTCATTTGGGGTGTGTTTTGTGAAGTCACTGATCATTTTATACCACCGTAACAACAATGAAAGCTTGTGAAAACACGAGTAAAATATATATATATATATATATATATATATATATATATATATATATATATATATATATGTATATATATATATATATATATACATGTATATATATATATATATATATATATATATATATATATATATATATATATATATATATATATATATATATATATATATATATATAATGTAATACTTGCGCACACTTTTCTTCGTATTACTTTTAAAAAATCGTTGTCCCCTACCTCATCTCGAAAAATACGGATCAAAAAATTTTGAAAAAATTCTGGAATATTCTCCACGGGGTATAGATTGAACGAAAATTATCACGAGTGCATTACCTTTAATAATTTATTTGGTATATAAAAAAAAACAAAATTTCAAGGTCACCAGTTTTCAGTAAAGATTGGAAACAAACTTTGTTGAAAATTCATTTGGGGTGTGTTTTGTGAAGTCGCTGATCATTTTATATCACCGTAACATAAATTTTATCTTATACCACCATAACAAAAATTTTTATTTTAAAAACAATCAACGTACGGAACACTAATTGTGCAAGTTCAACTTGCACTTGACCGGTTATTTATCGTTGGAAATCTTACTGCGGTATTTACAGGTACTCCAAGAGCAAGTTATTCCAACTTGTGCAGGTCTTTTTCCCGATAAAAATAATTTGGATAGCCCTAACAGGAATCTGTTATATAAACAGGACGAAGCACCTCCTCATTATGAAATCAGTATTCGTAGATATTTGGATGCGATTTTTCCTAATCGATGTATAGGCAGAAGAGGTGCTGTAGAATGGGCTACAAGGAGTCCCGACCTGACGCCACTTGATTTTTTTTTTATGAAGTCACTATTTAAACATTGACCTTTATGTTTTCGAGGTCGCCGAATAGGAATCTGGTGTGTGATATTTTGACAGCTACTAGCTGGGGCATTTTACTTCTAAATAATAAATTTTTCTTGTGGGGTTTTTCAAATGCATCATACATGGTTTTTCTCTGTTCAATCGTCAATTACAAATGTAATATCAGATTTTAAATGGTACAGCTGCTAACTGTATAATTAGCTGACAAAACAACGAAATTAGGATGTTAAACGATAAAAAACAATCAGTCATTCATATATTTAATATTTTTGGGATAGCTGGCTACAAATGTGATATGAAAATTGGAATGTGACAGCTGCCCAACGTTAATCTCAGCTATTGAATCGATGAAAATAAGATTTAAACCTACACCAAGTAGTATCTATAATTTCTACGTTTTCTACGTTTCTACATTTTTTCAAAATATTTTCTTTATTGCTATTATGTCTTTGATTTCACACCGACCAAATATAGATTATAAAGGGTGATTCATTCAGAGGTATTTTTTTTTAAATAAAAAAAAATGAATTAAAACAATTTTATTTTATAATCTTTATTATCATATAAAAGAACCATTCTTTACAATTATTTCTTAAATATAATTTCTTTCAAATGTTGTCCGCGACTACGGTTAACAACGTCCATTCTGAAGTTCCAATTTTCAATTACGCGTGTGAGTATTTCGAGTGGTATTTGGCCAATGACTCGAGTAATATTGGCCTCCAATGCCTCAATTGTAGCTGGCTTATCCATGTAGACTTTGGACTTTACATAGCCCCAAAGGAAAAAGTCAAGAGGTGTGATGTCACATGATCTAGCCGGCCAATTCACTGGTCCAAAGCGTGAAATGATCTGTTCGCCGAATTGCTCTCGCAGTAAAGCCTTGGTTTCACGGGCTGTATGGCAAGTGGCGCCATCTTGTTGGAACCAAATTTCGTCGAGACCACGGGCTTCAATTTCTGGCATCAAATAGTCTGTTATCATAGCGCGATAACGGTCACCATTCACAGTAACATTCCGGCCGGCCTCTGTTTTGAAGAAATATGGACCGATTATTCCACCGGCCCATAAACCACACCAAACAGTTGTTTTTTCTGGATTTAATGGCAGCTCTTGAACCTCTTCAGGTTGTTCATCACCCCAAATACGGGCATTTTGTTTATTCACGAACCCATTAAGCCAAAAATGGGCCTCATCGGTGAACAAAATTTTTCTCGAAAACAGTGGATCTTCTGCAAGCTTGTCAAGAGCCCAACGACTAAAACGGAAACGATTCGGAAGGTCGGTCGGCTTCAGTTGTTGCACTAGTTGAATTTTGTATGCTTTTAAAGAAAGATCCTTACGTAAAATACGCCAAGTTGTTGAATATGACAGGCCAAGCTGTTGAGAACGGCGACGAATCAACACTTCACGGTCTTCGCGTACACTCTCCGCTACCGCCCCTATATTTTCTTCACTACGTGTTGGATGTGGTCTATTCGGTCGAGCATTATCCAATAATGAAAATTGGGTCTCAAACTTATTGATGGTAGAGCGAATTGTGCGTTCGGTAGGCCGATTATGTGGACCATAAGTTGCTCTAAGCGCCCGATACACATTCCTCGTAGAACGCCCATTTCCGTAATAAAGTTGAACAATTTGTAGACGCTGTGCCGGGCTAAGTCTTTCCATTATGAATTGTCAAACACTACTGAACAGGAATGCCACTTCAGTTGACACGACGCATGCGCAATCTGCAATTAAATCCCCATCACAAAAAGTACCTCTAAATGAATCACCCTTTACAACCCCACAAAAAGAAATGGTAAATGCAAGAGTTAGAAGTCGCTGTGATACAAAGTTTTACAGCTCTCACTCCTCTTGAACTAATCAACTCGGTAAGAAGTGTCCAGAAAAGGTGCCGCCTATGTGTAAAGGAAACTGGTCTACATTTCGAACATATCTTATAGAAAATTGTTTTGTTTTAGTTTATTCTACTCGGAATAAATTGTTTTATTGTTGTTTCGTTTTATTTTCCACATAGTTTAAAGTACTATAGCATTTAATAAATTTCATTGTAGTTATGACTCTTAGAGTTACTTCTGGGAATTTTTTTTATGATTTGGCTGCTATCGGTAAACAATTGATATTGCCGCTCCGTCCAAAGCCTACTTCACAAAATGTGCATTTAAAAGTCACGTAAAACTGAAAACCTTCATATTTTGAAGTAGATTTAAGCAAAATATAAAGTGTGCTATATTTTGAGAATGGTAATTTAAAGCTCTATTCGGATAAGGAAAAATATACAGAGTATCCTATTTAAAAAAATCCACGTGAAAAAGTGCTTTGAGAATGTTTTTACAGAAATCAAAAATTTTCAATAAGAAAAAAATTACAAACATTTTTCCAAAATGCAGATTTTTAAAAAATACCCTGTATATCTGAAACGGTACTAGATATCGATATGCGGTTTTCAACACTGAGTTTACTATAAAAATTGAGCCTCAGACACCGACATCAGTTTTCGTCTATCTCCGTTAGATAAAGGGGTTTACCTTCAAAAGTGTCCAATTTGGACCACCCTGTACATTGTTAAGCGATCAAAAACGGTTCTATTGAGTAAAACCGTTTTAATCAGTAAAACTTTTTGTAAATCTAAATATTTTTTGTATTACTGGAAAGAGTAGAAAATCAGCATACCAAAAATAATACTACTATTCGAAAATTAAATTCAAGAATCGGTGTTTTTTTTTTTTAAAAAAAAAAAGAGGCGAACCTCTTTATGGCATTGGAACAATACCAACTAGCCAGCATGTCTCTTTATTAAATACATACATATTTCTCCTTAAACTAAACTAAACCTAAAGACACACACAAACACCCAGCACTCCAAGGCGGAATCGAACCACCGACCCTTCGATTTATAGTAGGATTCATTATCTATTCCTCTAAAGGTACCGCGAATCGGTGTTAAATGACGTAAAATCATATGAGTCAATTTTTTTTTTTTTGATCACCTGCGTATTATCTTTTTGAAGAATATTGGTATTTATATTATTCATCACTAGCCAGGCCCGCGGCTTCGCGTGGACTTGATTCACTACTATCATCACTGCTTATTCCTTATGTTACCCAACGTAATAAAATATCTCCCATTATTTCCCCTTATCTCCCAATATTTCTCCTTATCTCCCATTATCTCTACATAATATCCATTATCTCTACATAATATCCATTATCTAGGCTTATCTCTGCGCATCTCCCATTATTTCTCCTTATCTCCCATTATTTCTCCTTATCTCCCATTTTCTCACCATAACTTCCATTATCTAGACTTATCTCTGCTTATCTCCCATTATTTCTCCTTATCTCCCATTATCTCACTTTATCTCCCATTATCGAGGCTTATCTCGACTTATCTCCCATTATTTCTCCTTATCTCCCATTATCTCATCTTATCTCCCATTATCTAGGCTTATATCGAATTATATAGAACATATGTATAAATTTATAAAAACATGTAAATCGGATAAGTGGTTCTCGAGTGATAAGCGCACTAACGGACAGACAGACAGACAGACAGAGAAACGTTGCATTTTATATATATTGTATTCTTTGCTACATGATATTGTTCCATATTTAATGCTTTAGGGAGTGTATTGCAAGAGAACGCGCTAGCGGCAAGCTTCTCTCCGACTTGATTCACTGTTATCGTCACTACTTATTCCTTATGTCACCTAACGTAATAAAATATATCCTATAACCTGGCCAGAAAACATACGTATGTTTAAAAAAAAAAGCACGTAAATCGGATAAGTGGTTCTACAGTGATAAGCGCACTAACGGACGGACAGACAGACAGACAGACGGACAGACAGACAGACAGACGGACAGAGAGACATTGCATTTTATATATATTTATAGATATTCTCTGCGACATAATATTGTTCCATATTTAATGGTTTGGACTGTGTATTGCAAGAGGACACGCTAGCGGCAAACTTTGTCCGACTTCATTTACTATTATTGTCACTGCTCATTCCTTATGCTACCTATCGTAATAAAATATAGCCTATAACCTGGACGGAGAACATATGTATGTTTTAAAAAAAAAAAGTACGAAAATTGGATAAGTGGTTCTCCAGTGATAAGCGCACTAATGGACAGACAGACAGACAGAGATACTTTGCATTTTATATATATTATAGATGTAATAAAATATATACCTATAACCTGGTCAGAGAACATATGTATGAATTTAAAAAATCACGTAAATCGGATAAGTGGTTCTCGAGGGATAAGCGCATTAACGGACAGACTGACAGACAGACAAACGTTGCATTTTATATATATTATAGATATAGATTATTATTATATAACCTGGCCAAAGAATATATGTATGAATTTAAAAAAAGACAGGTAAATCGGATAAGTGGTTCTCGCGTGATAAACGCACTAATGGACAGACAGACAGACAGAGAGACATTGCATTTTTTATATATATTATAGATTATAGATTACAGATATTCTTTGCTACATAATATTGTTCCATATTTAATGGTTTAGGCTTTTTTTTCCGACATCATTCACTATTTTACGTCACTGCTCATTCCTTATGTATGTTTTTAAAAAAAAGTACGTAAATCGGATAAGTGGTTCTCCAGTGATAGGCGCACTAACGGACAGACAGACAGACAGACAGACATAGAGACGTTGCATTTTATATATATTATAGATAACCACGGGCTGCCTAAAAGAAAATAAATCAACATCTGATATTAAATCGCATCCTAAAAACGTGAAGAAATGCAAACATCTCGGAATTTGATGTTTTGACTAATGTAATACTTCCCTTTAGCGAGAGAAGTAAAAAAAAATACTATATGAATCCTAATACACTGAATCCATAAACTACTTTTAGTCCTAACTACATGGTTGACTTTTCAGGTGTAACACTTAGCCCTTTAACGTGATATAGTGATCAGTTCCATGGTTTTAGAGCCTGGGTTTGGTTTTTCAAGCTTAAAAATCAATTCGTGATGATTTTAATGCTGCTCAAATGATTTAGTTCGTGAAGCAATTCTTATTTCCCAAGTAGGGAAATAAAATAGAATATAAGACCTTCTTCGGCAATTAACTTTACTATTTCCATTAATAAAAATTATTGCCTTAAATTATTACTTATTATTAGTACTTCTTGAAATGTAAACGGTAATCGCTTTCGATTCCCACGGCATAAATAAAGTAATAAAATATATACTAAGTACGGTATAGCGCAACACATTAATTTTATACATGTTTGTCACGTTTTTTTTGTTTTGTCAGTTTTATTTCGCTCGTTAAGGGAAGTATTGTGTTTATGAAACAATCGCTCTATAAGGTTTATGTATTTGTTTACGTTTTACTATCCTTAAATAAGTGGAAACTGATTTCCATCGGTTTTGTTCGTCTGCCGATTGCCGCGACAATCAGAACGTACTACATGGGGTGAAAAATCCCGAGACTTTTGAATAAAAAACAATATTTTTGCCAAAAATTGGCTTTATTCTTCAACAAAATTTTCTTCAAGAGCAAATATTAGAAATAGGTGTAAGAAAAAGGAAACATTAAACAAATTGTAAGTTTAACAATTAAATCTATTGATTTTATTATTATATCGGTTTCACAACGTTCTCCGACGTCTTCCGATACCCAGTCTCCATTCGGTGCGGTCATTCCACTGGCCTTCCTCCAGTCCTCTTTCTTGCATTTCTTTGTCAATGCCCTCTCTCCAGCTCATTCTTGGTCTACCTCTTCTTCTTCTTCCTGTAGGTGTCCAATCTAATATTTGTTTTGGGAGCCTCTCTGGTGTCATTCTTTGGACGTGTCCATACCATTTAAGTTGTTTCACCCTTATTTCTTCGACTATGGTCTTTTTTTACACCCATAATTTTACGAATTCTCTCATTCCTTATTCTTTCCAGCTTAGATCTTCCGGCTGCCCGTCTCCAGTAGTCCATTTCTGTGGCCTCTAGGGATTTAACGGATTTTTCTTTTAACTGCCATACCTCACTACCATATGTTACAATGCTTTTAACTATTGTGTTGTATATTCGGTGTTTGTTCTCTTTGTTTATTTTCTGGTCCCATAAAATACTGTTCAGAGACCTGATAGCTTTCCTGCCCTGAATATTCCTTTCTTTGATGGCATCATCGAGAGTTCCGTTGTTGGTTATATTTAGACCCAAGTATTTATAGCTACTGCATGATTTAAGATTGTGTCCGTCTTCTGTCACCAAATCCTGTTGCGTACCCCCTATGCACATATATTCTGTCTTTGATAGATTTACTTGTAGACCCCATTTTTTGTATTCTTCAATAAGTTTCCTGGTCATATAACATATTCCAAGTCTTCTTGTTCCTGGGCCACTACTATTGGTCATCTGCAAAACTAAGAGTGTAGAGAACAGTATCGTTGAGCGGGATTCCCATATTTTTACATTTGAGTTTCCATCTAAGAAGCACCTTCTCAAGAAAAATCTTGAAAAGCGTCGGTGATAGGCAGCAGCCCTGTTTTAGACCTTTATTTGGGGAAAAACCCCTTTGATATTTTATTGCCGATTTTTTTATTCGGATATGGCAATTTTGGTATAGATCTTGCACTGCTCTGATCAAATTAGTGTTTATGTTTGTTGTTTTTAATGATTCCCATAGTTTTGTAAGTGGGACGCTATCGTAAGCTTGTTTCAAGTCCACATAGAGAATATGTAACTCCTTGTTCATCGCTGTCATCTTTTCTATGAGCTGAGTTAGACAAAAAAGGTGGTCTACGGTTGATCTTCCTGCTCTGAACCCGGCTTGTTCTTCTGCCTCGCTGTCCACATATTCTCGCTCTATTCTTGCTTTTATCACTTTTCCGTAGATTCTACTTATTGTCCCCATGACTGCAATACCTCGATAGTTATCGCAGCTCTCTTTGTTGCCCTTTTTATGTAGGGGTGTCAGAAAATATAGTTTCCATTCCTGTGGTATTTGCTCAGTGCTGAGGCATTTTTGGAACAAATTGGTTAGATGTTCAAACAACTTTGGTGTGCCATATTTTTATCAATTCTGCTGGTATATTTCCAGGTCCAGGAGCTTTTCTGTTTTTGAGTTTTGTGCACACCTCTTTTACTTCTCTGACTGTAATATGGATCGGTGATGCGGTCACTTTTATGGCGTCAATTTCCTCAGGTGGATCTCTTTATAGTTCTCGGTTTTCCGTAAGTAAGGAGCTGAAGTATTGATCCCAATTTGTTAAAGTGATGGGCGATATAATTTCCTTTTTGGTATTTTGGCGCAGTGATTTTATAAGTCTCCAACTTTCTGTACTTTTGGCTCCTCCTATGTACGTGTTTACTCTGTTACAGCGTCTCTCCCAAGTTTCATTTTTCTTTTGTGTAATCATCCTACGTACATTAGCTTGAAGTTGTTTATACATTTCTTTGTTGTTTTCTGTTCGCATGCTGAGGTATCTTTTATGTGCTTCGTTCTTTTCTTTTATTTTTTCTTCTATATCCGAGTCCCACCAGTAAGGTTTTAGACGGCTTTCTCCTTCTTTGAATCCTAGTGACTCATTTGCTGCTTCGTGTAGACAGTTTTTAATGTGGTTGTAGTGCTCTGATGTGGTCGAAAAGTCTCTGGGTTGTAGTTTCTCATCTAGTCTCCTTCTGTACAGATTTTTGGTACTTTCTTGGTCTAAGCTTTCTAGGTTGTATTTACTAAATTCTATCTCTTCATAGTCGTCACGTTTTTGAGTATGCGTGTGTGGCTTTTTTACCAGTAAAGCTTATTTTTGCATTTAGGAGATGGTGGTCACTACCGCAAGTAGCTCCTCTATAAGCTCTGACGTTGTGGATTCTAAGGGTTGTTTTCTGACGGACAATCAGGTAATCAATTATGGATCGCTGGTTTCTAGATGGCTTAGTCCAGGTATATTTATGGATCCATTTGTGTGAGTAGAATCCATTAGTTATTCTTAACTCATTTTGTTCGCATACTGTTATTAGTCTTTGGCCGTTATCATTTAGAATTTCCTCTCCATGTCTACCTACTACTTCGTCTTGAACTTTTTTCCCTATTCTAGCGTTCAGGTCTCCTAAGATTATTACTTCTCTGGTATCTGCAACGTTTACTATTTCTCTATTTAGTAGCTCAAAGAATTCGTTTTTCTGATTTACTAGGGCGTCATCATTTATTGCATATACTCCAAAGATTGTAACTTTATGTCCTTGCGCTGTTAAGTTCATTTTTATAATTCTTTCGCTGGTTGGTTTCCATGATGTTATGCATTTTCTGAGTTTTTTAGATATCAGGATGGACACGCCTTGCTGGGCACGCTTATCTTTCGGTAAAACCGCTGTAAAAGGGGTCATACCTTCCTAAATTTTCTGAGCCCTGTCCCTTTTTTTTGTCTCTGTTAGTACCGCAAGGGAGACATCTGATTTTTGGAGCTCAGAAATTACTTCATTGGTCTTATTCGTCCATCCTTGCACATTCCATGTTGCAAAATTCATTATCCGTTTTCGTAGCGTTTGTCGTCTTCGTGTATTTTGTTCTTTATTCCGAGGCTGTTGACTAGGTTTTTTAACAGTAACGTTTTTCCGAGTATCGAGGAGTTAGCCCGATGCTTCAACCCCCAACCTGGAGGGCCGGTCAATTTGTGGTCAAGGTTTTCTTCCTCTAGCCTTTGGCGAGTTCAACGTCTTCCTACAAGGCAGCAGGTTCGCCTGTATCCTAGGCAGGAGCCCTGACAGGGTGCTATCATCCGGGCCAGATGAACCCTGGTTTTTTAACGAGGTTGTTACTCCTCCCCCTCCTCGCTTTCCCTTAGTGCAATGGGACCCCAGGCTTGGGACTGGCGTAGCGGAGTTAAATCTATTGATAAAAATCAAAATCAATATTTTGTATTACCCCCCTAGCCCTTATTACTGCTTCCAGCCGGATTTTCATGGAGCAGGTGAGCTTTTTCACCACTGTCTGTGATATCGCAAGCTTAGGTCCTTCAGCGATGCAGGTGCTAGAGTTCTTACTCGAATCCTTCTTTTAAGCTCATCCCACATATGCTCGATTGGATTGAGGTCAGGACTCCACGCAGGCCAGTCTAATGTGGGTATTCCCACTTCCGCCAGGTATTGCCGCACCGATGCAATAGGATGTTGCAGTTCATCCACCGCTACGAGTCTCATCAGTTACGAAAACCAAATCGGCGACAGAACCTGTTCCGTACGCGACCGTTTCAATAATGCAGCACTGGGCATGACGCTCCCCACGCCTCCTATAGACTTATCTTCTTCCATCATTGCCATGTAAGCACATTCGGGACTCGTAGGAGAATAAAACAGAGCGCCATTGCTCTAAGGTTCAGTCGACATGTTCTCGGGCAAATCTGAGTCGCGCCTGTCGATGGGTTTTTATGAATTTGGGTCCGTTAGCTGACCTCTTCAGAGTTAGGTTAGTTTCTTTAAATCTTCTTCCGACTGTCTAATGACTGACAGGCCGACCACGAACTTGTCGGACCTCCTGCTGGACCTCAACCCCGGTAAAGTGACGATTTCTTAGAGTTGTGTTGACAATAAAGCGGTCGCTCCGAGGTACCCCTCCTTCTTCCTGATCCTGATCACCGTATGAAGGCGTCAGTCTCTTGGTAACGTTTGTAGCCTCTGGAAAGAGCTGACTGGCTCAGATCCAGTGACGCAGCGACTACACGTTGACTATGCCCTTCATGCAATAGAGCAATGATTTGTGCCGTTTTTTCTTTGGTAATATCCATTTTCCGATGACGTAATTAATGACCAGGTATAGCGCAGAATTATAGGAAAATGCAGTTGCGTGTGTTTTTATAGGGATGAATAGCGCGCAACGAATACGTTGCCGGGCGAACAAAAACGGTTCTATTAAGTAAAACTGTTTTAATCAGTAAAACTTTTTGTAAACCCAAATGTTTTTGATACTATTTGAAAGAGAAGAAAATCAGCATTCTAATGATACCAAAAATAATACCACTGTTGAAAATTAAATTCAAGGATCGGTGTTAAATGAAGCAAAATCGTTGGAGTCGATTTTTTTACCCACCAATGTGTTTTGGGACTTAAACACAATTGATGAATTTTTAGTATGATGTTAAAAGCAACTCTTTTTTTCACTCTAGTAGTGTAGTATCTAGTTTTTGGTGTTCGGACGTAGAAATCCAAAAGTAGTTTGTTATAATGGCATCTTATCCAGGTAAATATTTTTGTTGGGGAAAATGGGTATTTAGTTTTTGTTGTAGATTAAACCTTTTTCAAAAAATAGTCACAGCAATACTTATAAGAAAAACAATGGCTGGTTAAATTGAACATAATGGAAAAATAATACCTAGTTTTCAGATTCCTCGACTCCAACAACCCTGAAAAGGACAACGAACACGACATATGCGAAGAAACCCCTCTAACCTTCACACACACACACACACACACACACACACACACACATATATATATATATATATATATATATATATATATATATATATATATATATATATATATATATATATATATACATACATATATATGGGACATTCCATGCCAAATCGATCACTTTTGATCCCGACCCCTTTCGATTTGGCAAAAAAGTTTTTTTATCTTTTTCTACCCTATGAAAAACGATTCTCAGAATCTTTTCAAATTTTTTTACCCACCCCAAAAAAATTATGAATTTTTCAAATTGGCATAACTTTGTCAAGAATTGGCCGATCGAGACTTTTTTTTTTCAAAATTTTCGTAATTAAATGTACTTTTTAAAAAAAAATACAAAAAATTTTTAGATAATAAAATCTATGAAATTTTTGCCTTTTTTGAGAAAAACCGTCAATTTTTTTGAAGTGAAGCCATTTTTTATTAGTTTTTTTTTTTCTTGAAAAAAAACTTCAAATAATTCTGCAGTTATCCCCGCCAATCCCAGAGTGGAATTTTTTTTCTATTTTTTTTTAATTGAAAAAAAAAATTTTCAGTTTATCACAATTTTTTAATTTTTTTTTTAGAAACTTTGTTTAGATAATAAAATAAATGCAAGTAAATAATTTCACGGTATATTATACTTAATTTATAGTCTAAACTTACAACTAATGACTAGGCTTCTACGTTTGATACGATTAACATTCACTGTTTTTAATACTAATTCAACAAATAAAAAATAAAAAATGGCGAACTTCAAAAAATTTTCTGTTTTTCTCAAAAAGGACAAAAATTTCATAGATTTTATTATCTAAAAATTTTTTTGTATTTTTTTTTTAAAATACATTTAATTACGAAAATTTTGAAAAAAAAACGTCTCGGCCAATTTTTGACAAAGTTATGGCAATTTGAAAAAAAAAGAGCCATTTTTTTTGAAAAATTCATAATTTTTTTTTTTGAGGTGGGTAAAAAAATTTGAAAAAATTCTGAAAACCGTGTTTCATAGGGTAGAAAAAGATAAAAAAAAAAAAACTTTCAGCCAATTCGAAAGGGGTCGGGGCCAAAAGTGGTCGATTTGGCATGGAGTGACCCATATATATATATAATAAATTGACGCAATTTATAATTTTATGGAGTAATGATTGAATGAATTTATCTGAAATTGAATTTCAAAAAATTTCAGAAAAACTAAAGTCAAAATGTAATTTCCTAATATAACCAAAAGTTTTATCTAGTAATCTTATTCTACCCCTAAAAACCTACAACTTTTGTAGGAAAAGTTTTTTTTTAAGGCCTCAATTTTTGGAAGATGTTTATGATTGCGAATTTGCCATATTTTGGATATTCAAGAATTTTTTACTCGAAAACTAAAACTTTTAGAGGAATTATGTAAGAGACAAAAAAATACTTGTTTTTATTCGTGGAATTTCCACTAATTTTTTGAAGCGCTTTTTAACAATTCGTTATTTTTTTACGATTTTTTCGTTCTGAAACAATTTGCCAGTGCGTATAGTTCAAAATAACGAATTGTTAAAGAATGCTTCAAAAATTCATTATTATTTTACGAATAAAAACAAGTATTCTTTGTCTCTTACATAATTTCTCTAAAAGTTTTAGTTTTCGAGTAGAAAATTGTTAAATATCCAAAATATGACAAATACGCTGTGATAAATATCTATATATATTCTGGCCATAAAAAAAAAACTTTTACAACAAAAGTTATAGATTTTTTTAGCGTAGAATACGATTATTAGAGAAAACTTTTGTTTCTATTACGAAACTACATTGTTACTTTAGTTTTCCTGAAATTTTTTGAAATCCATTTTCAGATTCGGGCCGCTATTGGGCCCAAATCAGCACAATTTCTTAATATGCCACTGAAAATTCAAAACTACATATCCTAAGCTTTAATTTGGATCAGATTATGTCCTCATAAATTGCGAAGAATGATCCATATATCTATATCTATATCTATATATATATATATATATATATATATATATATATATATATATATATATATATATATATATATATATATCTATATATATATATATCTATATATATATATATAGATATATATATATAGATATATATATACATATATATATATATATATATATATATATATATATATATATATATATATATATATATACATATATACGAGGCATGTTTTTTAAGTAAGTACCGTTTTGGAATTAAAAAAAGACGTGCAAAGATATCGCTATAATTTTATTTTTACATGAAAGCCTGTACCTTAATCTACTTTTCTATATAATTTCCGTGAATATTGAGGCACTTGTCATAACGTGGCACCAGTTTTTGAATACCCTCCTCATAAAATTCTGCCGCCTGAGAAAAAAGTTCTCGGTCACAATGCGATACAAAACACTACGAGAATATTGAGGAAAGCAGTCGCACAATGATGAAATTGTAAAGCGTCTGTTTTCTCTCACCTTTTCGTCCACTTTCTGCACCAAATCTTCATTAACGACCGAAGGACGCCCACTCCGTTCTTCATCATGCACATTTGTGCGGCCATCTTTAAATGCTCTCACCCATTTCCTTTTCCATCACGACAACGCACCAGCACACACCTCAGCAGTTGTGGTCGCAAAATTAATGGAAATAGGATTCCAACTCGTTTCACATCACCCCTATTCTCCAGACTTGGCTCCCCCGGACTACTATTTGTTCCCCAATTTGAAGAAATGGCTGGCGGGACAAAGATTTTATTCAAACGAGGAGGTGATTGCAGACACTAATGGATATTTTGCAGATTTGGACAAATTCTATTATTCGGAAGGAATCAGCAAACTAGAACATCGTTGGACGAAGTGTATAAGCCTAAAAGGAGACTATGTCGAAACATAAAAAAGGTTTATCCTAAACACATAAGTAGTTTTTATTTTTGCACGGACTTTTCAAACCAGCCTCATGTATATATATATATATATATATATATATATATATATATATATATATATATATATATATAAATATATATACATATATATATATATATATATATATATATATATATATATATATATATATATACGAGTATATAGATATATATATATATATATATATATATATATATATATATATATATATATATACGAGTATATAGATATATATATATATATATATATATATATATATATATATATATATATATATATATATATATATATATATATTTGTCCTAAAAATTTATTCATTATCGAACCAAAAACCAGAAAGATTCTTAAATGCTACTAAAACTCTAGAAACTTTATCGGCCCCACCTTATTCACCACTTTCCCCAAAAACAATATCGCGCAAGAACTGTAGGTTTCTCTTTAGGTCAAGAATAATATGTCTACCAAATTTAACATAGATCGCATTTCGTTTACGAGTTATCGTGGCAACAGACATACCAACCGAACCATGGAAATTAAAAACTAGGTTATTCGTCATTTAAACATCCTGAAATGTGTAAAGATGCAAGAATCTCCAAGTATGATTTGTTCGGGGATGCAATACTTTCTTGCAGCGAGTAAAGTAAAGAGTATTAATTAACTTCACACAACGACTACTAAAATATTTAAAAATGAGTTCGAAATTACTATTTCTGAGTTTTTATTAATTATCTCGTGCAGAAACATATATTTTGAAATCAATAATTACAAGAACAAATGACCCGGCAACATCATAAACCTCTTTTCATATAAAGACAATAAGTAATAAAACGATAATTGAAAACGATGAAATTGTCACAGTAACAATACCCAAACGGATCGAAACGATCTGGGAATGACATTTTAATCGTCGAGTAAATGTAAAATATTCATTGTGTTGGAACGGTTTTAGGAAAGAAACCAATTACAACTGTTACAGGGTTATAGTAGGAATTGAAATGTAACCTGGTAAAGTAAATCCCAAGATATAAGATCGTGCCTTTTTGCTTTTTCAGTGAGGCAATAAACGACCCTATTAAGGTTTTGGGCATAGTTGCCAGGTATTACGATAAACGTATTTTTATTATACCTGCTTTGTATACCGCCCTCACTTGCACCTGCAATCATATTGGATCTATTTTTATCTATATATTTACTAGCTGGCAACCCGGTTTAGAGCCCTTTAAGTATTTGATAATATAGGCCTAATGACCACAGGTCCCCATTAGGATTCGAAAGATACTTTTTAATATTTTTATTTTTAGTTTTACTTACAACTTACAACGTAATTATGTGGCGTCCGTGGGAAAATTGCAATAGTGGCTATCGCAAGAGAAAACATTTATTACTTGACGCTAAACAAATAATGAAAAATGTTTACGACAGTTTGGTAAAAAGAAATTTGAATAAACAAAGTTCTTTGCAAGAAACCAGTGAACTATCAAAAACCCCAATTTCTACGATTAAGAGTATTGTAGGAAAACCGTCACTCAGGAACAGGAGAAAACGGAAAGATTTTCAAATGCATCATGTAGATGATTGTGAAAAACACGTCATCAGGAGAAAAATATATTCTATGTATGAAGAGCAGTTGGTGCCGATACTAGACAAAAATAAAATTGTGGCCGACCAACCCTTAACAGAATTCTCTTAAGAATGGGATTCACGTTCCGAAAAATCAACAAAAGGCAAATAGTGATGGAGTCACAAAGATTACGAATCTTGCGACATACTTATTTACAAGAAATTAAAAATATCGATCAGAGAATTGGCCAATAATTTACCTTGACGAAACATAGTTCGGTACCCATGACACTGTGCAAAAAGGGTGGGTTGACAGCAGTACAAAATGTCAGACTAACGCACCTTCAAATAAAGGTAAACGAATAACCAATTTGCATGCTGGATCTGAAAAAGGGCTGGGTTTCAAATTGTCCACTATTATCTGCAATAAACATAAAAGATTCTAGTTTGGACTATCACGAAGACACGACCGCAGAACTTTTTGAAAATTGGTTTCAAAATTCCCTTTTGCCAAATGTTCCCGAACAGAGTGTTATAGTTAAGGACAATGCAAGTTACCATAGTCGCCTACTAAGTAAGGTTCCTAAGGCAGCCAACACCAAATCGGAAATACAGCAATATATGTTAGAAAATGACATTTATTTTGACTTTAGTTATAAAAGAAGTGATCTTTTGGAACTTTTGAAAGACTATAAATTGAAAAAGAAATATGTTTGTGATAGAATGGCTGAGAAAATGGGACACACTGTTTTGCGGCCGTATTATTGTGTGTTTAATGCAAATGACCATATTTGGCATCAAGTTAAATCAAAAATAAGGGCACAAAATGTTTCTCCTCCTTTAAGCGTGTCAGTGGTTGAATTAGTAAAAAAAGTTATAAATGTAAGCTGGAAGAATTTCATTCAGCACGTTGTTAAAGTGGAAGATTCATATATTTATGTAAATAATATAAAACCGCTAATAATTACCTCAGCTGATGACAGTGATAGTGAAACCGAATTTGGCTTAAATTAAAATATATTTTTATTTATAGAATATGTCCCTTCTTGTAAACCCCCTTCGTTCAAACCGTATATTTGTACTTCTTATTCATTTGTTTTTTACATGTATCTATAAATAAACATCTCCAAAAACACTTATAATTCGGTGTCTGTCCGTCTTTCTATCACACCAGATGTTCTCCGAAACTACTTGACATGGAAAGTTGAAATTTGGCCCCAATATAGGAATTGATGGCCCGATCAGAGTCATGTGGTTTTAAAAGTTAAATTTTGACTTAAAGGGTTAATTTTTGAAGGTGAAATGAAAGCGAAAAAAAAAAATATTTTTAAAAAATTTCGAAAAATCGCTGTCCTTCCCATATCTAGAAAAATACTGAACGAAAAATTTTGAAAAAATTCTGGAATATTTTCCACAGGGTGTAGATTGAACGAGTGCATTACCTTTAATAATTTATCTGGTATATAAAAAAAAATAAATAAAATTCATCATTAGTTTTCTATTCCACGTTCTCGATTCTGTGTAAACCATAAAAATAAAGAATCATCCACTCTTTGGTATTCACCGCTTTCCATACTTTTTCGTGCCTGTGTGGGCGATGACAAAACACTACACCATTTTTCAAGTTTTTCGCGATTTTTTTTTTTTTCCACTCTGAAACAGTACTCACGGCTACACCTAAATCTTTCGCTATATTTTGAAGAAGTTCACCATTATCTAAACGTTGAATTGCTTCAAGTTTCTCTTTTAAGGTAATAACAACACATTTACGCTTATTATTATGACGCTCCATATTGTAAAATATCTATTAAAACGAAACTATTACCTCTGCGATAATATTAGACGTAATGAGTAACTTGTAACACTCGTCGACTAACCAAAGCATAGACAGCGGTGAAATTCTAGACGTCGGGGAGTCCAGGAAACCACTCATCGTCTGTTTCGAATAATGGGGATTTTTTCATTTAATGGGAATATAATTTGCTTTTTAACAGTTTGTTTCGGATAAGACGGATTTCAGATAATCGCGATTCGGATAATTGGGATTGTACTGTACATTATTTAGGGAACCATGCGCGAGGCGTTCTTATTTGATCAAACGTCCAATATTTTAAACATCAGGTTGCTATTACTTACAACCCTTCAGTACCCAACTGGAACATATCCTAGGTATGTACTTAACGTAAGTATGTAAAGTTGCTTGTGCAAAGTTTTTTTTACTAAGTTGGGAATGTGGAATCTTGGTATAATGATACTACTCAGTATATATCACCACTACACCAAACACTTTATTTTTGCACTCGACGCGCGTTTCGCTAACCATGTTAGCTTCATCAGGAGCGATGATTGACTAAAGCTAAACTACAAATCTACCTATTTATACTTAGCCTAACCCTTGAATTACTCAAGCGGAACTAATGACATAGGCAAGGCCATCAGTTCCGGTCAAATAACCAGTAGAGGGGACTATAAGGAATAGGCCATCTGTCTTTATTTAAACTACTTTTACATTTTATGATTTCCATACTTTCCTATGCGTTCAACAATCTCCTATCAGATACATCCTTTATTAATCTTAGATTATCTAATGTTACAGTATGATTAGCTTCAAGGGCATGTTCGGCAATGATAGACTTTTCTGTTCTATTGTATTTTAAGTGTGCTAAGTGTTCTTTAAATCTTGTTTTAATTGACCTTTTAGTTTGCCCAACATACTTTTTGTCACAATCATTACAACTAATTTCATAAATTCCACTTTTCTCACTATTAGGAATCTTATCTTTGGGATTTCCTAAGATATTCCTCAGATTGTCTGATGACTTATAGACTAAGGTGAGGCCTACCTTATTAAATACCTTATTGAGTCCCTTGCTATATTTCGGATTATATGGTATGGAGACATACTTGGTGTTATTTTCTTCGCGTGTAAAAAAGGTGGAATTCTGAATAATAAACCTAAACTTATGTCTACTTATTAGCTTATTTACTAAGTCATCGTCATAACCATTAACTCTAGTTATATTTCTAATACGATTCCTTTCTTTATTAAAGTTTACTCTATTCAGAGGGAAAGTGACCAAACGATGAACTAAAAAATGTAATGAGGCTAATCATACCGGCTATTTAATTTAGAAACAAAATGATCAATATTTGCTTTCTTTGTATCAAAAATCGCGAAAATATCGTCCACATACCTATACCATACCCTTGGGAAATATTCGAATTCTTGACTGGCTTCGATTTCAAACTTACTCATGAATAAATTGGCTATGAAAGGTGATAAGCAATTACCCATAGCTGTTCCTTCTTTCTGAACATAAAATTGATTGTTATATTGGAAATAATTTTGTTCAATACAAAGTTTAGATAATGTTAAGTATTCACGAATAATTTCGTCTTCAAAGTCATTCATTCTAAGTAATTCTTCGAGATATTGTAAAGTTTGTAGAATTGGCACACTTGGGAACAAAGAACTAACATCAAAAGAAATTAAGACTTCACCTTCATTAAGAACTAAATTTTTTAGTTTTATTAATGAATTCTAAGGAATTCTTCACTGGGAAAGTATTTAACGGTAACTTCTCAAGTTCTTTTGATAACCATTTGGATATTAAATATGTGGGTGATCCGACCGATGAAACAATGGGTCGCATTGCTTTTCCAGGTTTGTGAATTTTGGGTAAGCAATACAATTTTGGTATGGTCGGATTACTCACATTTAATTTAAATTTGAGCGAATCGGAGACAAGGTTCTTACATTTTTTTAAAGAATTTTTTAACCTCTGATATCATTCTCGGTAATGGATTTCTTATTACCTTTTCATAAGGGCCAGATTCGATAAGATTATCTACGCGTTCAAAATAATCTTTCTTATCCAATATAACAACCTTATTTCCTTTATCCGCTTTTAAGTAGAAAACATCTTTCTTTTTCAATCCTTTAACTACTTTTATGTCTTTTCGTGAATTAGAATTTGTGTTGTTAACCATGTTTTTCGATATTTGATTGCGACATGCTTCCCTAACAAATGATTTACTATTTTCTGGAAGTGTACTAATGGAACTTTCAATGTGAACAACTATTTCTGATAAATTATCTCTAGGAGGGGGTACTGCAAAGTTAAGACCTTTGTTTAAGATGTGAATTTCATTTTGTGTAAAGGATTGAGATGAATGATTTTCTACAATATTTACGAGTTCCTGAGGACTATTTTTCTTCGGTAAGAGCTTTTTTAATTTTTTACTTAGAATAGAGAATTTCTTTTTATATTGAATATCAATAACTAAAAACATTTTCCTCTGGAACTCGCTCCATACTTCATATTCAATATTGTTTAATCCTGAAGTAAGTTTTTTGAATATGCTGTATGATTCTACTTCTAACATACTACGTTTCGTGTACAAATTCTTGATTTCTAAGTCAACCCATTTTTGTTTAGCAAAGAATGAAACTTTTTCTGAAATATTTGATTTTGGTAAATTAACCTTAATAAAATTAGGAAAAGCTTGAAATTTCTTGCATGACTTTAAAAACCAAATATCTGCACCTACTAATCTAATCTTACTACTGTACTTACGATAAAGGTTTAATTCCGTTGACCGTGAAGCCATCTCAACTAAGTTGGGAATGTGGAATCTTGGCACAATGATACTACTCAGTATATATCACCACTACACCAAACACTTTATTTTTGCACTACACGCGAAGAAAATAACACCAAGTATGTCTCCATACCATATAATCCGAAATATAGCAAGGGACTCAATAAGGTATTTAATAAGGTAGGCCTCACCTTAGTCTATAAGTCATCAGACAATCTGAGGAATATCTTAGGAAATCCCAAAGATAAGATTCCTAATTGTGAGAAAAGTGGAATTTATGAAATTAGTTGTAATGATTGTGACAAAAAGTATGTTGGGCAAACTAAAAGGTCAATTAAAACAAGATATAAAGAACACTTAGCACACTTAAAATACAATAGAACAGAAAAGTCTAGCATTGCCGAACATGCCCTTGAAGCTAATCATACTGTAACATTAGATAATCTAAGATTAATAAAGGATGTATCTGATAGGAGATTGTTGAACGCATACGAAAGTATGGAAATCATAAAATGTAAAAGTAGTTTAAATAAAGACAGAGGGCCTATTCCTTATAGTCCCCTCTACTGGTTACTTGACCGGAACTGACGGCCTTGCCTATGTCATTAGTTCCGCTTGAGTAATTCAAGGGTTAGGCTAAGTATAAATAGGTAGATTTGTAGTTTAGCTTTAGTCAATCATCGCTCCTGATGAAGCTAACATGGTTAGCGAAACGCGCGTCGAGTGCAAAAATAAAGTGTTTGGTGTAGTGGTGATATATACTGAGTAGTAAAGTTTTTTTTGTTTATTCCATCCTATGATATTAAGCCGAACAACATATAAAGATATTAATTATAATAATAATAACCCAGAGATAATTTTTTGGGTATTTATCTTACACTTTAAATTATAAGTTTATCTTACGCCACATGATAGTTCCATTTTTTTTTTCTGGTTTAAAATATTAGGTAATTGTAATTGTTTGACCGCCTCACCATCAGTAATATTTCATTTACAATAGATCACGATTTCGACTTCGATTTTTGAACGCTATTTTTCAATAATATAAACAAACTAATTACCGCTAGCTTCAGGTATTCATAAAGCGAAACGTATATCTTCTTTGGCGCCTCAACAACAAATAAATTCAATTCGATTTTTTTTTATTTTCAGTAACTTGCTAACAATGTGGTAAATCTTATTATAGCCTTTAGAGATTCAATTTACTTTAAATCATATCTTTGGATTTCATGCCATAAAGATAAAATGGTAGTAAATACACCGGCTCTGAGATTCAAGAAACAAGAAGTAAAATAAGATCAACCAACTCCGACCTTGGGCCGTGCAAGTTGTTTAAACACTGTTGTCAGATAATACAAAAAGCACTCAAGTCGTTCTGCTCACGGGACCTGGTATTCTATCGCGGATTTTCTACTAGGGAAATCTAATTTCGAAGGTAATAATACATCCAAAAACTACTAGGGGACACCGTCGTAGATACTTCGGCTGTTTTCTATTTTTTTTAGTTATTTTTTTAGGGTTCCGTATCAAGATTGAAAAATGGAACACACCGAGGTGATTTTCTCTGAAACTGTTTGATATAGAAAGTTGAAATTTGTTACAAAGAACTGATGGCCTAATCACAGCCGTGTAGTTTTGAAAATTTTGACTTAAGGGTTAGTTTTGGGAGATAAAATTGGAATTTAGAAACAAAAAAAAATTTCAAGGTCATCGAGTGAGGTGTCAAATGAAAGCTTTATGAAAACACGAGGTCAATTATACGACGAACAAGTTTGTGTTCGAATCCTAGAAACTGATTTTTGAAAACTTATTTCGGGTATGTTTTGTAATCACCTATCTATCCTACAGAACCCAACCAATCTATCCTACAGAAAGGGAATATTTCCGTCCTGCTGGAAATGTGCCACGGTTCAGCCGATACCTAAAAAAGGTAAGAAAGACCTTGCCAAATAACTACCGACCAGTTGCACTGCTTTCAATAATATCGAAAGTCATGGAAAAGGTTATCAATGAGCATCTTCTAAAATATCTTGAACGATTCAATATTATTAGCGATCACCAATATGGTTTTCGTAAACTTAGATCAACAGGAGATCTTCTGACTTATGTAACACATGTTTGGAACAACGCAATTGAACACTTTGGAAAATCTCGAGCGGTTGCTCTTGACATATCCAAGGCATTCGACCGTGTTTGGCACGATGAACTGTTGGCTAAGTTGCGCTCTTATGGTATGTCTGAAAGGTTCTGTTTGTGGCTCTCATGTTTCCTCAGAGAGCGTTCTTTACGAGTGGCGGTCGACGGATTTCTTTCTAACACCCTCACTATCAACGCCGGTGTGCCCCAGGGCTCCATACTGTCTCCTACTCTCTTTCTCATTTACATTAACGATCTGCTGGAAAAGACCGGGAATCCAATCTATAGCTTTGCAGATGATAGTACGCTTGTCTCTTCATTCACCTTGAACGCTCGGACATCGGCTGCTCAGGCGAATATCCGCAGACAGCAGGAGGTCGTTCAACTTAACAAAGACCTGGAAGAAATTCTATCTTGGGGTGACAGTAACCAAGTGGAATTTAACGCTACAAAAACCCAAGCGGCAGTTTTTTCTAAAAAAGTTAACGTTGCTGAACCCGACATAGTTATGTCGGGGCACTCCATTCCCCTAGCATCGTCGCTCAATTTGTTGGGCGTTAGTTTGGGAGCAAATATGTCTTGGCATGAACATGTTGCAGGCATAGCAAGGAGAGCTTCTCAAAAGTTGGGAATATTATTTAAAACCAGAAAGCTTTACACCCCACAGCAACTGTTAATTCTTTACAAAGCCCAAATTCGACCAACTATGGAATACTGCTCCCATGTTTGGGGCTCCGCTCCCAAACATACACTGCATTTGTTGGATTCTGTTCAGAGAAGAGCGGTCCGTCTGATTGGGGACCCGGAATTGACCGGCGGCCTTGATTCGCTGGAACATCGAAGAACGGTTGGCGACTTGAGTCTGTTCTACAAGTATTTTCATGGAAAGTGTTCGAAGGATGTAGCCCGCTTAATTCCTCCCAAAGCGGTGCATGTTAGAAATACACGTCGCGCTGGTGCTTCGCATCCGTATGAGGTTTAGCTTGTTACTCCGCGTACGACGCTTTTCAAGCAATCTTTTATATGGAGAACGTCATCCCTTTGGAATAATTTGCCCAGCGCTGTGTTTCCCACCGAGTACAATTTGCAGCGATTCAAGAACAACGTGAATCGCTTTGTCCGCACTCGTGCCGCTCCTGGACCGCTTTAGGGACTTCCCTGCAGCACGTGTGCTAGACCAATAAAAAAAAAAAAAAAAAAAAAAAAAAAAAAATCACCGATCATTATAACACGTAGGCTGAAAAGTTTATTTTAGCTACTTAAAACACAGTTTTTTTTTGGAAAATTCTACTTTATTGAAGAGCGATATAATCAGTCCAATTCATTTCCAACATTTTTATGCCTTTCTTGTAGAAGGATTTGTCTTTGCCTTCAAAATAGGCCCTAGTTTCGGCGATAACTTCTTTATTGGAGCTAAATCAATTTCCCGCAAGCATTTTTTGAGGTCTGCAAATAGATAATAGTCGCTGGGGGCCAAATCTGGAGAATATGGGGTATGAGGAAGCATTTCGAACTTCAATCCATGCAATTTTGCCATCGTAACCACTGACTTGTGACACGGTTGTCCATTGTCTTAATGAAAGAGCACTTTTTTTCTTGTTTATTTGGGGCCGTTTCTTTGCGATTTCTGAATCAAAACACACCAATAACTTAATATAATATTCACTATTGATGGTTTTTCCCTTCTCAGCATAGTCGATGAAAATTTTTTCATGCGCATCCCAAAATATAGAGGCCAAAACCTTGCGAGCCAACTGTTGTGTCTTTGGTCGCTTCGGGCGGCTTTCACCCGCTGCTGTCCACTCAGCTGACTGCCGCACAATGGGGCGAATGCGTTATTTTTCGGTCATTTGCTTATAACTTCCACAGTTGTTATTGGAATGACTTCAAACTTAATACACATAATGTACGATTAATATATGTTCAGTATATGAAATAAAAATCATACTATATACTGTTATCGCGTGCGCGATAAAGCGTAAAGATGATTATTTCAAAATACCAGACAACAAATTGAAAAATTTTTCGATTACATGAGTGCGAATACTCATTTTCAATGTATTTTTGCCTGCTGAACACGCTGCTACCGCGTCGTAATTTTGAGAAAAATGACGGAAATTTGCAAAAAATGACGGTTTCAAGGATTTTCATGACATAACATAGGCACAAATATTTTTCTCATAAATTTCGTAATACTACGCGTAAGTATCGTCATTTAGCTTTAAAATGCCTTTTGCCGATGCATCGTTTATAATCTGCTGAATAGTTTTGATTCTGTGAATAATTATCTTTACATGAATAATCTTTACGCTTTATCGTGCTCGTGATAATAAATTGTATGATTTTGATTTCATATTTCTGAAAATATATAAATCGTACATTAGGTATATTAAATTGAAGTCATTTCATTGACAAATGTCGAAGTTATGAGCAAATGACCGAAAAATGTCGCATTTATCTCACTATGGAGCGCGATGTAAGCAAACACTCGCATTGAGATCGAAATTTCAAAGTAGTCAAGCCGCGTTGCCGAAAAGAGGCAACAAGAGTTTAATTGCCCTTTTTTTAGAAGTGTATACTTCATAAGAAATGAGGAGTATATCGTCATTTTTTCATTTCATTGGAGAACGTTAGATCAAGTCAGGGGAACTTTAATGTCCATTTTTTTACCAAAGGGGGACGAAGGGGAATAAAAATAGCATATCTCCGGAATCTAGAGACTTTGCCCTATCAGATGGTGAAAGCGCCATCTCATTCCACCTTATTCCAAAAACTTTATACATCTTTAAATATTGAAGTAAGAATAATTTTTTGTGTCGAATATGTCAAATGTTTATTAATATATTGTAGCACTCTAATGACGTTACACTAAGATTAATTTGTTGTTTGAAACCTAATAAACAAGTTCTAGTAAGCGTTTAACTCATATTCGTAGTTATGTTGTCCACAGAGAATTTAGAATGTAATTTCGCGAATTACAGAAATTCCAACATTGACGAAAATGTCACACTTCAATGGATAATTTTAAGGAAGGCAGAAGGAATAAATTAGTTATAAACATATTTATGTATGGTTTATGATATATATTAAAGGAAAAATCGTCAATATTCGAAAAATACATCTTTAATTTTTTCTTCCAATATCCAATTTTTTACGCCGTCGCCCCAATGTGTGCCGTTTTGATTCCGATGTGTAGTGGTGGATCCATATTTCATTCATTGTCACATATCGTAGTTATTGCTCTTAAACAGGTCCAAACAACGCTCAGAATCATCAACACGTTATTGTTTTGGTCCACTGGGAGCAAACGCGGTACCCATTTCGAACAGAACTGTCTCATGCCCAAATATTCATGCAAAATATGACCAACACGTTCTCTTGATATCTTCAGGGTGTCAGTTATCTCACGCAATTTCACTTAGCAGCTAGCGACATGCAGTTTGAACAGGGTTGTACAAAAATACTTTCTTTAACATGTGTTGTAGCAGAGAAAGTGCGAGGATAGCTCGTTCTTATATAAAAATGTTTCAATTTATTATTATTCTAAAATTTCGATGTTTTCATACTTATTGCGAAGACCTAAAGCACAAAAAGTTCAAAAAAAAAAATTCCTTAGCAGCTAGCGACATGCAGTTTGAACAGGGTTGTACAAAAAGACATTCTTTAACATGTTTTGTAGCAGGGAAAGTGCGAGGAAAGCTCGTTCTAATATTAAAATGTTTCAATTTTTATTTATTCTAAAATTTCGATGTTTTCATACGTATTGCGAAGACCTAAAGCACAAAAAGTCCAAAAAAAAAAATTCCTTAGCAGCTAGCGACATGCAGTTTGAACAGGGTTGTACAAAAAGACATTCTTTAACATGTGTTGTAGCAGGGAAAGTGCGAGGAAAGCTCGTTCTTATATAAAAATGATTCAATATTTAATTATTCTAAAATTTCGATGTTTTCATACGTATTGCGAAGACCTAAAGCACAAAAAGTTCAGTATTGTGGATTTTTTAAATATTTTCCGGTGTAATCACCTCATTTGGGCGTTCAGAGCGTTCAGCATCATTTGTATCTGTACGACCGCGTTTAAATTAAGCATACCAGTAAATGATGAGCGACTATCCAGGAGCAGAGACGCCGTAACACTTATCAAGGCATTGCTCTGCTTGAACGGTATTTTTTCCCATCCAAAAACAGTGTTTAATCAACACATTGTTTTCAAAATATCAAAATTAGCGTCACAAAAACCACCGTAACTTGTAAACTAATCGTCGAAATGTCATGAAATTTTGAAACGTATCATTTGAAGGTTGGTACTTCCTAAAAATCATATGGATTTTTTGAAAAGGGCGACATCTGTGTGTCAGACCAAATACTTTTCAGCCTATATGTTATACCTCCGTAACAAAAAACCGTACGGAACACTAATAGCGCAAGTCCGACCTGCATTTAGCCGGCTTTTAATGTTTGGCACGGAACACTTATAAGATCACTTCGGTGTTCGTCTATCTGTCTGCCACACCCGAATTTCTCCGAATTATTGATGGCCTCGTCAGAGCCATGTAGTATTGAAAGTTAAATTTTGACAAATGAAAGCTTGTAAAAACACGAGTTCAAAATATATGTACTCGTAATGTAATACTTGCGCACACTTTTCTTCGTAAAACATCGCTGTCCCCACCTTATCTCGAAAAATACTGATAAAAAAATTTTGGAACACTTTCCACAGAGTGTAGATTGAACGAAAATTATCACGAATGCATTGCCGTTAATAATTTATCCGGTATATAAAAAAAACAAAAAATTCATAGTTATCAGGTTTCAGTAAAGATTGGAAAAAAATTTTGTTGAAAACTCATTTGAGCTGTCTTTTTTGAGAAGTCATGGACCATTTTATACCTGCGTAACAAAAATTTTTATTTTTAAAAGCATTCAACGTACGGAACACTTATTGCGCAAGTCCAACTTCCACTTGACCACTTTTTAGTGTTCCGTACGGAACACTTATGAGATGACTTCGGTGTCTGTCTGTCTGTCACACCCGATTTTCTCCGAAACTATTTTTCATAGAAAGTTGAAATTTGGTAATAATATAGGAATTGATGGCCTCATCAGAGCCATGTAGTTTTGAAAGTTAAATTTTGACTTAAGGGGTTAGTTTTGGGGGGTGAAATCGGAAGTAAAAAAAAAATTTTTTTACTAGGTCATCGAGTGTGGTGTCAAATGAAAGCTTGTGAAAACACGAGTAAAAAATATATATATAATATTATACTTGCGCGCACTTTTCTTTGTATTATTTTTAAAAATTCGCGAAAAATCGCTGTCCCGGGCCTTATCTCGAAAAGTACTTATCAAAAAATTTTGAAAAAAAATTCGGGAATGCTCTCCACTGTGTGAATTGAACGAAAATTATCACAAGTGTATTACCTTTAACAATTTATTTTGTATATAAAAAAAAACAAAAATTTCAAATTTCATTAATTTTCAGTAAAGATTGGAAACAAACTTTGTTTAAAAACTCCTTTGGGTGTGTTTTGTAAAGTCACTGATCATTTTATACCACTGTATCAAATTTTATTTATTTTAAAGGCACTCAACGCACGGAACACTAATTGTGCAAGTTCAACTTGCACTTGACCGGCTATTTAATTCTTAGATTGCCAAAAACAAAGATTATTCTTATTTCTAACGTAAAAATATGTATTTTTGAACGACATTTTTATTAACTATTTTGTCTTTTGTCAATTTTTGACGGATTTTATTTCAGTTTCTTGAGCTTTTTTTCTGAACCAAAATTTAGTTTTTATTACAAATTTCGACCATAATTTACTACTCAATGGCAGAAAAAAAGCATCACATTTAAAATAATTGCTGGTAGGTACGATTACATAATTTAAGAGCTCCTCGTGTTTAATTTAATTAAATTAGGCTAATGTTTTCTTAATTTTGTTTGAGCTTCCAAATTCTTCGTAAATAAAACCACAAAAATACAATAAAAAATATATTCTTAATAAGTATCTCAGAAAAGATATATTTCATAACTTGTTTGTTTAATATTTCTAATAACGACCAAAATAATAAAAATATTTAAACTTATTTATTTATGGGATTAACATACAAATATACTGCTATGACATATCCGAGAAAAAAATGTTTAGGATTTCCCGGCTTGCCTAGAATGTGACACATCTCCGCATTTCGCCTGGAGTCGGTCATTTTGGTCAACACCAAGCGATTTTAAACGCACCCAGACTACAAGGGATATAGAATACAGTGAATTTATATGATTCTATAGTGCACAAAATCCCGTAGAGTTGTAGCGTTAGAAAAGGAATAAGTGACGCCGTCTATTTTGCGACCAATGGGACCATTTTACATCGATACTTATTAATTCATTATTGTTGGTTTCTGCTTACTGTCTTTTGAAGAAAAAATATTTCCAGTTAGTCTTTTATGAAGTTTTAAGATTTCTTCCAATATAAAGTTAAAGGAAAGCGTACTGGCGTTTGTAAAGGAAAAGTTTGAATTTTTTTGTTTCCAACAGATCGTTAATGTCAAGAAGAAAGAGACAGTATAGACCTTTGTAATAATAAAGATGTCTAAAAGAATTTCGTCAATTGCAATTTGTTAGAAATAATCTGTAAGGACACTTAAGAGCCATAAGCAATATCAAGTGCATCCCCACTACACTCATAATGCTCATTTATGTGGTTTGTATGGTATTTTCTAACTATGGAGTTATCTCGAACACTTTTACTACTTTATTTTCTTCGTTATTTCCTTGATTTTGGTGATGTGGACTTGTTCTTGTTTTGCAACATGTTATAGGTACTTCTATTCAAACTACAGCGTTGTTGAAGGATCTTACCATTGTAGCTGCAAATTGGAATTGGAACTAACACATTACCTGGAATAAAGCACCACTTTAACGAGGAACACATCAATGAGAACGGAGAAGTACTAGTAGACCTGTGTGCACACTACATGAGAATAAACAACACCTTTTTAGTGTTCCGTACGGAACACTTATAAGATCACTTCGGTGTCTGTCTGTCTGTCTGTCACACCCGATTTTCTCCGAAACTGTTTGACGTAGAAAGGTGAAATTTGGTAATAATATAGGAATTGATGGCCTCATCATAGCCATGTAGTTTTGAGAATTAAATTTTGACTTAAGGGGTTAGTTTTGGGGGGTGAAGTCGAAAGTGAAAAAAATTTTTTTTTACTAGGTCGTCGAGTGTGGTGTCAAATGAAAGCTTGTGAAAACACGAGTAAAAATATATATATAATATTATACTTGCTCGCACTTTTCTTTTGTATTATTTTTAAAAATTCGCGAAAAATCGCTGTCCCGGGCCTTATCTCGAAAAGTACTTATCAAAAAATTTCGAAAAAATTCTGGAATATTCTCCATGGGGTGTAGATTGAACGAAAATTATCACGAGTGCATTACCTTTAATAATTTATATGATAAATAAAAAAAAACAAAAATTTCAAGGTCATCAGATTTCAGTAAAGATTGGAAACAAACTTTGTTGAAAATTCATTTGGGGTGTATTTTGTGAAGTCACTGATCATTTTATACCTCTGTAACAAATTTTTTTTATTTTAAAAGCAATCAACGTACGGAACACTAATTGCGCAAGTTCAACTTGCACTTGACCGGTTTTTTTAAACATAAACCCCAGCATAAAATTACTTGGCAAAACTCTCGAGAACAAAACTCAACGATAGACTATATAAGATCAAACAGAGCCATACACCCAACCGAAATACTAGACACAAGAAGCCTAACCTCAGCAAATATGGGATCCGACCACTTTTTAGTCGTTTGCAAATTGCGAATAAACATACAGAAGAAGAAGATACCAAAAAAACGCGACTCAAGAAAAAATCAACATAGAGTCCATCAGAGACCCAACGACAAAAGTACTGTATCAGACTCGACTAACACAAAAAATCGAAACAAACAACATTAAAGAACATGACTACACATAGAACTGCTGGGAAAAAATAAAGACAAATATTACTGATGCAGCTGTTGAGGCGTTGGGCCTAAGAAAAGTAGGAGTAAATTAAAACCCTCGAAACAAACAATGGTATACACCGGAAGTGAAAGTACTGGCTAAGGAGAAACGGGAGGCATACTTGAGATACAGGGACAACAAAACACCAGCAGAAAAGAACCATTACACCCAAACAAGAAACAGTCAACGCAGAAATTAGAGAAATAAAACGAAACTTTTGGGAAGGATTCACCTCCGAAATGGAACATGAACTATACGGAGCACAAAAGAAAGTGTGGAGAATGATAAGAAGAAAGAAACTCGAAGTCATGGAGTACACACAAACACAACAAATCGATGAGACCCGCTGGAAAATCTACTTTGAGCAGTTGTACGCAGATGCACCCGAAAGAGAAGACGAGGATGAGGAGGAAGATGAGAAAATCGAAGAACCCTTAGAGATACCGGGTGAAATGACGATAGAACACTCAAAAAAGATTAAAAACAGGAAAACACCCGAGCTAGATAACATACCAAATGAGCTACTGAAATATGAAGGGGAACAATTAATGGCAGAACTTACAGAGCTATTCAATAAAATATTATTAACTAAAAAAGTCCCTAATGAATGGAGAAAAAGCATAACCATTCCTATATTCAAGAAAGGAGACAAGAAATTACCAGGAAACTATAGAGGTATAACTCTGTTAAGTTCAACCATGAACCTCTTTACAAAGATCGTAGAAGCAATAATAAGTGAGCATGTAAACATATCGGAAGAACAACAAGGCTTCAGATAAAATAGGTCAACCGTAGACGCCATCTTCATAGTCAGATAAGTAGTAGAGAAGGCCATAGAATGCGGAAAACCCGCTTTCTATGCCTTTTTAAACCTCACTAAGGCATTTGACTGAGTAAGATTAAAACACGTAGTTGATATCCTAAAAAGAAAACATGTGCCAAAAAACATAAAACAACTAAACCATAATACAGGCACTCACATCTTAGTTAATCAAAGACTGACAGAGGAAATACAAACGCCAACCGGAATCCGACAGGGGGACTCTGTTCAACTTAATAATGGACGAGATAATAACCCATATCAGAGACATGGATCATGGCAGAGAACGAAGACGACTTACAGCGGCTGCTGCACTCATTCTACACAAAAGCTAAAGCCCTCAACATGCAGGTATCCAACACAAAAACTAAAACCCTCGTCATATCTAAAGAGCCAATAAGATGAAAACTTGCTCTGTAAAACAAAACAATAGAACAAGTCACGTCATTTAACTACCTAGGCATACAAATCACCTCATGCCAAAATAGAACAAATGAAGTGAAGGACCAAGCAAACAAAGCCAGCCGAATATTAGGTGCACTTCGGGACATCATCTGGAACAACGGCTTTATGAATAAAAAGGCAAAAGTAAGGATATACAAAACATGTATCGGACACACACTAACATACGCTATGGAAACAAGAGCAGACAATAAAAGAACAAAAAGCATTCTTCGAACAACAGAGATGAAAATACTTAGAAACATTTCAGGATACACACTAAGACATAGGAAAAGAAACACAGACATAAGACATGAATGCGAAGTGGAAGACATAATCAGATGGGGGCGTAAACGTAGAAGAGCTTGGAGAGATCACGTGAAGAGAATGACTGAGGAGAGACTAGCGAGAATCGCGCGAGATGGTAAGCCGACGACCCCTGGGGAAGACCTCCAAAGAGATGACTCGAATCATGGACATCAACATCTCAAGAAAACTGATGAGTTGGAAACTACAGGCCTGAGGCCTACAGTATGTGGAAGAAGAAGAAGAAGGTTTATGGTAATTGCAACTCCCATACTTCTAACACTGACTGGATGATTGTTTTATTGTGTCTCCCAGGCGGTTCGTATATTGCTGTTTTTATGGGGAAGGGCGTTTCTTACAGAGTTACAAACAACGCTAGGTGGGGGTAGCTGCAGCACTTGAGTTGCCAATTTCATTGTTAATGTCAAAGAATCGTTAATGTAAATAAGAAAGAGAGCAGGAAACAGTATGGAGCCTTAGGATATGCGGCGCTGATAGTAGAGGTATTGGTAAGAAATCCGTCGAAGGCCATAAACAAAATTTTTTATACATACCATAAGAGCGTAGCTTCCGTCATGCCAAACACGGTCGAATGCCTTGGATATATCAAGTGAAACCGCTCGGGATTCTACAAACTGTTAAATTGCGTTGTGCCAAAACATAAGTTACATTAGAAGATCTCCTGTTGATCTTTGCTTAAGAAAGCCATATTGATAGTCGCTAATAATATTGAATCCTTCTAGATGTTTTAGAAGATGCTGATTGATAGCCCTGTCCATAACTTTGATATTATTGAAAATAGTGCGACTGGTCGGTAGCTGTTTGGCAAGGTCTTCTTGCCTTTTTTGGGTGTCGGCGCATTTCCAGCAAAAAGAAATATTCGTCTTCTATAGGATAGGCTAAGAAGTCTACAGAAAACTGATGTTAGTTCGCTTGTGCATTTTTTGAGCACTGTGGTAAGTATTCCATCATTACCAGAAAAACTTTTTTGGTGTCTAGCTTCATTAAAATACGTTTTATGACTCCAGATTCTTTAGAAGATGTTGATCTTCTTAAGCTTTTTCGGTAATCTGACTCAGTGCAACTAGCCGTTAGAAATAACGTCCTTATTACTTAATAATTTGACAACACTGTCCACGTCCGAAACATTCCAATGATGTTTTTTCTTTGCTCTTATAACTGGATCAAGCAGAAGCGTCTTATTAACTTTATTGCTCCACTAATTAGGCTCTGCTTTTGTTTTTATTATTTTTTAATTCGAAGAATATAGTATTGCCGCCGCGCCGGTTGTAAATCTTTCGAGATTTTATGGAATTTTCGAGGTGATTTTCAATTAAAGGCTAAATTATCATAATAAAAAAACTATTATGATAATTAATTTATTTGTAAAAATAAAGTAGTTGATTGAACTCTATCAAATTAAGAAACAAAGGGCAGTGGTGTTCATTTACATAACGATTAGTTGACATAAACGAGTCTCATTCGGAGTAAGAAGTGGCTGAAAGAATCCTTGTACGATGAAGTATTTGTAAACATCTCCAATAATAGTGGACCCCTATTTTCATATATTCAATAAACATAATTCGTTCACAGTACAGTCTCTAAAAATGGAGGATCCTGGTACACCCATTGCATCCACTCCTGGATCGCTTGTTTCTACTCTGTCGTAATAGTCCTGTAAAAAAAGGTCAAATAATGATGAGATAGACATAGTTTAGGTCCAAAAATATTATGATTTTATCCTCTCTGAGGTATCACCAGGAGTTTGTCTTGAGTTTTGGACCTCGAAAAACATGTGCTCTTTTGTTTATAAACAACTGAAGTTTTAAATTATTAAAATATGAATAACTCCGGTTATATAAGTCGGATTAAGACAAAAAAAAAACTAAACTCTTCGTAATGAAATTTTTAACAAATCCTCATTGGTTTTAAGTTGCTCAAATGCGTACATAACCTACAAAATTGAAAAAACTTTACTTTTTTTCATTTTTATTGTACAAGTCAACTAAGTGAACCCATCGGCTTGAAACTTCCAGAGAATATGCCTTTTGTTATAGCAAAAATACTCTGAAATTTTGGTACAAAAATATTAAACCCAGTAGGCACAATTGAATTTATTATTTAAAATTTGAATTGCCCACCATTTTAAGCCATTTGGTCCAAAATAGATTTTTTCAAAATTTAGGTCTCGATGCCAGCTTTCCAATGCCATTAAAAAAATTTTTTTTTGGAGTCATTTTAACCGTTTTTTACATTTGTTTGTTAATCAAATAACAATTGTTATTTTGAAAAAATAAAAAAAATAACCAAAGTGATTTTTTTTTTAAATAAAGGTCTCGCGATTCTCTACCAGATAATAAAAATTGTTCAATTATTTTTTCAAAATGACCAACAATATATATATATATATATATATATATATATATATATATATATATATATATATATATATATGTATATATATATATATATATATATATGTATGTATATATATATATATATATATATATATATATATATATATATATATATATATATATATATTCACTGCATGCACCAATTACGTAAATGCGACTAACAATTAAGTAAATCTTACACCAAACACTAACATATTAACTCAGTAAAATTTTTTTTAATGGCATCCGTTTTGTAAATGCCTTCTACTGAATTAATATGTTAGTGTTTGGTGTAAGATTTACTTAATTGTTAGTCGCATCTATGTAATTGGTGTTATGGTCCTTTTGTTATATTTATATCACACCTCTCATGTAAGTGATCTTTTCACTTTTATTACTATATATATATTTTTCTACATCATATTAAAATTAAAACAACTTATACTTTTGTTTATTTGCCCCTACTATTTCAATTGTCGCTTCGTTCTCTTTTTAGTTCGCGCCCTGATGAAGGTCCCAACCTAGGACCGAAATATTGGCTAAATGAACACGGTGTGAACACTTTGTTGCGCCCTTTGCCGAGTTTCCCAACTAATTTCATATTTAAGTATATATATATATATATATATATATATATATATATATATATATATATATATATATATATGTATATATATAAAGGGTGTTTTTTATAGAGGTATAGAACTTTGAAATGGAATAAAAACAAAGATGAATTTTTTAAATTGACATGAAATTTACTTTATTCGAAAGATAATCTTCTGGCATTATAATTTAAATATGACTTCTGGCATATGACGCCACGGCTGACTCGGACGTAGTCTAATCTGGAGGTCCAATTTTCGATGACTTTTTCCAACATTTGTGGCCGTATATCGGCAATAACGCGGCGAATGTTGTCCTCCAAGTGGTCAATCGTTTCGGGCTTATCGACGTAGACTAGCGACTTCACATATCCCCACAGAAAATAGTCAAGCGGCGTTAAATCGCACGATCCTGGAGGCCAATTCACGGGTCCGAAACGTGAAACTATGCGGTTACCAAACGTTTCCTTCAATAAATCAATTGTGGCACGAGCTGTGTGACATGTTGCGCCGTCTTGTTGAAACCACAGCTCCTGCACATCATGGTTGTTCAATTGATAAACGAAAAAGTCAGTAATCATGGCTCTATAGCGGTCACCATTGACTGTAACGTTCTGACCAGCATCTTTTTTAAAGAAGTACGGACCAATGATTCCACCAGCCCATAAAGCACACCAAACAGTCAGTTTTTCTGGATGTAACGGTGTCTCAACATACACTTGAGGATTATCATCACTCCAAATACGGCAGTTTTGTTTATTGACGTATCCATTCAAACAAAAGTGAGCTTCATCGCTAAACAAAATTCGCTTATGAAAATCGGGATCAACAGCAATCTTGTTTTGGGCCCATTCACTGAATCTACGCCTTGCTAGGTGATCGTGTGGCTTCAATTGTTGCACGAGTTGGATTTTGTAAGCACGCAAACCAAGATCTTTCCGCAAAATCTTCCATAAAGTGGATGGACACATATCCAATTCCTGTGCACGATGGCGGATAGATGCCCGGTATTGAATGCCATTCACATTAACCGCAACTTGTTCGACGTTTTCGAAAAAATATGGTCCAATGATCTATTCTGTAGTTATTCCACACCATACTGTGCATTTAAGGGGGTGCATTTGATGTTCAACAATTATTCTTGGATTTTGGGTGCCCTATATTCTGCAATTTTGTTTATTCACGTGACCATTGAGGTGGAAATGGGCCTCATCGCTCATTATGAGTTTGTGAATAAACTGTTGTTTTCTAGGCACAATTCTTGCAAACGGCGACTATATTGAATGCATCTTTGTGCATCATTTGGTTTTAACTCATTAACCAATTAAATCTTATATGGGAAAAGGTGTAAATTATGTAAAAATTCTTTGCAAAGACCGCCTAGACATTACCAACTGCTGAGAACGTCGCCTGGTGGAAGTTTCGGGGTTTTCCTCAATACTTGCTTGCACCCGAGCAATGTTTCACATCATTTCGAACTGCACGAGGTCTTCCAGCACGCGGAAGATCACAGACAGCCCCTTGTTGCCGAAAACGCTGAACCAATCGGTAAATTGTTGGAGCGCTAGGTGCATTTCGAACATGAAAGATCTTTGTGTCTGAATAATCGAATGCTGACTTTCATAATAAAATTAAATAACTTTGGTTCTTTGTTCTGTGCTAAGTCTTTCCATCATAAATTTCCCAAGGTTTTCAAAGTTAATTGTGAAAAAAAAATACAAAAAAAGACGTTAACAAAAAATTTATTCACTTATTAAATCATAACAGTACTTATGCGCCACTCTGTATATATATATATATATATATATATATATATATATATATATAATTATATATATATATATATATATGCATACATACATACATACATACATACATACATATATATATATATATATATATATATATATATATATATATATATATATATATATATTTGGGTTTAACTGTATACATACACAAGTAATATATAACAATTATACAACTAAGTGTTGTGTTTCCATTCGCCTTCTTCAAA
>CM032447.1:244592762-244909234 GCA_019049505.1 Pachyrhynchus sulphureomaculatus | reverse complement strand
GTCTGTGTATAATCTCTTCAATACATATTCCATATCGAATGCATCTTGTGTCATTATTACTTGGTCGTCTGCAAAGTTTAACGATAATAGGTGTTTATCACTAATGGGGATGCCCATGCTTTGGCAAGTGCGGTTCCATTTCTTTAGAGCGTTGTCTACAAATACATTAAATACACGTAAGATTGGCGAAAGGCAACACCCTTGTCTTAGACCTTTTGTAATGTGGATAGCTTCCGAGAGATAGCGTCCTTGTTTTCACATATCCTATATTTTCATTATATAACTCTTTTATTGTTGTTATCATCCCTTCTTTTATCCCTACTGTTCTCAAACATGCCAAAGTTTATTTCTCGGTACACTATCGTATGCCTTCTTAAGATCTATAAAGGTCATATGTATTTCGGCATCTTTTTGGATCTTCTTTTCTATCAATTGTTGTAAAGTAAACAAGTTGTCTATACACGACACATATATCTCATCCATTTCAAAAAAAATCTATATGAATTTTAGGAAGTACCGATCTTCAAACGAGACGTGTCAAAATTTCACGACCATTTCGACCATTAGTTTTACAAGTTACAGTGGTTTTGGTGACGCTACTTTTGATATTTTCAAAACAATGGAAAAAAAAATCGAATTTCGTGTGTTGATCAAAGACTGTTTTTTAATGGGAAAAATACCGTTCGAGCAAAGCAATGGCTTTATAAGAGTTACGGGGACTCTGCCCCTGGAAAAATCACTCATCATTTACTAGTATGCTGAATTTAAACGCTCTGGACGTCCAAATCAGGTGGTTACACCGGAAAACATCAAAAAAAAATCCAGAAAATTGTTTTGGATGACCGTAAAGTGAAATTGCGTGAGATAGCTGACACCCTAAAGATATCAAAAGAACGTGTTGGTGATATTTCGCATGAACCTTTGGGCATGAGAAAGCTCAGTTCGAAATGGGTACCGCGTTTACTCACAGTGGACCAAAAACAACAACATGTTTATGATTCTGAGCGCTGTTTGGACCTAGTTAAGCGCAATAAAAAGGATTTTTTCATGCGATATGTGAAAATGGATGAAACATGGATCCACCATTACACATCGGAATGAAATCGGCAGTCAGCTGAGTGACAGCAGCCGGTGAAAGCCGCCCGAAGCGACCAAAGACACAAGAGTCGGCTGGGAAGGTTTTGGCCTTTGCGCATGGAATAATTTTCATCGACTATGCTGTGAAGGGAAAAACCATCAGTAGCGAATATTATATAGAGTTATTGGCCCAAAATTGCATAAATTGAAATTCGAATTTTTGCTTCATCCACCATATTCTCCAGATTTGGCCCCAGCGACTATTATTTATTCGCAAACCTCAAAAAAATGCTCGCAGGAAAGAGATTTTGCTCCAGTGAAGAAGTTATCGTCGAAACTGAGGCCTACTTTGAAGGCAAGACCAATTCTTCTACAAGAAATGTTAAGAAATGTTAGAAAAGCGTTGGACTGATTGTATGGCTCTCGAAGGAGACTGTGTTGATGAATAAAGTCGAATTTTGCAAAAAAAAAAGGGTTTTAAGTAGCTAGACCAAAAACTTTTCAACCTACGTGTTATTATATGCTATAATAATAGGGAAAGTAATCGCAGTATCTCCAAGAAACTCGACGAGACACATTTTAACGATCTGGCAGTAGCCAGCCGGCTTCATCTCGTCTTTCTGTAGCGATAGCTATATCTTTTATGACATTGTCCTAATTTCCCTTCTTAGGTAATAAAAACTTATTAATTTAAAACTATTTCTACACTAATGATTTTAACATCCAACCTTCTTTAACTATTCAAATTTTGAAATGTTTCCGCTTAAAAACTAAAAAGAATTACGTACAAATATTTGTATGGAAAACGTTCGTTTTTATTTAATTTTTTTCCGATGTGAAATCCTCTTATTGATGACTTGTCAGTAAATTGGTGAAAGCTAAATGGGAACGTTTTTTAAAGTTCAACGAACTCTAAAAGGATATACGCGGGTATTTTATAGTTAAATCATTGAATTTTTATTTAGAAACTGATATTTTCATATTTGCGAATTTATATATTTATATAGTTTGATAAAAATCATGTCATCATCAATAATAATATTTTTATTTCATCACAATAAGTTAGCAGAACAGGAGATAAACAGGAGGTTTGGGTCAACGTCTTGATTTTTTTTTAGATTTATTGGTTCAAATAATATTCGGACATGCCAGTTTCACTTTATCCATATTAGAACAAAAATATCAGATACGGCAATTATCGCGCTGGGATATATGAGTTATTTCTACCAGGTGTACAAGTACGAAATGCGGATTCTGTCTGACAACAGATGGTGCACCAATGCAGTTTGTGCTACAAACATTTGACACTGTGCCATTTTGTTGTGTCATCAACAAGTGTCATACGCGCACGAGTGATAAATTGGAAAAGTGTGTGCATAGTGTTGTGTTTGTTGTGTTCAATATGTCGAAATTTATACCGAACAAAGAGCATTCGCGGACAACATTAATTTTTTGTTTTCATTCAAAGAAAACTGCTGTTGAATCATACCGATTATTTCGAGAAGCTTGTGGTGAACATGCTCCATCGCAAGATACGTGTGAACGATGGTTTCGGCGTTTCAAAAGTGGTGACTTCGATGTTGCAGACAAGGAACGTGGAAAAACCGCCAAAAAATACGAAGATGTGGAATTGCAAGCATTGTTGGACGAAGACGATTCGCAAACACAAAAACGACTCGCTGAGCAATTGGGCATTAGTCAATAAGCTGTTTCCAGTCGGCTACGAGAGATGGGAAAGATTCATAAGACCGGTAGATGGGTACCACATGAGTTGAACGACAAGCAAATAGACAAGCGCAAAAACACGTGTGACATTTTGCTCGCTCGGTACAAAAGGAAGTCGTTTTTGCATCGTATAGTTACAGGGGATGAAAAGTGGATTTATTTGAGAATCCTAAGCGCAAAAAATCATGGGTAGACCCAGGCGCACCATCCACATCGACCGCAAGACCGAATCGCTTTGGCAGAAAGACGATAAAAAAATCACAGAAAAAGAATCATTAAGTACGCTTTTAGACGCCCGAAAAAAGGTATTTTTGGGAATTTTTCTAGGGATACCTCTTGTAAATATCGAAGTAATTTATTTTGGGCTGTATTAATATACTCTTGAAATATAAGAAAATAAATTTTTTTATTGATTTTACATAGCTTTTTTTATGAAAAAATGCGAGGCGAACATAGTATGTCAAAAAAAGGCGTGTTCGTGGCGTTGACGTTTTTTCAGTTTTGGCTGCTCTGAAACACAAAAACCAAAAAGATTGATAATCTGTAGGACTGTGTTTATAGCCTGAACTAGAATTATTCACTTTTATGGAAAAATAATAAAATGGCGGATGTTAAAAAAAAAATTGTGAAAATGTGTTTTTTTTTTGGCCAAAAAAAATAGTAAAAATGACAATTTCAACTTTATTTTAGTTCTGGTCATAACAACCCATGTGCTGAATATGTGGTAAAAATTTCGTTAAGATTGGTTGAACGGTTTCGAAAAAGCCGTCAACGCCCCATGCAAAAACATTGTTTCGAGAAAAACACGTTTGAAAACGTTGTTTCGAGAAAAACGCGTTTAAAAACTAACCTGAACTATTCAACTTTGAAATACGCTTCGAAATAACAGTCTAGCTAGGCCTTGATTCTTTTGCTCCGAAAATTCCAATAGAAAGGTCTCATACTGTGAATAACAGTTTATAATTGCAGTAGGGAGCAGCTGTCTTTAGGAAAATAGAAAGCGCTTAAGAGGAGCAGAGCGAGCGCGCGTGCAGAGACGAGCGTTCGGAGACCGATATAGAAGAAATGCTCGGATCCTTATAGAATTTTGGGACAACATTTTTCATGGCATATACTTTCGAAAACGCTCATAAAAAAATTTACATTTTTTCAAGGTGGTAAAGTTGAAAGCGCTACTGAAGCGATGCAGGTGCGAAAAAAAAACGATTCACGTTTGTCACGATCGCTGTAAAACCTCGGCGTGAAACACACCTGAACTAACCTGAGCAAATCGATCCAAAAGGATGAGGTTCTCTATTTTAAAAGACTGCGAGAGTACGAGGAGTGACAAGGTGAACCTCGAAGGGATATGAAGTATTAGCATGGCGTATATTTCTAACATGCACCGTTCTGGAAGGAATTAAGCGGGTTACATCCATCGAACACTTTCCAAGAAAATAGACTTAAGTCGCAAACCGTTCTTCGATGTTCCAAGGAATCACGGTTTCTGGTGAGTTCTGGGTCTGCAAGTGGGCGAACAGCTCTCTTCGGAATAGAATCCAACACATGCAGTGCGGATTTAGGAGCAGAACACTAAACATGGAAGCAGTATTCCATCATTGGTCGAATTTGAGCTTTGTGCAGAATTAACAGTTGTCGTAGAGTGTAAAGCTCTCTAGTTCGAACTCATTCCCAGCTTTCGAGAAAACTCTCTTTGCTATGCGCTCAACATATTTCTGCCAAGACACATTTGCTCCCAATTTAACTCTAAGCAACTTCAGTGATGATGATACAAGAATGGAATGTCCCGACATTTTTAGCAAAAACTACCTCCCGAGTTTTTGTGTCGTTAAATTCTAGCGTTACTGTCACACCAGGATAGAATTCCTACCAGGTTTTTGGTAAGTTGAACGACTTCCTGATGTCTGCGGATATTTGCATAAGTAGCCGATGTCTATGGTCTATTATATAGACTATTAGTAGCAAATATAAAAATACCGTGGTACAAGACAATAAAACAAACAAGAACAATAGATAAAAAAAACAGAAATATTAATGAGATAACAGAAAAAGCAGTCAAAGAAATAAAATACAAAATACACTTACTGCAAGACGAAACGATAAGAGACCTATATAGACGACCATTAGATCAAAAATTAAATGAATTTAACTACGAAAACCTCCAATAGATGTATGACCACATAAAAGAATTCATCAAACAGGCGGCATACAAGAACCCTGACCAGATATAGCATCTGGCCATCCGTTGCCTCAGTTTGAGGTTCAAATTGTCATTGCATAGAAGAGTGCTCATTTTTCTGAAAGTTGTACGAGCTGTTCCAATTCTGCATCTTATCTCTATGTCGGGATCCAAGTCATCTGTTATTATACTTCCAAGATATTTAAATTTATGAACCCGCTCTATCGGTGAGTTGTTGAGTGTCAGCTTCGCATCATCATATTGGCTTCGACTAAACACCATCGACTTGGTTTTGCCAACGTTGACATTCAGGCCCAGACCCCGTCCAGCCTCATCAATTCTGTTTACCATAGTTTGCAGACCGTCCAGTCTATCGCACATAATGAGGGTGTCATCAACATATCTTATTGTGCTCAGCACAACCCCGTTAACCTTAACACCCAGCTCCACATCCTCTAATGCTTCCCTAAAAATCCTGTCCGAGTATAGGTTGAACAAGAGTGGAGACAGGACACAGCCCTGTCGGACCCCGCGCTTAATTTTTATGTTATTTATTTTCAACTCTCCTATGCGGACTTCGGCTGTTTGTCCCCAGTATAGGTTTTCAATTATTCGAATGTCCCTGTCATCCAGCTGTAGTTGTTGTAGTATTGATATTAGTTTGTCGTGTCTAACCTTATCGAAAGCCTTCTCATAGTCGACAAAGCAGACGAACACATCCTTACGCTGATCCCGACATTTCTGCAAGAGCACATTGACACCGAACAAGGCTTCGCGCATCCCGAATGCATTTCTGAACCCCATCTCATTATTATCTAGATCGAACTCACACTTTGTACGAATTCTGGAATGGATGATCCGTAGAAAAACCTTTAAGAGGTGACTCATTAAGCTGATTAAGCGGTAATCACTACACTTTTTGGGATGTGATTTTTTGGGGATTGTGATGAATGTTGATTTTAACCATTCTTCTGGTATAGTGCCTGTGCTGTATATTAGATTAAACAGTTTTGCAATTTGTCCTATATTTTCTTCTGCTATAAGTTTGATTACTTCAATGGGAATTTCGTCAGGTCCTGTGGCTTTCTTATTCTGTGTAATAGAGATTGCGTGAAGGATTTCTTCCTTTAAGATTTCGGGCCCATTTAAACAGTTGTCATTGTTTCCTTTGGAAGCTCTGTTGTCATCAAAAAGTTCGTTGATATATGTTTCCCAAGCTTCTTTGATTTCTTCATCCCGTATAATAGGTTGATGGGATGAATCGAATAATACATGGGCTGGTTGTTTTCGATACATACCAGTTATATCTCTCACCTTTCGGTGCATTTGGAAAATATCATGTTTCTTTTCCATTTCTTCCATCTCTTCACACATCTCTCTCATCCATCGTTCTTTTGCCATTTTTACTTCCTTTCGAATCACTTTTACTAAGTCTATATATAGTATTAATTAATTCTACCAGAATATGAATCTGGTCCTCCTCTATCAGTTTAAGGATTTCCGCTGGCAGTTGATCTGACCCTGAAGCTTTTCTGTTCTTTAGTGTGTGTTTTTTTTTTTAATAATGCGTTATTAATAGTTAGAATCCTGAACACGCAACTTATGTATCTGTTTGGAATCGCCCTGGAGGTCTGACGTGTTTGTTTTGTTTTCTTTGGTAATTTTTGGCAGTTGGTGGTTTGGCATCTTATTAACATAGGTCCATCGTTCACCTGTTTTTGACCCTTCTTACTACGTTCTAGATTTCTTCATTTTTTTCCTATCAAATAAGGATCTACATCGTCTGTCCAAAAAGTTCCCAGACTGATTTCTCCCCGGCCTTCAAGTAGCGCGATTTCGTAAACAACAGTAAAAGCTTGAACTCACATCTGTTAACAATAGATTTCCATTCAGCCAGCCAGTTGTGATCAGTCAGTGCTGAGCAGTAGACGAGCGAACTGTACATGTCGTAATCATTGTATCACAGAAGTGTGATAGAGTAGAGAGCAGTGATCAAATTTCATATGGAACTGGATAGAATAGTTAAGAGCACAGGTGATGGAAGAATAGGGCGACCCAGCACAAGTTCGGCCGACCCAAACGTTGTGAATATTCGTCATATTTCATGCAGATTGATGGCAGAGAAGCTTATCTCTAAATTAAGTGTTCAAGACATTACCTGGAATGTATTGAACACATAACAACGCGCCCACTCACACGGCTGGGATTGTGGTGCAATTTTTGGCGCGAAAACAAGTGTCCATGCTCCACCACCCTCATGAATCCCCCGATTTAACTCCTTGTTACTTTTTGGTATTCCCAAAAATCAAGCTCCATTTTTTTGTTAAGGCAGTCTGGGAATTTTTTAGTCAGTGTATTATTGTTATGCGGATCGCAGTACTGTTTTTTTTTAAGGCTTGGCCTGGCAATTGTTTTGTAGATTATTACTTTGCTTTTAGTATTTAGGTACTTATTCCTCTACATTACATCATGTAAATAGCCAGAAAATATTGCCATCCAGTAAATAAGTTTTATTTTAAAAAACTGTATCCACCATGTCCGCCATCGTTCTCGTAACAGAACATTAAACGTTTAGGCCATCCATCGATGGGAGAACGCATCTTTTGAATCGAAATTTTGAACGTCGAATTTGGATTTCTGAACGACCAACCTTTTCTTCGAGAATATCCCATTCTTTAGTCAAGTGGATTCAAAAATGAGCTTCCAGCTTTCAACTTTAATATAAGATGGAGCATTATTTTCTAGCCACTGCTGTGTGGTCTCCGTGTGTTGACTAGAAAGCCTTTTATAGCTCTCTCTTAATAATTCGAGAAATTAGGCACGGACCTATGTTCATTTTACGTGCTGACACCTTTTATTTCCTCAGAGAACCTATTTCCTTACGAAAATTCACGGCCTTAAATTTTTTTTTTTTGCTCTTATAGGGCAACAGTGGGATCTTTCAGGAACTAGTAATGATTAACAACAAAATAATATCTCGCATACTTTTCACAGAAACAATGCAATAACTGCAACATGTTTTCGCAGTTTTCGCATTCCGTGGCGACAAAAAAAAATAATTAGGCTCGGTTGTGTCGGTTGCTTGGGTACTCACGAGGGTTATCGTGATGTCACTGACTTACATGAAAGATTCCCTCTCTGTAGCCCATGATTCAAGGAATTTATGGCTACACTGTATACTACAAATTTGGAAAAATGCGATGATTCTGTTAATGTAGAGAATTACTTGTTCTAGAACTTTACAATTAGTTGTACTTGCCACCAATGATTTTAAATTTTACAAACATGGTAATTATTTTCGCTGTTTATCACCTAGAGATTTGTAAAATCAACTATTTCATCTAATTTCTAACGATAGTATCCTAGAATGTTGTAAACAATTATTTGTTTTATCTACTTAACAATTCTACAAACAGCATTACACTTGTACCTTTGTGTCTGACTGATAAAATTGGCTGAATCCAGCGAATCACTAAAGAAAGATTTATTTTGTACCTTTCAGAATATTAATGATCAAAATGTTGTCTCCGTAATTTACTTTAGAATTGAACAAATGATATTATTAAATTTTAAAATTAGTAAAATGATTTGGCTCATACTGAAGGTACTGATGCCTCCGCTAATGATATCTTCCATTAACATGTGGTCAATATTGTTAAGGTCTCTTCAGACGTCAAATTTATAACATTAATATATCGATTCTTTAAGACGTACTGCGTAAATAAACAAGATTATGTCAATGCTTTGAATGATTTAGAGTCCTGCATGGGATTGTTAAAGAATCAACAATTATGATCTTTCCGATAGGAAACTTCCACAGGTTACAGAGCTTATACCAGGTATACAAGTATGAAATGCGGATTTTTTTTTTTCCAAAAAAAACATGTTAAATTCGGAAGAATGATAAGAAGTGCTTTATTCAAAGGATGCTCCATCGCTTGTTATACAATTTTCCCATCTTTCGGGCAATTTGTGGATACCACGCCAGTAAAAATCTTCCCCTTTTGCTGCGAACCATTCATCGAGCCATTTTTTTCACATCTTCGTACGAACCAAAGCGCTGCTCAGCAAGTGCGTGACCCATCGATACAAGCAAGTGGTAATCGGAAGGAGCCAAGTCTGGTGAGTAAGCCGCATGGGGTAGAACTTCCCAGCTGAGTGCTTTCAACGTGTCGCGAACTGGTTTTGCCGTATGTGATGGAACATTGTCATGAAGAAAAATGACTTTGTGTTGCCTCTTTCGGTATTCTGGCCTTTTTTCAAGCAGCGAACGGTTCAAATCGGTCAATTGTTGTTGGTAACGTTTAGTATTAACCGTTTCCCCAGGTTTACAGCTCATAACAGACTACGCCCCTCCGGTCCCACCAAACACAGAGCATCGTCTTTCTGCCAAAGCGATTCGGTCTTGCGGTCGATGTGGATGGTGCGTCTGGGTCTACCCATGATTTTTTTGCGCTTGGAATTCTCAAAATAAATCCACTTTTCATCCTCTGTAACTATACGATGCAAAAACGACTTCCTTTTGTACGGAGCGAGCAAAATGTCACACGTGTTTTTGCGCTTTTACATTTGCCTGTCGTTCAACTCATGTGGTACCCATCTACCGGTCTTATGAATCTTTCCCATCTCTAACTAACGCCCAATTACTCAGTGACTTGTTTTTTTGTGTTTGCGAATCATCTTCGTCCAATAATTTTTGGCGGTTTTCCACGTTCCTTGTCTGTAACATCGAAGTCACCACTTTTGAAACGCCGAAACCATCGTTCACACGTATCTTGCATGCGGAGCATGTTCACCATAAGCTTCTCGAAGTAATCGGTATGATTCAACAGTAGTTTTCTTCAAATGAAAACAAAAAATTAATGCTGTCCGCGAATGCTCTTTGTTCGGTATAAATTTCGACATATTGAACACAACACAACACTATGCACACACTTTTCCAATTTATCACTCGTGCGCGTCTGACACTTGTTGATGACACAACAAAATGGCGCAGTGTCAAATCTTTATAGCACAAACTGCATTGGTGCACGATCTGTTGTCTGAAATCCGCATTTCATACTTGGACACCTGGTAGGTATAATTTTTTTGAATTTTACCTGTATAGATTGAATGAGTGATGCTGAAGTTTCGCCGATCATCCTGGTGGCTTCTTCACTGTTTCTTCCAAGAATTGACTTCTTCTGGATCTTGCACAAAACTGATTTAATTTAGCTTGCACACGCCAGACGTAAGGATCCAATGTCTTTTAATTTGGCCTGGTAGAGTCATAAATGGTTGAGGACATAAAGTCTACGGAAAATTATTTAAATTAAGCTTGCCAACCAAAGTTGATCGTCTGAAAGAGCCTTTACGTCAAAAACATATAGCAAGACTTTCTCAATAAGGAAGTCAATGGAAATTGTCATTAGTCTATTTTAATAAACTGAGAAATTTGGTATCAAAAAAATCTAATACTTTATCATCGCCCGTCTCTAAATCCATCATTTTGAAATGCGATTTAAAGTGTTTAAGGATCTGTCAAAACAGGAAGTACTCATAAATTATCCAAGAGCGCAGAAGTCGACGAATCCGTGTCAGCTTTTGTTCCGCTCAAGAACTTATTAATAGTGCAGTAAAAAGAACATCTGAAATTGCACAGTCTAGATTAAGCAATATTATGATTTTATCATCTCTAGGATATCACCAGGAGTATTGTCCTGAGTTTTGGACCTCGAAAAACTTGTATTCTTTTGTTATAAACAATTTAAGTTTTCAGAACGCGTTTTGTGAGCGTAAAATGTGAATAACTCCAGTTAGATCAGCCGGATCGTGAAAAAAGAAAATCAAAATCTTCCTAATGAAATTTCCAACAAATCTTCGTGGGTTTTAAGTCGCTCAAACGCATACAAAATTGAAAACATTTTATTGTATTGTGTTAAGTCGACTAAGTGAACCGATTAGCTTGAAACTTTGAGAAAATATGCCTTTTGTTATAGCAAAAATACCCTGAAACTTTGGTACAAAAATATTGAGCCCAGTGGGCACAATTGAATTTGTTATTTAAAATTTGAATTGCCTGCCATTTTATGCCATTTGGTCTAAAATGGTTTTTTTTTTCAAAATTGATATTCCGACGCTAGCTTTTCGATGCCATTAAAAAAAAAAATTCTGTAGTTTTTTTTACATTTGTTTTTTAATCAAATAGCAACAAATGCATTTTTTCGGACATTTAACAAAAAAAAAAAATTATGACATCTGATAGAGACCTTTATTAAAAAAAAATCATTTATGTTAACAATTTTTTTTTAAATGATCGAAAACACGCATTTGTTGTTATTTGATTAATAAAAACAGGCGGTTAAAATTACTCCAAAAAAAATTTGTTTTAATGGCATCGGAAAGTTGGAGTCGAGACCTAAATTTTGAAAAAAAAAGATTCATTTTGAACCAAATGGCATAAAATGGCGGGCAATTTAAATTTTAAGTAACAAATTCAATTGTGTCCGCTGGGTTCAACATTTTTGTACCAAAATTTCAGCGTATTTTTGTTACAACAAAAGGCATATTTTCTGAAAGTTTCACTCACACGGTTCACTTAGTCCACCTGTACAGTAAAATGAAAAAAAAAAAAAACAGTTTTTTGTCTGTTTTTTTTTTTCAATTTTGTAGGTCATGTATGCACTTGAGCGACTTAAAACCAACGCAAATTTGTTGGAAATTTGATTACGAAGAGTTTTGTGTTTTTTTTTTTTCTCGATCCGACTTATATAACCGGAGTTTTTCACCTTTTAAGCTCAAAACACGCTTTTCGATAACTTAAATTGTTTATAAACAAAAAGCACGAGTTTTTCGAGGTCCAAAACTCAGGACAATACTCCTGTTAATACTCCAGAGAGGTTAAAATCAAAATATTTCTGTATCTAAACCAAGTCTATATCATCATTATTTTGACTTTTTTTTACTGCACTATAAAGGAATCGAATCGAAAAATAAACACCTGTCTGACAGGCTGTGAAAGAAGGCATATGGCGTGTCTTTCTCGTTTTTAAATTTATTAGGTCTTATGTGAGAAAGGATGATATACGACGGAGATTGGAAAAATTATTTCGAAGAACTAAAATTTTTATTGATTCTTACTATCACTTTCGTGTAAATCAGCTGATGTTTTTTTTACAACATTTATATAGGGTGTCTTAAGTTAATGCATTATATTGATTTTTTGTACGAACGTCGAACCATCAATGCAGTTGCTTACCGTGCTTTACAACAACGCTTTCACGTGAAAAATGGAAGTACATGCTTTGGACGCCACTGAAACATCCTTCCTGTAAGTCTAACTTATATCCCTGCGATTTTCAGCTCTTTGGGCCACTGTGACAAGCTTTGAGATGCCAACGATTCGCTGACGACGATAATGTGGAGCCCTTCGTGCGCAATTGTCTCTTGACACTTCTTCCTTTTACGATAATGTCCTCAAAAAAACTTTCAATAACTCTAAAGGAGAACATTACGAGTATGTAGAAAAACAATATATATATATATACTTGGTTTTTTTTTTGTTAGCCAAATAAAAAAAAATGTAAAAAGTCTGGATTATATTTGGTTTCCCTAGTATAAACTAGCCTGTTATAACAAATTATTTCACGAAATTAAAACGAAATATTTTTCCAAATTTTTACATAGTTGTTTCCCTTTGTACATGCACTTTCTCCAAAAGACTGGTAACCTTTTTGATCTCATTCTCATAGACAGATACTTACCCTGCATCCATGCAATTGCGAAAGAGCACCCCCCACCTATTCGTATCGCTTGCACTGCTCAACCCCATGTGCCTATTTGAGTGGCCCAAACATGTGAAGCCTGGACTGTCCAGTGTTTGCCCTGGGTAACAGCGGCAGTGTTTGGCCGCCTCACATTGCCGAGGACGGGCAACGCGTCTCGGATAGGGCAGTCCCGCCTTTTCCTTTGATACGAAACTTTAAGCTGAGTAAAAAAGTTACAGTAGTAGGCTGCCTTTATAGTCCGTCGGTCGTGTAAAAATCGATCAGTAGGACTTCCTTCCAGTCCCAAAAAATAGTGACTAATACTTTTCCTTCGACAAACGGGTTTTCGGCTTCACGAAGTTTATTTCGGTTTTCATTTACCACTCCATGCTCGCTCATTTTGATAACGGGGAATGTGACTCATCACATGTTCTAATTTTGCTCAAACAAGTTTTCCTTTTCCTTTTAAAACGAGTTAGAAGGCGCTCTGAAATTTCAACTATCGCAGCTTTCTAATCTGTAGTCAACCATCCTAGAATTCAATAAGCTGAAATTCTTCAGAATTTCAACTCCTCCCGAATGATCAATTGCACACTCCCGTAGCTGATATAGAGTTCTTCGGGAACTACGAGGTGTCAATTACTTTCGGTGAGCTGAGAAACATTTACGATGTTTTGTAGGAAAATGCTGATGTGAGGACGGCCGGTAAGACTGTCATCTTCGACATGATGGCCTGTGAATTCACAGATTTGCACACCCTCTTTTGACCTCTTATTGTTCAAACATCTGAAGAGAAAATTTCCGTCAGATGGCGAGTTGAAAGCCGCTGTAGCGTCACTTTTTAGAAAAATAATAACAGATGGAATGACAAACTCGAGAAACGCTGAACTAAGTGGCACGTAGGCTGAAAAGTTTTTGGTCTAGCTATTCTTATATATTCATCAATATAGTCTCTTTCAAGAGCGATGTAATCAGTTCAACGCTTTTATAACATTTATATACCTTTCTTGTAGAAGGATTTGTCTTTGCTTTCAAAATAGGCCTCAGTTTCAGCGATAACTTCCTGATTGGAGCCAAGTGTCTTTCCCGCGAACATTTTTTGAGGTCTTCGAATAGATAATAATCGCTGGAGGCCAAATCTGGAGAATACGGTGGACGAGGTGCATTGTCTTAATGAAAGAGCACTTTTTTCTTGTTCATTTGCGATTTTGCGAATCTGCCTTCAAACGCACTATTAACTTTATATAATATTCGCTAGTGATGGTTTTTCCCTTCTCAGCATAGTCGATGAAAATTATTCCATGCGCATTCCAGAATACAAAGGTCAAAACCTTCCCAACCGACTGTTGTGTCTTTGCTCGCTTCGGTCAGCTTCCACCGACTGCTGTCCACTCAGCTGACTGCCGATTTGATTCAGCTGTGTAGTGGTGGATCCATGTTTTATTCATTGTCACATATCGCATGAAAAAATCCTTTTTATTGCGCTTAAACATATCCGAACAGCGCTCAGAATCATCAACACGTTCTTGTTTTTGGTCCAGTGTGAACAAACGCGGTACCCATTTCGAACAGAGCTTTCTCATGCCTCATTTGGGCGCCCAGAGCGTTCAGCATCAATAGGGTCTCTACGACCGTGTTTAAATTAAGCATACCAGTAAATGATGAGTGATTTTCCAGGAGCAGAGTCCCCGTAAAACTTACCAAGCCATTGCTTTGCTGGAACGGTATTTTTTCCCATCAAAAAACAGTGTTTAATCAACACACGAAATTCAATATTGCATTTCCTAACAGCACTATGTGTCTCTTCTCCACTCATCTTGAACTTTACTAAACAAAGCAAGTGAGAAACATGTTGAAGTTCTTTCCCCACTCCCTAGATAAGCCTGGAGCGTCTCACCATCGGCTTTTTCGCTCACAATTCAAAAAGTACTCACTAAATAATATAATTTGTTTGCTCACAGTTCTGACTAAATCTCACCCATCACGACATCAAAATGCATGATCTTATTGGCCGATTGATTTGGCATTTCGGGATATGATATGATCAATTTTACGATATCGTGCCACAACCAGCCAAACTAAATTAATCTATAAGATTTGGATATTATATTCCGGTATCATTTTTTAGAGAATACGATCTATCCCCTTCTCTTGCTCAAAAACTCAGATAATGGCTCTTCGAGAACGCATCGATCTCTCATGAATCACTCGGAAGTTTCTCTACGCTCTAAATTTGGCAATTTTGTTTATAAATGAAACCATCGAGTTCTTTGTAGTTGTTATTCTTTCGGCAGGCAGGACCCAAATAACAGAGTATGATGTACCAACGGAATTTTATATGTATGAAGGTGTACATTTTTCGCCAGAATTCGCTGCAGAAAGCTTCTGTAACATAATTGTCCAGCTCTCGTGTATAGCGCCGAATCGAACTTCGCGATCTGTAAAGACACTTTCAGTTACTGCTAAGACATTAACTGGATAGTCAGTATATCTATTTTTGAATCAATTTTGAAGTTGTCTGTTTTGCTGAACTTTGTTTACCAAAAATTGGACAAACCAGCGAATTACCTCCATATAATTTTCACCATATTTATGCTACATCCTCAGAATTACAACTTAGAGTCTGTCAAGTAAGAACGTGTCCGCGATAATTCATTTTTGGTAGATGCAATTCTAGCGATTTAACAAAAAACCGGTAGAGGGAACCTTTGTCTACGACTCATTCAAGTCAAAGTATCAATCGATTCTGAACGTTCGTCGAAATCACGTAAAATTCAAAATGAGTCACTTGTTTGTGTGTCGGTTCAACGCAGTCTTTCTTTGTTCGCATCCAAAGAGGTCCAAAATGAAACATTCTGTGGCCACTAAGTGTATTAAGAAGTCGGTGTCGTTTGTGAAGAGTGGATAAATCATTTTAACAAGATGAAAAATGTCGACGATTTGCCAAAACATGGCTTGGTAGGCAAATTCACGAATCGTGTCTTCGTTTTCACGAGATGGGAAATTGACGCTGCGTCAAGGAGGGGCAAAATTAATAAAAACGGATTCGAATGTGTCCTATCAGACGATTCGACAACATCTTCGTATGTCAAAATTCGAAGCACGTTGAAGAAACCTTTGCTGGGCGAAAATTACGTCGCGAAGCGGCTCGCTTAGATCCACGATACGATACTAGAGTGGCCCTCAGAGTCGCCGGACGTCAACCCTATTAAAAACCTTTGGTCCCTTGTAAAGAGAAAGCTCAGAGGAGTTTGATTCAGTTGTCTCGTGAGATTCGAAAATTTGCAAAGTATGGAGAAAATCTTGTCCACAGCATGACTCGAAGATGTCAGGCGATTACTGATGCAGGAGGCGATTAGACAACTTACCGAGGTAATTGCGCCGTTGTTAGAACACCAAAGAATACATTGCCGGCAAAAATATTCTCGAAACACATTTTTTCAACAATACGAACGGTCATGTTCTTACTTGACAAACTGTATTAAAGAATGTTCCAACTTAGACAGCACCTCGTATTTCCTTCGTGAAAGATAAAACTTTAGATAAACACTTATTTATTTAACTTTAATTAGTTGCCACTATTATCCTTTAACCAAAACCATCAAAACTTGATGCTTGTTAGTACCACAATATACAATACCAAATTTCTCATCTCCATACCAACGTTTATTTCTCCTTAACCTAATCAAGCAATAACAGGTGGAGGCTTCCGGAGGCCTGTCGGCGTGATGGTGGCCAGCCAAGGGGTCGAAACGTCGTCCACGTCTTCGGCGCAGCACCAACACCATCATCATAATGCCGAGATGTATTGTTCACCCGTACATTCCCCCTATGGAGAGTACTATCCTGGGGAACACTATCACTATATCCCGGGGGCACATCCCGATATGTGCCCCCATCATGTGCACATTCATCAGAGTGAATACGGTAAGTATTAGAACGTAAACCATCTTTAATTTATATGATTTGTTAATATGTGTTCTTATATGAGCGCTATTGACATATTTACATACGAAATGTCAATATTTTTAGTTTTCTCTATTTAGTCCATACCATGCAAGAATTTTCAAGTTGATACGAATTTTATTAGTTAACCGTATATACAGTATGACAGCTCTTCAAACAAATTTGCTGCTTGCGTGCCCTGGAGAGATAAAAATTAGTATTTTTACTTTGCTTTCTAAAGAAAAGTATTTAGCTTTTCTTCACGTCTTAGAGTCCTCGGTCACGGAGAATCTTATATAGTTTCAATAGTATTATGAGAAATTTTCAGGGATTTTTGGATAAGAGAATGATCAGATCTTGAACATAATCATCTATAATAAAACATATACGGTGCTAAAGGGGTGGACAAGGGTGCTAGATAAGTGACTTAGGTGTCCGTCCGTCCATCCGTCTGTGACATCCGATTTTCTTCGAAAATATTTGGCATAGAAAGTTGTTCTAATCGTCATAAAGACGATTAGAACTTAGTAGCAAGTATTTCGACATAAAGGGGTTACATACACCTGGGCGCCGCAAAGAGAATGTATATATAACACACACACACACACAATATATTAACACTTAGGCTGAAAAGTTTTTGATCTAGCTACTTAAAACACATTTTTTTTTTTGCAAAATTCAACTTTATTCATCAACATAGTCTCCTTCAAGAGCGATACAATCAGTCCAAAGCGTTTCTAATGTATCTATACCTTTTTTGTAGAAGTATTTCTCTTGCAACTCGAACTTCACTTCATGCAATTAACTTGAGAAAAGAGCACTTTTTTCTTGTTCGTTTAGGGCCGTTTCTTTGGGATTTATGCCTTCAAATGCACCAATTCCTGTATATAATATTCGCTATTGATGGTCTGAAAATTATTCCATGCTCAACCCAAAACACAGAAACCAAAATTCTTGTCCCTTTGGTTGCTTCAGGCGGCTTTCACCGGCTGCCCTCACTCAGCTGACTGCCGATTTTATCGCGCTTAAACAGGTCCAAAACCGCTCAGAATCATCAACTCGTTGTTGTTTTTGGTCCACTATAAGCAAATGCGGTACCCATTCCGAACAGAGCTTTCTCATACCCAAATGTTCATGCAAAATATGACCTAACCGTACTTTTGATATATTTAGGGTGTCGGCTATCTCACACAATTTCACTTTACGGTCATCCAAAACAGTTTTGTGAATTTTTTTTATGTTTTCCGGTGTAACCATCCCATTTGGGCGTTCAGAGTACGACTGCGTTTAAATTCAGCATGAGTGATTTTCCAGGGACAAAGTCCCCGTCACCCTTATCAAGGCCAATGCTTTCCTTGAACGGTATTTTTTCCACCAAAAAGCAATGTTTAATCAACACATGAAATTCGATTTTTTTCAATGTTTTGAAAATATCAAAAGTAGCGTCACTAAAATCGCTGTAACTTCTAAACTAATCGTCGAAATGTCTTGAAATTTTGATACGTATCGTTTGAAGGTTGGTACTTCCTAAAAATCATATGGATTTTTTGAAAGGGACGACATCTATGCGTCAGACCAAAAACTTTTCAGCCTGCGTGTTAGAATGTAAAAAGAATAATTTTTTTTCATCTCCAGTAACGCATTTAGAAATATATATATATATATATATATATATATATATATATATATATATATATATATATATATATATATATATATATATATATATTAAAGGCTATTAAGTGAGTAATACAAAATAATGGCAATTATATATTTTTATTGCATTTTAAATTATAAGAATTTTTTTTAAATATATTTTAAATGTTAACATTATTTTTTGCCGGGATAAATGGATCAGTGACTGAAAACTATGACGCCTCTTTGTCTGCAAGATAACTTCACAAAAAATGATCCAGTCTGCAAAAATAAAAGTTATTGTTGTAAAATAATGTAGTTAAAAATTGTCGAAGGTCATCAAAAAAAATTGCGGTCTTTCAACCTTTGTTTCGACCAAAAAAATTAGATTTAATTATTTATAAAAAATTGTCTATTAGGAAAATTAAAAAAGACCTCTCGACATTCCGTGGAAAAAGTAATTATTACGATTAAAAAAAAAATAAAATTCGACCACGCCAGTATCGTTAAACAAATAATTATATAAATCTCAGAAGTACGAGAACTATTTTCAAAAAATATTTGTTCACAAACAGTGACAAATTGGTTACACAGGGCAGGCTACAAGGGGTGTGAAGCCGTTAATTTCAGAAGCTAATCGCGGTTAGCTTTTGCTAGGGAATACGTTACTAAACCTTCTGAATTTTGAGAATCCGTAATCTTTAGTGATGAAACTAAAGTTAACCTTTTTGAGTTTGATGGCAGAACTAAAGTTTGGAGAAAGAAGAATACCATATTCGATATTGAAAACATTTGTTCCACGGTGAGATAAGGGGGTGGCAGTATTCTGCTTTGAGGATGCATATCCGCTGGAAGGATTGGAAATTTCCATTTTATTAATGATACCATGGATCAGCATGTTTATGTGAACATTTTGAGAGACAATTTAAGAGAAAGTGTCCAAAAATTAGCACTCGAAAAAAGATACATTTTCCAACAGAACAATGATCCGAAACATACCGCAAACTTGGTGCGAAAATGGATGATCCATAATGTGCGACAGCAGCTTCATACACCTCCACAATCACCCGTTGTTAACCCCATCGAGCATTTATGTGAGGAACTTAAACGGCGTGTTCGCAAACATGTTTTATATAGAGAAGAATTAAAAAAAAGAATAATGGACGAATCGGAGAACATACCATCAAAAGTTATTAGAAAGCTGGTTGCAAGCATGACAAAAAGGTTACAGGAGATTACCAAACTATTATTGGTAATTGTTAAGTGTATGGAGACTTTTTTGACATTAATTTTGTTTATATTTTTATAACAATGATGTAACTAATAATACTAACCCTCTTTAGTTAAGTTTCAAATATTAATTTAAACATGTTTTCTCAAAGTTCCAACTAATAAGTTAAACATAACAGAAAAATAGTATAGAAAGCAGGTGGTGTATGGAGACCTTTTGGACTGGCTGTATAATTTTGAATTCAGGTTTTCACAAGCTTTCATTTAACACCCCACTCGATGACCTGGCAAATTTTTTATTTCACTTCCGATTTCACCCCCTAAAACTCACTCCTTAAGTCGAATTTTAACTTTTAAAACTACACAGCCCTAACGAGGCCATCAATTCTTATATTAGCGCCAAAGGTTCCTTCTAGCCATGAACTATTGTACTGAACAAATATGTCTTCCTTATTATGGGCTTTGATCCATCTAATAATACTAACCCTCGTTAGTTAAGTTTCAAATATTAATTTAAACATGTTTTCTCAAAGTTCCAACTAATAAGTTAAACATAACAGAAAAATAGTATAGAAAGCAGGTGGTGTATGGAGACTTTTTGGACTGGCTGTATATTTTTGAAATTCAGGTTTTCACAAGCTTTCATTTAACACCCCACTCGATGACCTGGCAAATTTTTTATTTCACTTCCGATTTCACCCCCTAAAACTCATCCCTTAAGTCGAATTTTAACTTTTAAAACTACACAGCTCTAACGAGGCCATCAATTCTTATATTAGCGCCAAATTTCAACTTTCTATGTCAAATAGTTTCAGAGAAAATCGAGTGTACGTCACGACGACAGACAGCGAAGTGATCTTATAAGTGTTCCGTACGGAACACTAAAAACAGTGACATGGGAGCATCGATATACGAGTATATTTGTGGTTGTTAAATAGAAGCACTATTTATTTATTTGGATTTCGTTTTTATTTGTTGTGCTCTATCTGGCAAGTACTTCTTTATCTAGCGTGAAACAGATTTATTAGATAAACTAGATTTATTGAATAATTTGTTTGTACAGAACCCTGAATCCCCGATTATTACACATTCCATTCACACAAAACACAAAGAACCTGTTTATTTGTTTTTTATGTAGGCTTTAAAGTTTGGTATTTGGATATTTTATAACAGATGTTTTGGCTCATATTTTAATTTTGGGAAATAATTCGTTTCTCCACACTTTTTCGAAATAAGGTCTCTCGAAAAGTAATGTTCATAATGTTAACATTATTTATTTATTTATTTATTTATTTATTTATTTAATACAACTATCCTACAGAACAATCCAATTATAGGATAGGAACATTCAAATATAACAAGTACAAATAGATAAGTATTTATCAAATTAGCATTTTAATAATTCTAATAACTACACTACAAGCTAAAGAAAAATAAAATAAAAAGAGACAGACCTAATCCACAGTTAAACATGACCTACGTAGAGATGTCATACTGCAACAGAAAATATCAACTATATGTTTGACCCTTTCATAATTCATGCACATAACGTATATCGGCGAGTACATCAACAAGTTTGTTCTTGGAACAGGCATGTAGAAAAAGGAATGGTTTAGGCGAGCGTGTGGAGATGGCACACGGAACCTAATACTTGAGAGGGTGCAAGGGCATTCAATTCTGTTGTTCAAGATTTTATATAAAAACAAGATTGTAGCATATTCTCTACGCCGAGAACGGCTAACAATATTGAATCTTCTTAATAGAACATCATTAGGGAAACCCAATGGTGGATAAATACCATCTAATTTAAACCAGAGGAACTTCACAAATCGTCTTTGAATTTTTTCAATACGATTAATGTGGATCTCATATGTTGGGTACCAGATAACTGAACCATATTCCAGTTTAGAACGCACCAAAGCATTAAATAAAGTGTTGAGGGTTTCAATGTTTGAAAGGTCTCTAGAATTCCTCATAATGAAACCCATACATCTATAAGAAGAAGCAATGATCTCATTTATATGATCCACAAAACTGAGTTTAGTATCAAACATTACACCAAGATCTTTGAAACGATAACATTTTTTCAAGATCATTATGGTTTAAATTATATAAAAAATTTACTGGTAATTTCTTTCGAGTGAGAGACATAGAAAAACATTTCTTTGTGTTCAAATATAAGTTATTACGAATACACCAACGATTCAAAGTATCTAGATCATCCTGAAGAGTTACACAATCATGGAGAGAGTCTATGCATCGGTATATTTTCAGATCGTCAGCATAAAGCAAAGAGGACGAGGTAAGGCCTTGGGTGATGTCATTTATAAATATGTTAAACAATAACGGTCCTAGGACAGACCCTTGAGGAACACCAGAGGTAGCATTAATAATGACCGACTCAAAACCACGATAATTTACTATCAGTTGACGACCAATTAAGTAAGATTTCAGCAGGTTTAATAAATTGCCATTAACTCCACAGTTTGAGAGTTTTTCAAGCAAAATACCATGGTCAAGCCGCTCAAAAGCCTTTGAGAAGTCTGTATAAACTACGTCGACTTGTCCTCCATTGTCCATACTTTCCGAAATAAATTGATTAATTGTAACTAAATTGGTAATGGTTGAACGCCCTGGAAAGAATCCATGTTGGCTTTCAGTTATGAAAAGTTTAACATGATTAAATATAATGTCATATAGCACAATTTCGAAAACCTTTGAAAAGTTGTTCAGTATTACCACAGGTCTGTAATTTTCAATGTGGCTCTTATCACCCTTTTTGAATACGGGACATATTTTAGACTTCTTCCAAATTTGGGGAAAGGACGACGAGTTTAAACACAGGTTGAAAAGAAACGTGAGAAGCTTGGACAACACAGCTGCGCAATCCCGAATAAAAAAAGCTGGTAGACCATCGGTTCCAGCGGTCGATTTAGGTTTAAGTTTCTTTAAGGCACTGATCACGTCCCTTTCCTCTATGGTGTTAACAATTAGAGATGAAAGAGAGGGACGTGAGCAGTTATCAGGGGGGTTGTTCCGAAACATAGAGGAATCAATATATGCCGATTGGAAGAACTTAGCAAACAAATTCGCTATCTCCTGAGGAGCCGTAAGCAATTCGTTTTCAAAATACATGTTGATGAGAATACTAGTTGTTCTCCTTTTCTCGTTTAGAAAAGACCAAAATTTATTTGCGTTGATAGAGAAGTCCCTTTCCGCCTCAGTAACATAATTTCTATAAGCAATCCAAACCTCGATCTTGATCTCTCTACGAAGACGTTTAAATTCGACTAGGTCACAAATATTTCTAGTACGTCTATACCTTTTCCAGGCTTGATTCTTTTTTTTGATTTTACGTATTATCGAATTATCGTACCATTTAGGATATTTGAGGGTCTTAGGGCGAATAATAGGAACATTGTTGGAGATAACTGAATTCAGTACGACATAGAATTGGTCGCAAGCGTTATCAATATTATTGAAGGACCCCAAGAATGAAAAATCGGTTTGTAGAATGTCGTTGTAAAGGGATGGGTAATTCGCTCTTCGAAAGTTGTACCTTTGAGTCTGAAAAAGGGGAAATTTATCATGAATATGCTCAACCAGAATTGACATCTGTAAGGCAGGGTGATGAAGATCCAATGGTATCAAAGGATGATCCGCACTATATACATTAAGTGGAGTTCTACTAAATACAATATCTAACAGACGATTATTTTCGTTAAAATTACGATTATATTGATTTAAAGATAAAAACTCGCATAATTCAAGTAAAGAAGAAATTTGGTTGTCACTATAAGAGGCATCCATAACATAATTTGCATAAGTAGGAAGATTAAAATCCCCTAAGACTAGCAAACCGTCTTCATTAGTAAAATAACCAGAGTCCAACATTTCTTCAAATAGAGTGTCATAGGCAACAGTATTACTGTTAGGTGGGACATAAATCAGAAGAATGCCAACTGCACGATGGGACAATTCCAATCTTATGGCAATCATACCAACATTAGGAAGCGAAGAATGAAATTCAATTTTAGTTGCCTTGAAGGTCTTGCTCAAAGCAAGCAGTACGCCACCACCCCTCGTAGTATTCGTTAAAGCAAAATTACGATCAGCCCTAAAGATATTGTACTGACTACTAAACAACTTGGCATCAAAGACACTAGAGTCAACATTAGTTGACATACACCTCGAATTTTCAAAAATTTGATTTTTTTACGGATTTTTATTCTTTACACTTCTAAAAATTATTCAAAAAAAAATAAATAAATAAGAAAATTCCATTCCATGGCAAAGCATTAAATGTGACCTGGCGCCTGAATGAGATCGCTACCTGTTTTCAGACAATTGTCTACAATATTGTTCAGTCGAAAATTATCACGGTATTATCTGGTATATAAAAAAAAAACAAAAATATCAAGGGCATCAGTTTGCAACAACGATCGGAAACAAGTAGAATAACTAGAAGAAGCAGAATAGTTATCTGCCTTTCTTTCAAACTATCCAGGCATATGACACTAACCAAACGGACGACGTGAAGCGTGAGATTCATTAACTGGCTATACCGCGTGACAAACTGTGTGGGTTAGAGCAACATAACAATTTTTGAAATAAGCACCTGTTTAAAATAAAATTTTTAAAAACATAGCAAGGTGAATGTTTTCACGAATCGCTAAGATATTTTTAATACAAAACGTGATTTTTTACGCCAGAGTTCATCAAAATATTAATATATTTTTCGTACTGAATTAATCGTATATTTTCTAGCTTAACGCACTGTGAGCGTTCTAAAACAAAGTAAGACCCACATACTGCGGTGAAAGTACTAAAGGGCTACAGGGGCGACGGGTGTATAGAAAAAGTAATTCAGGATGGTCTTGAATCGCTGCACATAGGGATATTTGAACGATCTACGCGGCCAAAATTATTTTTCGGTTCTATTGTATGCTCAATTATATTACCAAGTTAAATTAATCAGTTGCTTTGCATAAAATTACTTAATTTGTAATAAAAAATTAAAAAAACGAAACTTAATTTAAAAAAAAATATATTTTAAATGAAAACATTTATTTACAAAATAAATGTAAAATTTAAACTTATAACGCCCCTCTTTTGCGTCGAGGGTTAAAAATACACTATAAACATCATATTTTGTCGTCCACAAACGTATTTTCATCTTCACTTCCAGAAGAACACAGTGGGTTCGGCTCTGCAGGCATTTCTAGCGTCTCTGATAGGAATGAATGTGATTTTATCCTCTTTATTCGCCTCATACTGCTCAACAAAGGATCGGAACTTAAAAGTAAACTATTAAAAATGTCCCTGTTATAGCTTTCTCGTGAAAACTTTCGGGCAAAATCTTGTCGGTAAGACCGAAAGTGCTTGTTCTTTGCCTCTTCTTTAGACAGCTGCCCAATTGGTAAGAAAAAGCATTTTTTATTATCTCTGCGCCATGAACAAGTATCTTGTGCACCGTGGGTGTCATGGGATGCCACGGGTAGAGGTCCACATATAGACGAGCAGTTTCTGATGCATACTTGTCATATTTTTCTGGGTTGACTTTATGTCCGCTTGAGATTGTCTCCAAAATGACTCTTAACCTATATAATAGGTCATAGCTAAGGCCCGTTATTTCTGCTGCCAATTTCGGGTCTTCAAAAAATCTTCGACTGGTATTACCATCATTGGTTTTTCCAAAATTTGCTTTTGGCATATCGACCAATAACCCTGTTTCATTGCGAAACCAGGTCTGGGTTTCAAGTTTCCTCTCTTTCTCGAGTTCCTTTTCAGCCTCTGTTTTTCTTTCTCTATATTTTTTTACTGGCAGTTTATAAGCCAGATGTAGGACACTCTCAAATAATCTTATCCTGGCATGTAATACTGAGAGACCGAATTGTACTGCCTCGGGATTAACTTCTTTTGTTATATCCAATCGGTTAAAATCCTTTGAGGTTGCACCACAAGTATAGCACCGGCTTGTTGCTGTGGTTCCAGTGGCGGCATTACACACTTTTCCATCCACCATTGTCATGATAAATTTATGTTTGACTCTAAACTTTTTCTCATCCAAATCAACCTCAGTAGGAATAAGAGAATCAACTGATTTATTCACGTAGTTCATTTCTTGTCCTGTGACATCAATACTCTCTTTGATAAAACGAAATCTTATTGGCTGACAAAAACGCGGAGAAGACGGAGTCGGATTCTCCCACACGGTTTTTTCATTATTTTTTCCACACACTAATTTTAGAGGCAAGAAGCAACTTTGAAATATATTGCTATTCGAATCCGCATCACTGTCAAACTTTTATTTGTATTGGGATTGTTGTGATCCGTCCCAACCCCCTTTATGAATCATCGTTAGGGTATTCCGTTTTTGTTCATTTAATGTTTGCAATACCTCTTCCAGGTAGTCGGACAATCGTGTAACAGTAAGATCCACCAAGGGCTGTAATTGAGCTTCCGCACTAGTGCTAGTTATCTTGCACGCTTCTGGTGGCGGGTAACACTTTTTTTTTTCCTTTTGTAGGAGGCTATAACATGGAAAAATATGTTTGTTCGTCCTTCTTATGATTTCATACTGTTCTCTTGTTAGATCTGCGGCTATGTACATTTGGATTGCTTCCTTGACAGTCAAAGGGCTACTTTTATTTTTTGATGATTTTGTGCGATAATACACCTTTTTATATTTCGTTGCCCGAGTTGGTGTAGTGATGATTTCTTTGAGTACATTTAAAGCCTCTCGCTTTCCCATTTTTCTCAACTCAACTTGCGCGGCATGTACTATCACCTCCTTTTCAAAGGTAGAGCGAAGCTCCTCCGTCTTTCTTCTTTTACTTCTCTCGCTCAATTGTTCAAAAGGTTTGCTTTGTCGACCAGATCGATTTTGCAGACTGTCAACCACTGAACTTTCAAAGGTTCCTTCTAGCCATGAACTATTGTATTGAACAAATATGTCTTCCTTATTATGGGCTTTGATCCATCTACGTTTAACTTCAGTTTAAAATGAGAAAAATTCCTTTTTAAGGTTTGTATTTGTTCTTGTGTATATCCTTCAGTTGACAAAAGTTGTTCTTTCAAGCAATTTAGTTTATCTTTCAAATAAGGTAAATTTTCCTTCATCATGCGGTCAAACAAGTATTTCCGGGTCACAACCTTCATTCCCGATGTACCAAGTGAACCTACAACAAAGAATCGTTAAGTTAAAATTGATAAAATCAAAATCTATTTTTTCTCATAATATTGACCATAATTTTCAAAGTCCCAAAATGTATCTTATCCGGACTTATCCGGGGCCAGTTTTTTGATTTATTATTTACTGAAACTACCAACTTTAGAATATTATCAAAATTATAGGCGGATCTAACAGGGAAGTATGAAAACGACAGTAAAACATATTTTTGTTTTACAAAATAATACTCGTGGAAAAGACCTTTCTTTACCGTCCCTTACGTTGACTCACAAATAAGTAAATGATAAAAGTTTTATGAAATAACATAGTTACATACCTGTACTTTGAGAATCCATCATTTTTTCCACTATTTTAGAACTTATAGACATAAAATTCCACACTCACAATTATGATTTTTAAGAGCGCCGAGAACTGATAACGTACACGAGGTAACAGGATCGAATTCCGACTGACATAAAACAGATAAGACTGCACGGATGGGGTTGGAAGCGGTTTTGTTCTCGGAAGGGTCCTCTGTCTGTCTGTAGTCGGTTACCTGGCAATATTTTGTGTTTTGATATTATGACTTTTGGCCGCGTAGATCGTTCAAATACCTGTATGTGCGCTGTAAATTGTACTTGGTGGAAAACACAATGCTAGGTAAATCCTTCCATAGGGAAGTTTTATTGAAAGTGGCAAGCTGAACTTCATATTGATGTGATATCACGACGTGTATTCCTAGCATGCACCGCTGTGGGAGCAATTAAGCAGGATACATCCGGAGAACACTTTCCTTGAAAATATATGTAAAATAGACTCAAGTCACCAACCGTTCTTCGATGCTTCCAGGTGTCAAGGTTTCTGGTAAGCTCTGGGGACTCCAATCAGGCTTACAGCTCTCTTCTGACTAGAATCCAACAAATGCAGTGCATGTTTGGGAGCAGAGCCACAAACATGGGAGCAGTATTCCGTCGAAAGCCATATTGGTGATCGTTAACAATATTAAATCCTAGATGTTTAAGGGGTTACTACATCACCTGGGCGCTCGGAAAAATAGGTACAAAAATTTAAAAAAATTTTGACGCAATTTTTAAATATATAAAATAATTTTTCTTTTATACATATACATAGTAATTTTATGAATAATTTGAAATAATAACGAATTAAAAAATGACAGAGATATGAGCCATTAAGTAGGACCCTCTTTTGAAAATCCTTGCTGATGGTGTTTTTATTTTCTTTGCCAAGCATCGTCTGAAAAATAAAAAATATTTTATTTCTTATTTAGAAAAATAATAGCTAAGACGTAGCATAAGAAAAAAATTTTTTTGTAGAAATGACAGCTGTTTGAAAAAAAAAACTCTGATTTGGTTAAAATTTTGAGTTTAAAAAATTTATTAACTTATGAACGTGGCACCCAATCAAAAAAATCCCTTGCTACATTTTAGATAATATTATAAAGAATATGTCTTATAAATTTTAACAAAATCGGTTAAGTAGATTGTTTTGAAAAAAATAGTTTCGAAAAAATGCAAAGGAAAAAACAGTACGGCATGAGCGTCTTAAAACCAGTATTTTTTAAATTACCTTCAATCTGCCATTCCTGGACCGTACATGAGGTCTTCCATTGTTGCCACTATGTCCTCCGACTCTTTTTGAGCGGCTCTTTTCATTTTCCTGGCCTCTTTAGTCTCCTGTTGGGGGTCTCATTTTGGCTATAGATGTTTGTTAAGGATCCAAGTTCTCGGTAAATCCCAGCGCGCTTGGGCCATTTCCAAGCTTTAATAATTGAATCATTTATAATACACTAGTATATCCATCATTAAATATACTAGCTGCAATATAAGATGCAATCTTAACAATTTTTATGCCACTGTAATGCATTACTTTTGGAGCCATAGACCAATTAGACTTTCATTGTTATTCTGAGTGTATCCTTCTAAACAGCGTTCTTATAAAGGACTGTCTGAAAAAACAATACCCTTTGTCAAGGCTTTGACTGCTTGTGCCGGTCCGATCGCTACCTGAGTTTCAGGCCGACTCTCTGTCGCGCTCACTTCTAATTGCTATAACTTCGGAAATAATTTGAATTTTGAAATGGTTAAACGTTTAAAATATTCTTAAAAGTATAAACAATTTATCTAGCCAAAAAGAAATATTCGATTTTTTGAAAATCTCAAAGTGGTATTATAACTCCTAAATGATTTTATACGTATTAACTTTATTATTTACGCACCCAAAGACTCAAGATGTCGAAAATATGCCACATATGTTATAGAGCATTTTTAAAAATAACTTCTTAGTTATAATTTTCATATTCTTTTTCAGCCTGTGTTCATCTACTCCTGAATGTAGGCCTCTTCCAAAACCTTCCATGCTCTTCTATCCATTATAACTTGGTTGAGTTCGTTCCTGCAATCCTCTGGATGTCGTCTCGCCATCGCTTTTGTGGTCTTCCCACACTTCTCTTGGCCTCCACGTTAACAATTTACTAGTCCACCTATTCGGACCTTATCTTGCAATGTAGCTCACCCATTGCCACTTTAGCCATGCTAGTTTTTCCAATACATCTGGTCCTTTTGTTTCTTCTCGGATATCCTGGTTTCTGATTCGGTCTCTAAGGCTTATTCCAAGCATGGCTCTTTCTATTGCGCTTTGAGTGAATTGGAACCTGTTAGCTGACTTGCGAGTTAGTGCCGTAATTTCTAGACTATAAGTGAGAACAGGCATTATACAACTATTAAAGACTCTCCTTTTAACGTTTATTGGGATAACTGGTGACTTCGTTATATGTCCCAGTTTACCGAATACTGTTCATCCAAGATTTGTTCGTCTGGAGATTTCCGCATCTTGGTGCTCTTTTCCCAATTGGATCTTGTGTCCTAAATATATGTACGAAGGCACGTTTTCGAGCAGTTGGTTGGCAACAAACATCTGTCTCCAAAATTCATTATTTTGTGTTTATTTGCGTTAATTTCTAGTCCAACCTTTAAGGAAGCCACATGGAGTTCTTGCAACATAATTCGAACTTCCTCTGCTGTGTCGCTAATAATGACAATGTCACCTGCAAACCTTAAGTGGTTGAGTCGTATCCCATCTATGTTAATTCCTTTGTCATACCAGTTCAGATTTTTAAACACATCTTCCAGCGCTAAGGTGAACAGTTTGGGCAAAACTGTGTCCCCTTCACGTACTCCTCTTTCGGTACGGATATTATCGGTCCTTGTGTTCTCGTCAATGTTTATTGAATTAACCATAGCTTTCAGATTTTCCCAGGTTTCTATCAAATCAAAAACCTTACGCTAGTTAATGAAGGCCACGAACAGAGATATATTGTATTCTGTACACTTCTCGATAAGAGTACGAAGTGTCTGAAGATGGTCGCCGGTACTATAACCCTTCCTGAATCCCGCTTGCTCGAAGGGCTGATATTGATCTAACCTATATATAACACGTAGGCTGAAAAGTTTTTGGTCTGACACATAGGTGTCGCCTTTTTCAAAAAATCCATCTGATTTTTAGGAAGTACCAATCTTCAAACAATATGCGTCAAAATTTCATGACATTTCGACGATTAGTTTATAAGTTACAGTGATTTTAGTGACGCTATTTTTGATATTTTCAAAACAATGCACAAAATCGAATTTCGTGTGTTAACTAAAAACTATTTTTTGAAGAGAAAAAGTATCGTTCAAGCAAAGTAATGGCTTGATAAGAGTTACGGGAACTCTGCCCCTGGAAAATCACTCGTCATTTACTGGTATGCTGAATTTAAACGCGGTCATACAGACACAAATGATGCTCAAAACATTATAATTCTGAGCGCTGTTTGGACCTCTTTAAGCGCAATAAAAAGGATTTTTTCATACGATATGTGACAATGGATGAAACATGAATTAACCACTTTACACCGGAATCAAATCGACAGTCAGCTGAGAAGACAACAGCCGGTGAAAGTCGCCCGAAGCTATCAAAGACACAACAGTCTGCTGGGAACGTTTTGGCCTCTGTATTTTGGGATGTACAGGGAATAATTTTCAACGACTATGCTGAGAAAAGAAAAACCATCAATAGCGAATATTATATAAAGTGATTGGTGCGTTTCAAGGTAGAAGTCGCAAAGGAACGGCCTCAAATGAACAAGAAAAAAGTACTCTTTCATCAAAATAATACACCGTATCACAAGTCAATGGTTACGATGGCAAAATTTCGTGAATTGAAGTTCGAATTGCTTCCTCGTCCATCGTATTCTTAAGATTTGGCCCCTAGCGACTACTATCTATTCGCAGAACTGAAAAAAAAAAAAATAAATAAATGTTTTATTTCAAATCAATATACATAGTATATGAAACGAAATGACGTCAAAATAAAGAAAATATAACAAATAATTACAAATCCGGACAAAAATCCCTAAGCCTATATGGTTCTGCGGTTATTAATAAATTCTTAATCTCTGCTTTGAATCTTTTGATAGAGTTAATACTTTTGATTTGGTTTGGTAGAGCATTCCATAAATTTACACACATATAAAGGGGCGATTTTTCAGTAATTGTAAGTCTATGCATTAAATATTTAAAATCCATTGTTCTAGTGTTATAGCCATGTTCTGATTTAAATTCAAATAGATTTTTATTTTGAAAGAAAAACATTAAGTTTTCGTAAATATATATCGCATACACTGTCATCATACCCATATCTTTAAACACCGATCTACAGCTTTGTGGATAATTCATTTTTTTTACGATTCTCAAAATTCGTTTTTAAATAATAAAGACATTTTCTAGCATGCTATCCCTTCCCCAGAAAATAATACCATACTTAAGAACCGATTCAAAATTGGCATAATATAGTATTCTGAGAGAAGTTTCGTTCAAATATTTACTCAAAACCCTTATACCATAACACACTGAGTTACTATCAATCTGGCTTTCATAAGCAAAGATAAACGGAAGATCTACTAACCTATATCACGCATGTTAGGACCAAAGCAACTAAACATTTGGGGGAATCTCGAGCGGCTGCAGTTGATATTTCCAAGGCATTCATTGGTGTTTGAAATGACGAATTGTTGTATCAGCTATGCTTTGATGCTATATTCGAAAGGCTTTGTTTATGGTTTTTAGTATTTCTACAGAGTGCACTTTTTACGAGGAGCAGTTAACGGGTTTTTTTTCTAATACCTTCACTATCGACGGCGGTATGCCACAAAGCTCCATACTATATCCTACTCTTTTCCTCCTTTACATTAATTAAATTTAATTTTAATTTCTTACTTAATTGGGTTATTTGATATGACCAGTCCAAATGTTCATTTATGTAAATTCCCAAAAATTTAGCATGTTGGATTAGTTCAAATTTTTCATTATCAAAATCAATGTGTCCTGGCACAGCAATATTTGACTGTTTTGTTTTAAACAAAAGGAAATTTGTTTTTTCTTTATTCACAATCAATTTATTTGTCCAAAACCAATCAGTCACCCTACCAAAAAATTCTTTTGCTTTGGTTATGAGATCTTCTATAGTCTTACAGCTAATAATTAAATTTGTATCATCTGCATACTTTACAATATGCTGATTTGGAGACTTCAGTAATAGGTAAAGATCATGTATAAAAATTATGAACAGGATTGGGCCCAATATGCCCCCTTGTGCGATTCCCACATCATTAGATATGATTTTTGAATATGCAGTTTTACCATTTTTAGTTACGGTCACCGATTGCATTCTATTATTTACATACGATTTAAGCCATTTTAATGCATCACCCCTTATTCCATATTTTTCAGCTTCTAAAATAAGTAATTCCCTATCTAGACAATCGTAAGCTTTTGTTAAATCTAGTAGCATACCGAGAGTAAGATCTCCCGTTTCCAGGTGCTCAAGAATATTTTTAATGAAGGCAAAAATGGCTGTTTGAGTTGATTTACCCTTTAAAAACCCATGCTGACAACGACTAAATAAATTGTTTTGTTTTAAAAAATTTATTATTCTGGTGCTCATTGCCTATTCAAAAATCTTAGAGAAGCCTGGTAACAGACTTATACCTATAAGTAGTTGTTCAACATTTCTTAAAGCAAGGTTTTATTAATGCTACTTTTAGATTATCAGGGAATATTCCAAACTTAAACGAGTTATCTATAATATATATACTCATATATATATATATATATATATATATATATATATATATATATATATATATATATATATATATATATATATATAAAATGCAACGTCTCTCTGTCTATCTGTCTGTCTGTCTGTCCGTCCGTTAGTGCGCTTATCACTGGAGAACCACTTATCCGATTTACGTACTTTTTTTTTAAAACATACATATGTTCTCTGGCCAGGTTATAGGCTATATTTTATTACGATAGGTAGCATAAGGAATGAGCAGTGGCGTAAAATAGTGAATGAAGCCGGAAAAAAGTTTGCCGCTAGCGCGTTCCTTTGCAATACACATCCTAAACCATTAAATATGGAACAATATTATGTAGCAGAGAATATCTATAATCTATAATATATATATAAAATGCAATGTCTCTCTGTCTGTCTGTCCGTCCATTAGTGCGTTTGTCACGCGAGAACCACTTATCCGATTTACCTGTCTTTTTTTAAATTCATACATATATTCTTTGGCCAGGTTATATAATAATAATAATCTATATAATATATATATATATATATATATATATATATATATATATATATATATATAGAATGCAACGTCTCTCTGTCTGTCTGTCTGTCCGTTAGTGCGCTTATCCCTCGAGAACCACTACTTATCCGATTTAAGTGCTTTTTTAAATTCATACATATGTTCTCTGACCAGGTTATAGATATATATTTTATTACATCTATAATATATATAAAATGCAACGTATCTTTGTCTGTCTGTCTGTCTCTCTGTCCGTTAGCGCGCTTATCACTCGAGAACCACTTATCCGATTTACGTGTTTTTATAAATTTATACATTTATTATTATGTTCTATATAATTCGATATAAGCCTGGATAATGGGAGATAAGGCGGGAAAATTGGAGATAAGGAGATATAATGGGAGATAAGTCGAGACAAGCCTCGATAATGGGAGATAAGGTGAGATAATGGGAGATAAGTATAAATAATGGGAGATAAGGAGAAATAATGGGAGATAAGTAGAGAAAGTCTAGATAATGAGAGTTATGGTGAGATAATGGGAGATAAGGAGAAATAATGGGAGATAAAGAGAAATATTGCGAGATAAGTCGAGATAAGCCTAGATAATCGGAAATAAGGTGAGATAATGGGAGATAAGGAGAAATGATGGGACATAAGGAGAAATAATGGGAGAGGAGCAGAGATAAGCCTAGATAATGGAAATTATGTAGAGATAATGGGAGATAAGAAGAAATATTGGGAGATAAGGGGAAATAATGGGAGATATTTTATTACGTTGGATAACATAAGGAATAAGCAGTGACGATGGTAGTAAATCAAGTCCACGCGAGCAAAGCCGTGGGCCCGGCTAGTTTATAATAGAACATAAGACATTTTTCAACTCGGTCGCTGAGCTTTTTACAATTCTGCAAAAAGGTATAGAAATGTTAAAAAAGCGTATTGCTCTTGAATGAGACTATGTTGATGAATAAAGTCGAATTTTACAAAAAAAAACGTGTTTTAAGTAACTAGACCAAAAACTTAAGTGGGAGAGTAAACTGATATGTCGACAGTTTTCTACGATAGGATAACTTCAGCCTTTTGCCAGCTAACTCGGATTCTTGCTTGCATTAGACACTTATCAAGTAAAATTCGTACACTTTCGAGCAGCGATTCACCTTCTATAAAATTTTCATATTAACTATTATTAGATCACCACATTCCAAAAACTTAATTCTTTATTTTTAACATTTTAATTCAGTTTTCGTTTTTAGAATTTACGATTTAAAGCCTAATAAAGTTATGTTTATTAAAAAACTAAGTCAGGTCAACTTCGAACCCAACTTAATTTTTTGCAATTATCTGTCTAGACTTATTCAAAACAAACAAAAGGGAATCGGTGTTTACTTTTTATCATTATCACTGAATTGGCTAAAGAGTTTTTAAAAGCTAAATAAACAAAAGGTGTGTAGATGTTGGGTAAAGATATGTATGTATAAAAGGATTGATCTTTTGATGTGTGCTTCATCTTAAGACATTTTTACAAATAGCCACTTCAGAAAACTTAATGTATACATAAAGTGTATTTGTTTGGAGTTGACAGCAGAATTCTCTTATTGTAGATGCAAATACATGTCGGGGTGCGCCCAAAAAAAATGAGATTTCTTATGCATTTTACTGGATTTTACTACCTGTTTTGAATTATCTTTAAGGGTTCACCCTATTTTAGGCAGAACAACCTCAGCTATACAATAGAGTCATAACATGTAAATGAGCGTTCATCGATAGCATTGCCGTCCAAGCGTAACCTGTTTTTAGTGTTTAATAAATAAAATTGTCTTAAATATAAAGTTATAGAAATAACAATAATAATAATAATTTATTAGTTCCAAGAATAACAATAGTTATAAACACAAAATGGTATCGAACCTTGTACAAAGAACAAAAAGATAAAAGAACATTCACAAAACACATACATATGTTTATGACAAAAACAAAAGGCTCAGAAGACATCATTAAAGACAGTCAACGGAAGATGAAAAGTATCCTTAACAAGTAGCAATAAAATTAACATTTTTATTCATAAGTTAAGTCTGTCTGAATCACTAAAGAAACTGTCTATAGTATAATAAGCTTTTGCTAATAAAAACTTCCGTATCTTTGTTTTGGCTCTTACTTGTGGTAATTTTCGAACGCTCTCTGGGAAACTATTAAATATTTTAACGGAAAATATTGTACACCTCTTTAGATATAAATAAAATTACACTTCTCAATTACAAAATCTGTTTTATATCTAGTTTCATAATTATGTCTGTTTTGCGCATTTTCAAAGAGATCCTTGTTACTTCGAACAAACATAAAGGAGTCCAATATATACATACTAGATAAAGTTAAAAGGGATTTACTGACAAAGACATTCCTACAGCTTTCACGATAATGCATCTTAAAAGTAGCTCTGATACATTTTTTTCTAATTTAAAAAATTTGTCAACTTGGGGAGAATTTCCCCAAAAAAAATCAAACCATACCTGAACCTGGACTGCACGTAAGCATAATAGGCCGTCAAGACAGCATTAACGCCCACATTATTTGATAAGATTCTCAGTGCATAACAATATTTGGAGATACCAGCCGCGACATTCTCTACTTGCTCTCTCCAATCAAGTTTAGCATCAATATTGACGCCTAGCAGAAACAGATGCTGAGATCTTTGAATATCGCTACCCTTGTAAGAAAACGTGAGAAAATGATCAACCCTTCTGCCAAAAACCAGACACTGTGTTTTTGAAACATTCAGTAGAAGGTCATGGGTTGTAAAATAACGATCTAGAATTTCACAGGCTCTCCCCACATCAGCGACTATCTCTTGTGGAGTGTCACCACTAAAGATCAGGGTTGTATCGTCCGCATATAGAAACTGTAAACTTTCCTGTAATGTTAGGCAATTCGTTTGTATAAAGTATATAAAGCAGCGGGCCTAAAATAGATCCCTGAGGTACACCCCTCGTAACAGCGACCCTGTCTGAAAGAAAAGACCTGCCATAATTATCAATATATACGATTTATTACAAAAAAAATTTTTAATCTATAGATCTATATAGATATGCAAATTCACAATTCACGATATGTAAGTACTTTAATTATAATCAAAAACAATCATCATTTTCAAAATCTGAAGATCTGATTTCACTTAAATTGATAATTAAGGGTTCTATTTCCACAGTTTCTTCTTCTATAACATGTTGAATGGCATTTTCTCAATTATCCTCTCTATTCCGGCGAGTAATAATTGCCTTACGGCTTGAAGTTTGAACCTGGTGTTTTCTCTTTCACGGAATCCTTTCGTTTGTGACCAAATTAGCTCTATGAAATTCATTTCGCAATGATATGGAGGTAATCTAAGCACTGTGATATTCCGGTCCTTTGTCATCTCATCGACTGCGTATTTCTTGAAGTGTGCCTTATGTTGTTTCACAATTTTGAGAAGGTCCATACCATCTTTATGTTTGAGATTTTTGGCTCTTATTTATTGAAGAATATCGGTTTTCTTCCATGAATTTGTCGGGAGTCGTTCTAATAATCAAGAAAGGTATGGGGGTTGTCTAATACTATAACTGATTCTACTGGTATACAATCAATCATTTGTTGGAAGTACTTCTCAAAAACATCGGCCTTCATCTTCTCATGGTAATCTTTAGTTGACTTTGATTCCAATTCCAACAAGCCACCCGTCGAGAAATCCGTTTTCACTACCAATATGTGCTCTAATTAGCCTGCGACCTTTTCCTGAAGGGGGTTGTAATCCAGTTGATCAACCTTCCATAAAAGCTTGTTATGCACTCTTAATGTGTTTGTCAATCCAGAATGTTTTCACTGTGTGTCCCTCATTAACCCAAGTCTCATCTAAATAAAAAATATTTCTTTCTTCGGCTCGAAATTTTCTGATTGCTCGTAGATATTCTCTTCTCCAACAAATTATTTCTGTTTTATTGATAAGAACAGATTTTGTATTGCGTTTTTCCCAACGAAAATTCGGGTTATAAAGGATCTGATCTTCTCTGATTTTTTGCAAAACTTTATGTAGTGTAGGTATTTCTTTCTTAATAAAAAAAGTTGTACTTTTCTTCTTATTGCATTTTTAAAGTCTTCATCTAAGGGCTCCTTTCCTTTATGATTCTGAGCTTCGTTACAAGAACCGCGTTTTCTTTCTTTTAGAAATCTATAAATAGTTGCTGATCCAACTCCCGTCATGTTGTCACAGGTTTCCGCAATTTCACGGACTTGGCTTGTTGATGCACTAGAGCATCGTGGACGTTAAGTATCGTTGTTTTTTCTCGCAGGGAAAATGCAGATTTACAGACTCCGCGAAGTTTGACCGGAGCAAAACTGAAAGTTGATGTCCTCGCTGTTCTGATTTGAACTAAGCATATTATAGGTTTTTGCTTTATTTTTATACTTACACTGAATATTTTTATTGCATACTTAAGTACTTAGGCACCTACCTACCGATAAGTACTTTGGTTAATTATATTCCAGTAACTGCTAAAATCCCAAATAATGTTATTGTACCTCTTATCATTACGTTTTATAATACTGTAGATTTCTATTTTTTAAGAATTATTAATTGAATTCGTTTAGGCCTTTATCATGCAAATAAGATTTTTAGTTTCATCATTTACTCATTAAAATAAAATTTGAAATGCATTTATTTATATAACTTATTGTAAAGTTTAGAAGGCATGTAATAAAATATTTTTTAGAAAAAGGTCGCACTGTTGTATAGAGATAAAAAATAAAGGTAATTAAAACTAAAAATGCAAATAATTGGTAGAGAAATTTCGGTGGCTTATGGTTTATGACATTTTAATGTTTATAACCCATGTTGTGTGCTATCAACTCCAAACAAACAGACTTTAGCTATAGTCAATACAGTAAGATGGAAACAGTAGATTAGAGTACCGTTTAAAAATTTGGAAGCACTAAGAAATTTATTGTTAAAACTAAAAATATACAGTAGAGATATTTTGCAACGCTTATTTTTCACATGCCTTTGTCCTTATCGTTTTCTCAAGCATGCGCAGTATTAACGCGAATAAATTGCAGGGTTAGGTTAGTATTCATCTATAATATACATAAAATGCAACGTCTCTCTGTCTGTCTGTCTGTCTGTCTGTCCGTTAGTGCGCCTATCACTGAAGAACCACTTATCCGATTTACGTACTTTTTTTTTAAAACATACATATGTTCTCTAGCCAGGTTATAGGTTATATTTTATTACGATAGGTAGGATAAGGAATGAGCAGTGACGTAAAATAGTGAATGATGTCGGAAATAAGTTTGCCGCTAGCGCGTGCCTTTGCAATACACGGCCTAAACCATTAAATACGGAACAATATTATGTAGCAAAGAATATCTGTAATGTGTAATCTATAATATATATAAAATGCAATGTCTCTCTGTCTATCTGTCTGTCCATTAGTGCGTTTATCACGCGGGAACCACTTATCCGATTTACCTGTCTTTTTTAAATTCTTACATATATTCTTTGGCCAGGTTATATAATAATAATAATAATCTATATCTATAATATATATGAAATACAATGTTTGTCTGCCTGTCTGTCCGTTAATGCGCTTATCCCTTGAGAACCACTTATCCGATTTACGTGATTTTTTTAAATTCATACATATGTTCTCTGACCAGGTTATAGGTATATATTTTATTACACCTATAATATATATAAAATGCAACGTATCTCTGTCTGTCTGTCCGTTAGTGCGCTTATCACTGGAGAACCACTTATCCGATTTTCGTACTTTTTTTTTTAAAAACATACATATGTTCTCCGGTCAGGTTATAGGCTATATTTTATTACGATAGGTAGCATAAGGAATGAGCAGTGACAATAATAGTAAATGAAGTCGGACAAAGTTTACCGCTAGCGCGTTCTCTTGCAATACACAGTCCAAACCATTAAATATGGAACAATATTATGTAGCAGAGAATATCTATAATATATATAAAATGCAATGTCTCTTTGTCCGTTTGTCTGTCTGTCTGTCCGTCCGTTAGTGTGCTTATCACTAGAGAACCACTTATCCGATTTACGTGCTTTTTTTAAACATACGTATGTTCTCTGGCCAGGTTATAGGATATATTTTATTAGGTGACATAAGGAATAAGCAGTGACGATAATAGTAAATCAAGTCGGAGAAAAGTTTGCCGCTAGCGCGTTCTCTTGCCATATACTCCCTAAAGCATTAAATATGGAACAATATCATGTAGCAAAGAATAAAATATATATAAAATGCATCGTCTCTCTGTCTGTCTGTCTGTCCGTTAGTGCGCTTATCAGTCGAGAACTACTTATCCGATTTATGTGTTTTTATAAATTTATACATCTATTCTATATAATTCGATATAAGCCTAGATAATGGGAGATAAGGTGGGATAATGGGAGATAAGGAGAAATAATGGGAGATAAGTCGAGATAAGCCTCGATAATGAGAGATAAGGTGAGATAATGGGAGATAAGTATAAATAATGGGAGATAAGGAGAGATAATGGAAGATAAGCAGAGAGAAGTCTAGATAATGGGAGTTATGATGAGATAATGGGAGATAAGGAGAAATAATGGGAGATAAAGAGAAATATTGCGAGATAAGTCTAGATAAGCCTAGATAATCGGAAATAAGGTGAGATAATGGGAGATAAGGAAATGGCGATGAGCAGAAATAAGCCTAGATAATAGAAATTATGTAGAGATAATGGGAAATAAGGAGAAATATTGGGAGATAAGAAGAATTAATGGGAGATATTTTATTACGTTGGGTAACATAAGGAATAAGCAGTGACGCTAGTAGTGGATCAAGTCCACGCGAGCGGAGCCGCGGGCCCGGCTAGTCTTCTATAAAAGGGGATTTTTTTTCATTCATTTCATCGTTAAGCACACCGATTATAAGTGTTAGATGGGTCAACACAAGTTTCTAAATTAAAGCAGTGTTTAGCAGGTTTCTGTCACTTCCTTCAATATTTCCAAGGTAATACGAACGTGCGATAAATAAAATTTCATTTGAAATTAGCACTACACGCACTGTAATGCCATTGTGACAAAGATTGCAAAATCCCAACATAATCTGAACACTAATTAACTGTTGTCAGTGTTATTTGCAATAAAAGATTATCATTTCAATTTTACTGTATTTTCTTAGTGGTTTGTATACATAAGCAGAAACAAAAACAGGCCCTACAATAATTGTGATAAGAATAACAAACTTCAAATAACCTCTTTTATAAGTTCCTTAATAAAAGTTTCTCCTATTTTGTTTCAATACTGCACAAGCTCCAAACGGTCGGCGCTAGAAATACGCTACAGTTCACCTGATACTCAAGAAGCAAGCAAGAAGACCTTGCCAAACAACTACTAACCAGTCACACTGCTTTCGATAATATCAAAAGTTATGAAAAAAAACTATCAATTACCATCTTCTAAAATATCTAAAGAATCATATTACTATATTATATTATTATTTTACAATTAATTTGGCTTTCGTAAGCAAGATCAACAGGAGATCGTCTAATTTATGTAACACATGTCTGGAACAACACAATTGAGCACTTTGGAGAATCTCAAGCTGTTGAACTTGATATATTCACTTTAAAGCCTTAAACATTGGCTACTCATGCAAATTCATCAGACAGAAGGAAGTCATTCAACTTAACAGAGACCTGGAAAAAATTCTAGCTTGGAATGATAGTAACCAAGTAAAATTTGAGGCTACAAAAACCTAGGCGGCAATTTTTTATAAGAAAGTTAACGTTGCTGAGCCCGACATAGTTATGTCGCGACAGTCCATTCCTCTAGTATAGACATTCAATTTGTTTGCTACAGTTTGGAGGTGCATCTTAGCGTGAACATGGTTATTTCGAACTGGAAAGCTTTACACTACACAAGCACTGTTAATTCTGTACCTCCCACACCAATCTCACTTCCGAGCAGTTCTTGGAAATATGGCCATACTTCTTACAGTTAAAGCACCTATTTATACAAATATATTCAAAACATCGACACGAACGGCATCCAATAAATAATTTGCACACAGCCCCACTCTGTACTTTCCTGAATGTAGCTGGATCACACTATATTATAGTAAAATAGGTGTTTACCATTTTTTTAATAACTATGATCCTCGGTTCACTGTTCTGATAAAAAAAACTCGCTATTTTGAAATTTAAGGGCGGAGATTAGTTGGTCTTCGGTGTACTGTTTTTCTAACCCTACAATTTTGATGCAGGGTCTTTATTGTTTGGAATTGTTGCCTTGAAATTCTGACCCATTATGCTTTCTATAGCATTCTTCAGTTTATTAGCATCCACTTTATCTCTGCACTCCACTCTCACCGCTCCACCGCCTTCATGTCTGAAATTCTAATACCCATTTCGACTGGATCCAGGCCCTACCTTATTTGTTCTCTTGCTTCCCTGCTGTTACAATGCTTAGTAGATTTCACTATGACCACATCTTGGTTAAGGACATCCGCATAATTTGGTTTTCCTTTCGATTACCATTTGCTCCACCATTAGCCGGTGGGAAAACATTTGGTCGTATTGCTTCAATATCATTTAGACAATTTGACGTCTTTTCAATAATAGAATCCGCTTTAATTTCAATTTATTTCAATTTATCCTTAACCAAGAATTTCTGGTTTACCAATTTGATACATGTATCACAAAATTTTCACAATTTCCAACCATCTTAAAAAATTGTACTTTATCAAAGGTATACAAATGTTAGAAGATCGCTGAAATGGAGTGAAGAATAAAATCGATTTTTGGCAAAAAACAATGCTTTTTCTTCAAAAGTCTATGGATTTTTCGGCCCATGTAGTATAAGGAAATAGCAGCATTCGTTCTTGTAACTTGTCATTGAAAGCCGGAACCTGGTGTATGTTTGTGATGTATCAGCTGTCTTATAACATTTGTTCCATTATACGTCGAGTTATAGAGGTAAGAGGAGTATAAGTAGCACGAAAAGAGCTGACAATAATTTTCGAATTTGCTTGGTTACTGAAACACATAACATGCTTCGAAAAAACGCATAGTTATCTGCCGCATTTGATTTCGACTACCCAAATGATTAATGGGATTTGGTATACAGTTGCTCTTTTTTTGGTGTGACCTAAAATTGTTGTACGACTGTACTAATTTTATACAAATATTCTTAAGAAACGCACAATAATTAGTTTTTTTCTAGTAAAGCGCAGATGTTGCTTCTTTATATTGAATATATGTATTGCAAATCGTATGTTTCCATTAATTATCGATTAATATAACGATTGAAAAAAAATCTAGTCCCAAGGTCAATTAGTACTATTTATTTAATAGTTCCTGTTGCCAATCATTATTTTATTATGTACAGCCTTATCCTTTAATTATATTCGTTAAGTCGAGTGCATAGGTTAAGACAAGCGTATAGAGGTTATGGCTAGACAATCAAGGATTTTGCTTGTTAAGAATTACGTCATTTTGTTTTGTTGTAACAAGAAAATACTCTTTGGTAAAGGACAGTCATTCGGGAGAGTCTTTAATTGAAATAAACCTGAGTTAATGATTTTTGAAACGCAGAAATGACCGGTATTGATTTGGATGATATGTAGTTACAATAGTATGGAGCCAAGTATCATATAAATGCTGCCACGATAAAAGTTTAAAAATCAGTTAGCTCTAAAAATAGTGATTTAATGGGGCAACAATTTGTCCGATCTCTATCGGTTAAATTCACCGAGTTATCGTGATGGTACTAAGTACTGTTTCGCAGATACTCGTCAGCGATAAATGTTTTACAGTTTAAAAACCTCGAAAAAGACATTCGTATGAAACAACTCTTATAACCTCCTACCCCACCTCATTCAGCCCTCATGCATTTTGCTTAAAGCTTGTCAATTTTATGAACTAATAGACGTTCATGGGGATTCCGCCCCAGCACGCAAGACCATTTATTACTAGACTAGATGACCCGACGAACTTCGTACCGCCTAAGAGTCAATGAATGTCGTGTTAACTTTAGCTAACCTTTATTTAGGATTTTATTAATGTAATAAAGTGAATACAAAAAATTTATTAAAATAGTGGAAAAATATTGAAATATATAGAAAATACTCGAATCGAAATGTAAACAAAAATATAGAGAACAAATGACAACAACTGTCAAATAGATTGGTCTCAATCATTCCAGATCATTCGGTCATTAACAGGCGTTTTTCCAGCAAACTTCAATGCGCCACAATGCTCGCAAACAACGTCCATTGGACCAATGCGAACGAAAGGATGCGAGCTGTAATCAATTGTGCAATCGTATAGAAACGCTGCTCGATTCAAATCAACACTTGAAGCATTTCTTCTTGCGCGTCGAAGATGATCTCGTTGTTGATCTGTGCGATAAGCTCGATGATTTCTCATTGCCAACCGAGCCGTTTCACGGGCTGCCTCTCTTTGCTCTTGTGTTTGAGAAGCACGAAGTCGGGCCATACTAACGCGGCGCGCTCTTCTCTTGCGATTTCTCGTTCTTCTTCAGTGAATTGATTCGCAATGTTCCGAAGCCTAGTTGCTTTACGGCTTTGTTGGGAAAGATTAGATCTTCTGAGTCTCGGCATTGTTAATAATAATACTCGCACAATAAGATTTATTAATAACACTCGCCCAAAACAAACAAATCGAGCGGTAACCATTATATGCTTTTTTCAAAACAAATCACAGACAACATGAAACAAAAAAAATTTACACTTTCGCGACTTCCAGCTTATATACGAGGCTGGTTTGAAAAGTCCGTGCAAAAATAAAAACTACTTATGTGTTTGGGGTAAACTTTTTTTATTTTTCGACATAGTCTCCTTTTAGGCTTATACACTTCGTCCAACGATGTTCTAATTTGTTGATCCCTTCCGAATAATAAGATTTGTCCAAGTCTGCAAAATATCCATTAGTGTCTGCAATCACCTCCTCGTTTGAATAAAATCTTTGTCCTGCCAGCCATTTCTTCAAATTGGGGAACAAATAGTAGTCCGAGGGAGCCAAGTCTGGAGAATAGGGGGAATGTGAAACGAGTTGGAATCCTCCTGTGTGCTGGTGCGTTGTCGTGATGGAAAAGGACTTTCTTCTGGGCCAATCGCGGGCGTTTTTCTTGCAGCTCGGTTTTCAAACGGTCCAATAACGATGAATAATATTCGCCTGTAATAGTTTTACCCTTTTCCAGATAGTCGATGAGGATTATCCCTTGCGAATCCCAAAAGACAGTCGCCATAACCTTTCCGGCCGAAGGAACGGTCTTCGCCTTTTTTGGTGCAGATTCCCCCTTGGTAACCCATTGTTTAGATTATTGTTTGGTCTCAGGAGTATAGTAATGTATCCATGTTTCATCCACAGTGACGAAACGACGCTTAAAGTCCTCCGGATTCTTCTGGAACAGCTGCAAACCATCCTTGCAACACTTCACACGATTCCGTTTTTGGTCAAGCGTGAGCAATCGCGGCACCCATCTTTCGGATAGCTTTCTCATGTCCAAATGTTTATGCAAAATATTATGTACCTGTTCAGTCGAGATGCCCACAGCACTAGCAATCTCACGCACCTTAACTCTTCTGTCATCCATCACCATATCATGGATTTGATCAATGATTTCTGGAGTCGTAACCTCCACAGGCCGTCCAGAACGTTCAGCGTCACTTGTGCCCATATGGCCAGTCCGAAAATTTTGAAACCACTTATAAACTGTTCTAATCGAAGGTGCAGAGTCACCATAATGTTTATCAAGCTTCTCTTTAGTCTCCTGAGGCGTTTTGCCTTTCATAAAGTAATGTTTAATCACCACACGAAATTCTTTTTCGTCCATTTCTTGAAAATCACTCGACTTCCTTGATTCACACGAATGCCAAACACAAAGAAATAGACCAATATGGCTGAAACTTGGTGTGCGTTCATTCAAGAGATGCTACTAACTAAACATGATCTCGATACGCGCCGGTGGTGCCATCTCTCGGACTTTGCACGGACTTTTCAAACCAGCCTCGTACTGACAGGCAGTGGCACTGGAATGTTCCGAGAGTTTCTCATACATTCTGTGTTGTCAATCTTGTTGACTGATCGACCGAATGATCGGGAATGATTGAGACCAGTCTATTCGACAGTTGTTGTCATTCGTTCTCTATATTTCTGTTTACATTTCGATTCGAGTATTTTTTATATATTTCAATATCTTTCTAGATTTGAATATGCTATTTTCCTACTATTTTAATGAATTTTTAGTATTCATTTTATTACGTTAATAAAATTCTAAATAAAGTTTAGCTAAAAGTTAACACGACATTCACTGACTGTTAGGCGGTACGAAGTTCGCCGGGTCATCTAGTAAGCTATAAGCGTGCGTGACGTGAGCTGTCAATTGCGGAAGATGGCGGAGTTCCAAACATAATTTATTTAAAATTTAATTTTTTTCATAATTTTTTTCCCGTGAATTTTTCCGATATTTTAATAGGTATTCTGCTATTCGGGGCGGAGACAAATCCAACAAATCAGAGATCATTAAAATCGGTACAGCTGTTCTTGAGTTATAAATGGTGTAACTAACCCGACTTTGTTTTATGTATTTAGATATATGTTTGTAAACGTGGTCGTAAAGTAAATCCCAAGATATAAGATCCTGCCTTTTTGCTTTTTCAATAGGGTAATAAACGACCCTATTACGGTTTTGTGCATAGTTGCTAGGTATTACGATAAACGTATTTTTATTTTACCTGGTTAGTATACCGTCCTCACTTGCACTTGCAATCATATTGGATCTATTTTTACCTATATATTTACTACCTGGCAACCCAGTTTGGAGCCCTTTAAGTATTTGATAATATAGGCCTAATTACCACCGGTCCCCATTATGATTCGAAAGATACTTTTTATTATTATTTTTTTAGTTTTACTTACAACTTACAACGGCTCTATTTTAATTATGTGGCGTCCATGGGAAAATTGCAATAGTGGCTATCGCAAGAGAAAACATTTATCACTTGACGCTAAACAAATAGTGAAAAATATTTACGACAGTTTGGTAAAAAGACATTTGAATAAACAAATTGCTTTGAAAGAAACCAGTGAACTAACAAAAACCCCAAGTTCTACGATTAAGGGTATTGTAGGAAAACCATCACTCAGGAACAGGAAAAAAGGGAGAGATTTTCAAATGCATCATGTAGACGATTGTGAAAAAGACGTCATCAGGAGAAAAATAGATTCTATGTATGAAGAGCAGTTGGTGCTGACACTAGACAAAATAAAATTAAGACTGGTGCAGGACGGGACCAATACACATTGTGGGCGATCAACCCTTCACAAAATTCTCTTAAGAATGGAATTCACGTTCCGAAAAATCATGAAAAGTGATGGAATCACAAAGATTACGAATCTTGCGACATACCTATTTACAAGAAATTAAAAAGCATCGATCAGCGAATTAGCCAATAATTTACTTTGACGAAACATGGTTCGATACCCATGACAATGTGAAAAAAGGGTGGGTTGACAGCAGTACAAAATGTCAGACTAACGCACCTTCAAATAAAGGTAAACGAATAACCATTTTGCATGCTGGATCTGAAAAGGGCTGGGTTTAAAATTGTCTACTATTATCTGCAAAAAACGTAAAAGATTCTGGTTTGGACTATCACGAAGACACGACCGCAGAACTTTTTGAAAATTGGCTTCAAAATTCCCTTTTGCTAAATGTTCCCGAACAGAGTGTTATAGTTATGGACAATGCAAGTTACCATAGTCGCCTACTAAATAAGGTTCCTAATGCAGCCAACACCAAATCGGAAATATTGGAATATATGTTAGAAAATGACATTTATTTTGATTTTAGTTATAAAAAGTGATCTTTTGGAAGTTTTGAAAGACCATACATTGAAAAAGAAATATGTTTGTGATAGTATGGCTGAGAGAATGAGACACACTATTTTGCGGCTTACTCCGTATTATTAGGTATTTAATCCAATTGAACATATTTGACATTAAGTTAAATCAAAAATAAGGGCACAAAATGTTTCTCCTACTTTAAGCGTGTCAGTGGTTGAATTAGTAAAAAAAGTTATAAATGATATACCTTGTGAAAGCTGGAAGAATTCCATTCAGCACGTTGTTAAAGTTGAAGATTCATATATTTATGTAAACAATATAAAACCACTGATAATTACCACAGCTGATAACATTGATAGTGAAATCGAATTAGGCTTAAGTTAAAATATATTTTTATTTATACCATATGTCCCGTCTTGTAAACCCCATTCATTCAAACTGTGTATTTGTACTTCTTATCCATTTGTTTTTACATGCATCTATAAATAAACATCTCCAAAAACACTTATAATTTTAATATAATTTACTATGGTTACAACTGCAGTGAGCACAATATTCAGGACTCATTTCTTTGGAAGCCAGAGCTTCTCTATGGATCATATAATGTGTCTATACACACAGTGAAGATTTTTGTTTCACAAGTGCTTGTCCACTTGTGAAAAATCTTCCAGACATTGAATGAGTACCATCGGTATATATTCCGACGCAATTTTTCCACTCCATATTTGTCTCGTTTATAAAATTATTTAAGAGGGCAAATAACACGAATGATGTTGCTTTGAGTTCTAATGGTTTGCAGAAAAATAGTTCTTCTACTGCTGTCATAGCATCACAAAATCGAACATAGGCAATGAAATGAGCATCTTTATTGCTATTTGTTGCCTCATTAAGCTGAATTGAAAACAATCACGCAACTTCTCGAAAAGCTGATCCTGTATATCTTCAGCTATATCACCAATTCGACTGGCAACAGTAACATTTGATATAGGTATGGATAGCAATTTTTTGGCAAAATTATCTCCAAACATAGTTTCTACAATGTCAATTGCTGCTGGCAAAACAAGCTCTTCACCAATGGTGTGAGGCTTTTTACATTGACAATTTTGTATGAAACTTTGTAAGAGGCAAGTAAAGCTTTTTCATTCTCAGACAATGTTTTTTTAAAAAATGATTTCTGCTTTGTATATGATTTTAATTTTAATTAGAAGAATCTCGGGGTTTGTTAAGGTACTCACTATGAAACGTTTCCAAATGTCGTTTAAGTTTATTTGGTTTTATGCTGTTTGCTGCCAAGATTTTTGAGCGAATAACACTCAGGAGCCTTTCTTCTTCATTTACTTCAGTACTGGTAAACCTTACATTTAAATATTCCTGAGAATATTTTCTTGATTTTATTTTCAGAACCACACTCGTCTTTGCACTTGTTGATGCTTCACTATCGTCTAATGCTCGCCTACGCCCACTTAAAAATTTATCCGTGATTCTGTATAAATTCACTGCTATGAATACTTAATACATTTAATTTCAATTAACACCTAAATTACAACATTCACATTCACGATAAATCCGATAGCAGTAGAAGGATCAACCCGACTGAGACGGGTTGTAATTGAACGAGGTGCAGCATTTGTACACTTTTGAGCAGACAACTCGGAACTTCTCGCGAAGCTGCTACCGATATGGTGGACGTGATAGAGAGCAATAGAGAGGCATCGATTCTAGTTTTGTCAACGCAACAGATATGTGTTGCCAAGTATGAATAAATTTACTTATTCTTGGTAGTTTGTAAGGTTTGTAATTAAGGTCATAGTGTAGCTTCAGCATCAAAATACTGAAAATACATTATTATTGCATGCATTGTTATTGTATGAGCGGGGGGAGGGGGGGCGATGAAAATTATGTTTGAAAATTGGGTCGCAAATACACACGCTGCTCTAGTGTATAGTGAAAGGATTACAATTTATGTGATGACGCTTGAAATCCCATTTATTTTGCTTAAAACGATCCAAACATGCTTAAGAAATACGCATTCGAATGCTTTTTTGGTCAGTTGTCAGCAAATGTGGCATCTATCTTGCACAGAGCTTTTTCATATGTAATTCTTCAAAATATTTCCAATTCGTTCTTTTGACATGGCTATGGTCTCAACTATTTCATGCACTTTCACTCGTCGATCGTCTAACTCCATATCATGGACTTGTTGAATGATTTGTGGTGTTGTAACAATGTTTAGACGACCTTCGCGTGGATGATCTTCGAAGTTTGTACGACCAGATTTAAAAAGAGCAGCCCATTTTTTCATAGTAAAAAGTGAAGTTGATGCATCCTTATGCACTTTTTAACAATTTCGCATGAATTTCTGTTGGTGTTAAACCATCCAAAACAAAAAATTTATTCATTGCACGATATTCGATTTTTTTTCCATTTTAAAAAAATCAGTGACACGTCAATATTAAACACCTGCTATTATTCGAATAAACTGACCGATCGATATAAAATTTTACATATGTTTATATAAAGGATTGATCTTTCCAATACAATTATGGTTTCACCGTTTCTAACGCCATCTATGTGTCAAGCCGAGAACTTTTCAGACAGCCTAGTATCAAATATTTTGTGTTATTATGAATACAGACGAAACGGTAAGAGACTTATATAGACGACGATTAGATTAAAAATTAAATGAATTTAACTACGACAACTTCCAAAATATGTATGACCACATAAAAGAATGCATCAAATAGGCGGCCCTAGAGGCATCAGGTAAACGAAGACAACGAGAATAAGAAACATAAAATCAGAATCTGTAAAAAACCAAATAATGTATAAAGGAGGAGAGAAAAAGACTATACGAAAAATGGTTGAATACAAAATCAGAAGAAAATCTACAGAAATATAAACAGAAAAATGCAGAAACGAGAAGGATGATAAACAAAGAAAAGAACGAGAGATGGGAAAAAGCGAGCGAACATGTAGAACAGTATATAGGAGGAACTAGAAGCACAGAGTCATGGAGAATAATTAAAGCATTAAGGACCAACAATAGAGAGAAGACGGACATAGAGTATAGCCCAAAAAGCGAGTGGGAAGAATATTATAAAAAACTGTTAGCAGAAGACAGACAAGAATTCCAAGGAGAGAACACTGAAGAAGAACAGAATAAGGAAAAGAAGAGATAGAACTAAGCTATGAAGAAGTAAAGAAGAATATAAAAATACTCAAAAATAATAAATCTGCTGGGCCTGGAGGTGTGGTAAACGAAATTTAAGTACAGGCCTAATAAATTACATTGAATGCTGAAAAAACATGTTCCACAGAGCGATAAATGGAGAAAACATACCAGAGGAATAGTCAAAAACCTATATAGTATCTATATTTAAAAAGGGAGACCGCTAAAAATGCACAAACTATAGAGGCCTAAGCATAATATCGAGTATGGGGCGTTTGTATGGAAAAATTATTAAAAATATTATAGAGCCGGAAAATCATGTACAGTCCCTGGCCAAATTATTAGACGCACTGCAAGATTTCATGTAAAATATTAATTACCGAGTGATATTGTACCGTTTTATTATTTTAAATTGATTTGTTTTTTATTTTTATATTATCCAATCAATTACCTATTTATTTGACATAAATAAAACAGCATTAATTTAGAAAAGCATAAGTTTATTAAGTTTTAAAGAAAAGTGAAATTAATGTTAGTAAAAGTCAATATTTAGTTGAGCCACCTTTAGCCGCTATCAAAGCTTTAATTCTGCGCGGCATGCTATCAATGCAAGATTGTACTGTCTCCTGCATTTGAGGATGATGATTCCACACATGAATAATCTTTTCTAGGAGCTGGGTTTTGTTGGTAATCACATCTTTAGCCACTTCTCTTTTCGTCAGCTCCCACACATTTTCAATGGGGTTCATACCCGGCCAATCCAGCAGACGGATATTTTTTTCTGCCAAAAAAGCTTTAACAGACCGAGCAGTGTGGCAGGGAGCTCCATCTTGCATGAAAGTGAATGGTTCCCCATTTGGAAACCATTCTCTGAGCTGCGGAATCAACCGATTTTGTAATACTTCTTTGTACTGATCTTGCCTCATTATTCCTTTGACGACGTAAAGACGTCCAGTGCCCTTGCCGCTGATGACTGACGAAATCATCACTTTGGTGGGATGTTTAACCGTCGGGATGACACAATCAGGATGAAACTTTTCTCCATGACGACGACGCACATACTGAGCTTTATTCTGCAAAATTTCGAATGTGCTTTCGTCACTGAAGCAGACCTGTCAAAAATAGGAAAAATATATAAACTTCCATGTTTATTTGCTTTATTTAACTGAAAATGATAATAATGTATCAATTATTGATTAAATTGCTGTATCTAACCGATCTCCAGAAGTCCACATCTTTGTCTTGCCATTGTTTGGCCCACTTCAGGCGCTTTGCTTTCATTGCAGCTGTTAACTTGGGCTTCCTGGCGGGGCGACAGGCCTTAAAATCTAATTCTTTCAATTTTCTTCGAACAGTGCGCTCAGAAGCATTTACGCTAGCATCCTGGAGTTGTGATTTAATTACCTTTGTGGTAACAAATCTGTTTTCTACACAAATTTTCTTCAAACATCTCTCTGACCGTGGAGTGAAAATTGGTTTTCTACCGCTACTTCTAGTTTCCGCATCTTTTCTTTCTTTCCGGGCTTAATTCCTTCCCTGATTCAATTTTCTTTTTTATGCGTCGTACACTAGCTTCAGAAACCTCCAATCTTCGTGATATTTCTCGGTTTGTAAATGTTTTCGCAATCACAAGGGCCTTCACTTCAGCTTTTTTACGTGGTGAAAGATCGCCTTTTCTACCCATAATGAAAATAGTCCAATTACTTTTTTAAAACACTGCATACAAAATAAACTAATAACTGAGTAGTATAAAAACTGTTAAACAAACAATCACAGTCCATAAAGCCACAGAAACACGTCCGTACCTGACTCGATTCCGATCGCGACTGATACAGGTTTGTACTTATTTACGTTCATGTATCGCTTTGTCAACACAGTGTTGCCATATGTTAAAAATAAATACAAATATGTAGTCTACAACAATTCTTTTAAATAAAAATCAATAATATTGTAGTTTAAATATACCATTATTGCATAAAAACTCTTAAGAAACATAAAATGACTAAAAAAAATACAGTGCGTCTAAAAATTTGGCCAGGGACTGTATAGACCACATATACACTATAAAACAAACAATGAAAAAAAAAACTGGCAAAGAATAGAGAAGTCCATCTAGCCTTCATAGACATAAGAAAGGCCTATGACTCAATACCAAGACAAAGATTATGGAACGCAATGAAAGAAAAAGGCATTGACAAAGAACTAATATACGCAGTAAAAGCTCTCTACGAAAACAACACAGTGAACATAAAAATAGTACATAAAATAGAGAAGAGACTCCAAACATCAAAAGGCCTACTACAAGGATGCTCTACATCCCCAACACTATTCAAAATATACCTCGAACAAACGTTAAAAAAATGGAAGTAAAAGTGTAGTGGAATGGGAATCCCAATACGAGAAGATTACTTATATACTCTAAGTTTCGCAGACGGCCAAGTAATCATAGCGCAAGATGAGGAAGACCTCAGTTATATGGTAAGAAAACTGAAAGAAAAATACACTAAAGCAGGATTAGCAATAAACTTTGATAAAACGGAATATCTAACAACAAAGGAGGGAAGTGTGGAAAATCTAGAAGTCGATAATGAAACAACAATCAAAGGAACCGATAGGTTTAAATATTTAGGAACCATCATTTCAAAAAACGCAACATCAGAAGATGAGATCAAAGCTAGATTAGGACAAACGCTGACATGCATAAGACAATTAAATTCGATCCTGTGGGACAAATACATTACAAAGAGAAACAAAATGTTCTCATTTACATTAACGATCTGCTGGAAAAGACCGGGAATCCAATCTACAGCTTTACAAATGACAGTACGCTTGTCTCTTCATTCACCTTGAACGCTCGGACATCGGCTGCTCAGGCGAATATCCGCAGACAGCAGGAAGTCGTTTAACTTAACAAAGACCTGGAAGAAATTCTATCTTGGGGTGACAGTAGCCAAGTGGAATTTAACGCTACAAAAACCCAGGCGGCAGTTTTTTCTAAAAAGGTTAACGTTGCTGAACCCGACATAGTTATGTCAGAGCACTCCATTCCCCTAGCATCGTCGCTCAATTTGTTGGGCGTTAGTTTGGGAGCAAATATGTCCTGGCATGAACATGTTGCAGGCATAGCAAGGAGAGCTTCTCAAAAGTTGGGAATATTATTTAGAACCAGAAAGCTTTACACCCCACAACAACTGGTAATTCTTTAAAAAGCCCAAATTCGACCAACTATGGAATACAGCTCCCACGTTTGGGGCGCCGCTCCCAAACATACACTGCATTTATTGGATTCTGTTCAGAGAAGAGCGGTCCGTCTGATTGGGGACCCGGAATTGACCGGCGGCCTTGATTCGCTGGAACATCGAAGAACGGTTGGCAACTTGAGTCTGTTCTACAAGTATTTTCATGGAAAGTGTTCGAAGGATGTACCCGCTTAATTCCTCCCAAAGCGCTGCATGTTCGAAATACACGTCGCGCTGGTGCTTCACATCCGTATGAGGTTCAGCTTGTTACTCCGCGTACAACGCTATTCAAGCAATCTTTTATATCGAGAACGTCATCCCTTTGGAATAATTTGCCCAGCGCTGTGTTTCCCACCGAGTACAATTTACAGCGATTCAAGAACAACGTGAATCGCTTTTTCCGCACTCATGCCGCTCCTGGAGCGCTTTAGGGACTTCCCTGCAGCACGTGTGCTAGACCCATTAAAAAAAAAAAATCATCAACAAAAGAAATAAATCTAAAACTAACGCGGTAGAGATGGAGTATTGGAGAAGATGTTGTAGAGTAACAAATGAAGAAATAAGAAGCAGAATGAACATCAAAGAGAACGCAATAAACACCATTGAAGAAAAGCGATTAAAATGGTATGGACACATAAGACGGAGCGAAGATAAATAGGTGGATAAAGAAAATAACGGAGTGGAGCCCTATAGGGAGAAGAAAAAGAGGAAGACCCCAGACGATCGTGTAGAGACGATGTGGGCGAGGCTATGGAGGACAGGGGTCTAACAGATGGAGACTGGGAAGAAACGGATGGAATCAAAGGCTGAGAGAAGGAAGACAGCGTCAGCTGTAGAAAATCCTTGATATAACATATATATGAACACATTATTTAACATTAAAATAAATTATTGGAAGTGGTCATTACACATTAGTATGTGAATAAATTAATATGTATAACATAATACGTTCTTATTTAAGATTTCCTTAAATACTACTATGTATATCTTATAACCATAGAATCCGAGATCGATTCCCAATCCCTTTTACTGCATGCCATTTCATAATAATTATACTATTGATATTTACCTTATTATATAAATGTATGCATGTACGGTATGTTATTTAAGGTGATTTTTCAAATCTAAGACGAGAGACAATCTCTTTTACGTTCTCCATTCTTTGGCCTATTCAAAACCGAAGGAATTTTCTATTTAAACACTTTCAAGGCTGTAGAAGGCAACTCGCGTTAATAACCGCTCTCTAATGTAAAAATTTAGTTCGTGAAATAGTGACTGTTAGCACGTAATAGATCAGAGTACAACATTTTATTCTTGAATTAATATGAGCTTAATTGACATTTAATTTAAATAACCTATTTTCGCGTCTTTAAAAACTATTTTTATGTTTTTGTGGAAACTTTCTGAACAAGATTTTGTTCGGAAAATGGGCTTTACCGGACTAGTAAAATGCAGCATTGGATAGCTTTACCGTGACTATTGTCAACATTCATATTTGTAGATTATTCACAATATATAAAAAATGCAACATTTCAGATAGTTTTGAACGAAAACACCAACAAGATAGAAATGAAAAAAGAGGTACGTAAAGGGGATACCAGGGGTTCTTCAACTGTGCGTCGCGATGCCCTGGGGCGTCGCGACTCTATCCTAGGGGAGTCGCGAAACGATATGCACAGGTTGCCTACACGCGTCGTAATCAGCTACTGCGCGGCGCGGTGCGCGTCTCATCAGCGACTCAGTAAACCCGCCCCTCCATTTCCCCGCGCTTTTGTTCGTTCATCGTTCTATCTTTTGTTTCGGTGCTTTATTTATTCGTCGATTACAAGCGTCGATGAATGCAGTGTTTTGATTTCAAGTGTGTTGTATTTAATTTACGCGCACGTATTCATTACTTAAATTATAGAAAAACGAGAAAAGTACAGAAAATATGATGACCAATATTTAGATTTTGGATTTGCCTACGTTATCAAAGGAAATATGGAACTTCCCCAATGTGTTATTTGTCATAAGGTGCTGGCTGCTGAAAGTATGCTTCCTAATAAATAGAAACGTCCTTTAGAAACAACTCACGGTAATTTACAAGAAAAGCCGCGAGATTTTTTTGCAAGAAAATTGCGAGAACTGAAACTTCAGTTGACATCCTCGTTTTCCAGAGCATCTATTCCTTCCAAAGCACTGCTCGCTCTCTTATAATGTCGCATTTTAATAAATATTTTTCCAGAGAATTTGAATCAATAAGCCTGGATTAGAAACCCATTCCAATAGATCCCACCACTATCTACACTTTCAACAGTCGAGGAAGAATAGCTGTTAGAACTATCTTGTGATACGAGCCTAAAACCACGATTCGATAAGGACAGATTGTTTCAATTTTGGAGCAATGTATCCCAAGAATATCCTACTATCAGTACTACGGCTTTGAGGGTTCTTTTACCATTTGCTGCGTCGTACTTGTGTGAAAACTGGCTTTTCTGCAGTTGCAGTATTCAAATCGAAGTACAGGTCACAAATAAATTTAGAAAACGAAATGAGAGTAGCAATTTCAAAAGTTATGCTCAGAAAAGCAAGCTCATCGGTCTCATTAATGGTATTGTTTGTAGTTCTTTTTATGTTTTCTAATAAATAGTAATTAAGATTCTATATTCTTTAGAGTTTTTCTTTCAATAATAAAGTTGTCTACTAGAGCTACACACAGGTATTTTCTTTTAAAAGGGAGTCGCATTAAAAAAAAAGATTAGGAACCCCTGGCATAGCTGATGATGATGATGATATTTGAACGTCAAATAAATACTGGATTGTCCAAAAAGTGTCGTGCTTTTTTAAATCAAATAAATATATGCCGTTTTGTTAGATTCCGTTTTCCCGTTAGAACCACTGTAGAACTTCTAGGATTTGTGGGCTGGAAACTGAATAAAGTAATTTTCATAAGCCTTTTTAAAATGAACTTCACATCATTAACAGCGTTCTTCAGACACCAAAACAACATGGTAGACTGACGGTACAAGGTCCGGGCTATCTGGTGAAAGCATTAAAATTGCTCAGTCAAGCTTTTTTAATTATTATCGGGTCATCAAAGATATGTGTGTCCTAGCGTTGTCATAATGGAAGACAACGCCTTTTCTCTCGATCAATTCCGGGTGCTTTCTCTTGGTTGCTGACTGCAATCTGGTTAATTGTTGACAGTAGAAATCACAGTCAATCATTCAGCCAGGTTGTAGCGCTTCATGATATGCGATTCCCTTCCAATCCTACCAAATTCAAATCATCACATTTCTTGGCATTATTGCCAAGCTTTTTTTCGCAGCTTCAACAAGCTTCAAACATGATTTTGTTGGCACATTATTTTCTTACGAAGATAGAATGGAGTTTTTGATCGAGGAACATAATCAAAATGTGCGTGTCGAGGCGTCCCCTATTAGAATAACGCAGAAAGAAGTAAAGCAAATATGTCAATTCTTAAAAAATAAAAAGCACCGAGCCCAGGTAATATTAGGGGAGAACTAATGTAGTATGGGACGGAAAATCTATCTGAATACTCTAGGATATCATTTCAAAATTGGCTCTGTCGTAGAGAGATACCTACTGAGCTTAGACTTTCTGTCCTGTTCTTTCTACTATTCACAAAAAAGCAGATAAGAGCGAATGTGACAACTATAGAGGCATCGCCATCACCAGCACAATTAGTAGAATCTACGGAAAGCTATTAGAGAACAGAATCGAACTGGAGTTCCACGATATAGAAGCTGAGAAACAGGAAGGCTTCAGAGTCGAAAGATCTACAGTGGATCACTTTTTTTGCGTCACCCAAGTTATCAAGAAAAAATGTACCGTACACCGAAAACTACATCTGCTATAAGTTGACCTTAAGAAAGCATATTATATTGTCCCACAGGGTAAACTGTGGAAATCCCTTTAGCAGACAAACATCAACTAATCTAATTTCCGAAGTAAAACGATTGTACACAAATGCAGAAACCAAAGTTAAGGCAGGAAACTTAACATCTAAAGGTTTCCACATTAGCAAGGGCCTTAAACAGGGATGTTGCCTATCATTTACTCTATTTAAAATATATTTAGAGTAGGCACTAATAGGATGGAAAGGAAAATGTAGTAATATGGGGATATATAATAAAAGACTGTTTTTAGTCAATTTCCACTGGTTTATTTAAATTGCGATGACGCGTTTCGCTGTCGATGCAGCTTCTTCAGATCTACATTTTACACTGTCAAGTTAGGTTTAATATTCACAGTTTTATATAATTTCTTAATTATAATATTACACCTAATTAAATTACATTGATAGTATTGGAAAATCCACACAGATTTGGAGTTAAGAGAATAAATTCAATAATGGTGAATTGCTTAAATCTACCTGGTCGTTGAGTAAAGTACCTGTAGTCCTTAATCGATTTATTTGCATAGTCTCTAAAAGGTTTAGTTTTAAACCTTTTTGTTGGGTGTGTAAAATTTTGAAATTCTTGTTAAATGTGTGATTTTCTGTTAATAGATGATTAGCATATGTTGAATTAGATTTTCTATGGATGAAACTTTTTTCGTGTTCTGTAATTCTTTGTCTAAATGTACGTCCAGTTTGTCCGATGTATGTTTTAGGACATGACCCACATGTTAATTGATAAACCCTGATTTGTTGTCTTTAATGATTTGTGGTTTGTAGTTTTTAAGGTATTTCCCTATAGTATTGTTAGTCTTGTACGCTATGTTGATATTTTTTTGATTTAAAAATTTCCCCAGTTTTTCCGTTGGTTTGCCGAAATAGGTTAAGCATTTAAAAGTGGTATTTCTGTCCTTAAAACGTGGGTATATTTCTGAGATAGCCTTGTTTCTAAGTTTTTTCTTAACGATACTATTGATTAAAGTAACCGAATAACCGTTGTTAACGGCTACTTGTTTTATGTAGTTTAATTCTTTAGTAAAATTTTCTTCTGATAATGGGATATTAGTTAGTCTATGTATAAAACTATGATAAGCGGCAAGTTTATGATGGTTAGGGTGGTGAGAAACTATTGTGAATTGTGGTATCTGTATGACAAGGTTTGTGATATATTGCAAATTCATGTTTTTTCCTGGCTTTACTGATTGTTAAGTCTAGGAAATTGATTTTCCCTTCGACTTCTCTCTTCCATTGTAAAACTGATATTTCTATGTAAAGAATTAATATACTGTAAAAAGTGAGTTAGTTGTCTGTCCGTACCTGTAAAGCATACAATTATATCGTCTACGTATCGGTACCAGTATAGGCAATTACTACTATTGTTGTTATGGTTGTTAAATATCATTGTTTCAATACTGTCCATGAAAATTTCGGCAAGTAATGGACTTAATGGACTCCCCATAATTAACCCTTCCTTACTATTGTAAAATGTATTGTTAAATGAAAAATAATTTTGGCTTAGGCAAGTTCTTAATAAATTAATTATGTCCATTTTTATGACTTCATTTACTTTGTTTTTTTGTTAATAGGTTCTCTATTAAAATTATTGTTTCGTCTGGAAGAGCACTTGGAAATAAGTTTTTGACATCGAAAGAGACTAATTTAGAATTATCTGGAATTGTTATATTCTTAACTTTATTCACGAGTTCGTATGAGTTTTTGATACTATATTTAGGTTCAAATTTGGTATGATATTTGATTAAATCAATTAAAAAGGATGACGTCTTATATGCTGGAGCAGACATGTAGGAAACAACTGGTCTGATTGGGTGGTCAAGTTTGTGTAGTTTTATGAGTAAATAAAGTTGTGGGATGTGGGATGATGTAATCTTTACCAAAGCAGACAAAGGTAACACAGTAATAGGACTACAGGTACTTTACTCAACGACCAGGTAGATTTAAGCAATTCACCATTATTGAATTTATTCTCTTAGCTCCAAATCTGTGTGGATTTTCCAATACTATCAATGTAATTTAATTAGGTGTAATATTATAATTAAGAAATTATATAAAACTGTGAATAATAAACCTAACTTGACAGTGTAAAATGTAGATCTGAAGAAGCTGCATCGACAGCGAAACGCGTCATCGCAATTTAAATAAACCAGTGGAAATTGACTAAAAACAGTCTTTTATTATATATTTATAATGAATTTCCATCAAGTAGAAGCTACAACAATCCAAAACCAAAGTTAAGGCAGGAAACTTAACATCTAAAGGTTTCCACGTTAGTAAGGGCCTTAAACAGGGATGTTGCCTATCATTTACTCTATTTAAAATATATTTAGAGCAGGCACTAATAGGATGGAAAGGAAAATGTAGTAATATGGGGATACCATTAGAGAACAACAACCTTTAAACATATGTTACATTTCAGATGACCAAATTGTAATAGCGCAAGAACATCATAATTTGGAATATATAACTCGGAAACTGTTTAAGGAATATAAAAAATGGGGCTTAGGAGTCAATATAAACAAAACAACATATATAAGACAATTGGTAGAGCACGACAAGACTTAATACTTAAAGACGGACAGCAAATAAAAAAGCTCGTAGCTGAGGATGCAACTGGCTGATAATGGGAAGTTTGATGACGCTATCAAGTACAAAAACACTCAAGGACGTAGAACTATTGCACAGCTAAGTAGTGTACTGTGAAACCAAAGCATATCAAAAGCAAACAAGCATCGCATATACAACACAATTATTAAAATTATTGTAAGGTACGGTAGCGATGTATGGCAGTTGACATCAACCGAAAGGACATTTGAGGCGACAAAAATGAACCATTGAATGAGTCTGAAAAGTCGAGACTTGAGCATGAAACTAATAACAGAATCAGAGAGATAATAAAAGTTTCCCATAGTGCAACAGAAGATATGAAGAATGCCAGAGGAGCGGTTTCCGAAACATATATTAAATTGGACATCAGAGGGTAGGAGAAGAAGAATACTACCACGACTAAGCTGAAGAGGAGGAAGAGGCAGGGAAATCCGAGATAAGGAATTAGATAAACATCTCTGGATGGTCAGAGGAGCATGGAGAATAGGCATCGCAAGACGTCAGAAGACGTTGTAATACGATTCGAAAAAAAATCTTACGTGATCCATTCTTAATCTCCTGTTGTAAGACATTTCAAAAATAAAGCGATTGAATACCGATTCAACAATATTTAACTAATGCAAATTGGGTCAGTTAATATCTCCATCATCTGTAAATCATGTGGTACCCAAACATTGATCTTTTTTTGATATCCCAGCTTTCTCTAAATGATTTTAGACTATTTAGTGATTGATGTTTAGTTCCCTAGCTATGTCATGACTGCTTACATGTTGATCTTGCTCAATGGTACGTCTGAAAAGTTCTGTTTGTGGCTTTCATGTTTCCTCAACGAGCGTTCTTTACGAACGCCGGTGTTTCCCCGAGCTCCATACTGTCTCCTACTCATTTACATTAACGATCTGCTGGAAAAGACCGGGAATCCAATCTACAGTTCTACTCAAGACAGATATCCGCAGACAGCAGGAAGTCATTCAACTTAACAAAGACCTGGAAGAAATTCTATCTTGGGGTGATAGTAACCAAGGGGAATTTAACGCTACAAAAACCCAGGCAGCAGTTTTTTCTAAAAAAGTTAACGTCGCTGAACCCGACATAGTTACAAGTATTTCTATGAAAAGCATTCGTGGATGTAGTCCGCTTAATGCCTTCCAGGGCGGACATGTTAGGAATGCACGTCTCGCTAATACTTCACATCCGTAATAGGTTCAGCTTGTTACTCCTCGTACAACCCTTTGCCCAGGACTGTGTTTCCTACCGACTACAATTTAAAGCGATTCAAGACCAACGTGAATCGCTTTTTCCGCACACGTGCCGCTCCTGTAGCGCCCATGAAAAAAGGTTTTTTCCGTTAAAACTGTATAAACGGAGACTAAATTCTTCTGGTACCAATCTTACTTTAAATCGGTAGTCACTGATCAGAAGAAAATGCCAAGAAATACACACGATCGATGTTTTATTACCACTTGAGGTGGAGGGGCGTTCTGACCTTGAGTCGTCTTGAAGCTCTCCACTGTCTTCCCGGAAAAGCTGGATTCACTGAAAACAGTCCTTTTCTTTAGGGCATCCGCTTCATAAGCGACATTTGATGACTTTTGGGGTCATTGATGTTCAGTTTTACAAGAATTTGAAGTTAATTCGTTGCTCAAGCTAGTAATCGATCTGCTTTTTGACAATGCTTGATAAGTAGTTCCACAAAAACTAAATTACGATCTTATCGTAAAGTGGTCGAGTTCATACCACATATTGGAGAGACTCGGTATTGGGTATTTATTTTTTTTTTATGAATTTATGTAATCCCACTTTCCTGGTAAAAATTAATAAACAACTAAAAACCCATAAAAGGGGAATCCGACAGGGAAATACGATCTCGCCAAAACTCATTACTCTGCCTATGGGAGATGTTTTTAAGGAACTATCGCTAGAAGATAAAGGCACAAATATTGATGGAAAGTATTTGAACCATCTACGTTTTGCAGACGACATAGTTTTAATCTCATTTAAAATCGAGGAAGTAGAACAGATGCTGACAGAGCAAAACTTAGCGTCAAGGAAGGTTGGTCTTAGGGTGAATTTTAGTAAGACAAAGATAATAAGCAAGGACAGTCCCCCAAATCAAAACAGATGTTAACAACATGGAAAACGTAAACGAATATATATATTTAGGACGAAATAATACAACTGGAAAAGAAAAACAAACATTAGAAGTTTCCCGCAGTCTTGGACTATCTTGGGATGCCTTCGAGAGATTGAACTATATATTAAAGAATGAAGAAATTCCCATAAATCTAAAAAGACAAGTGTTTGATTCTTGCCTTTTGTCTGTGGCCACCTACGGACTCGAAACTATGGCTGTGACACAGGAAAGTGCAAATAAGTTGAGAGTAATGCAGAGAGCCATGTAGAGAGCAATCGTGGGAGTTTCTCTCAGAGACAAAATCAAAAACGAAGAGATAAGATGCACCACCGGTGTAAAACGGATTTGAGCAGGACATTTTGCAGGGAATAACGGTAATAAATGGACGTCAAAAATAACCTTTTGATGGCCTAGGCAAACAACACGAAGATGAGGAAGACCGTCAACGAAATGAGTGGACGACGTACGAGGAATAGGTGGAAGGTATTGGTATCGGAAGGTTCATAATAGGGACGAATGGAGGAGCTTGGGAGAGGTCTATGTCCAGGAGTGGATCAGAAGTAGCTGGTGATGATATGTGATATCTAGGTACATGTACTGTAACAAAATTCGTAAGCATCTAGAACTACAGTGTGTAGCATCGTCTTGAAACTTACTTACTCGTTTTATAAAATATAACTTTTCACAACACGTAGATAACGTCAGTTTTATGCTAATTTTATAATGTTACCAAATATATTTACTTTCAAAATAAATCAAACGCTACTTATTTGAAAATTCTTTTAGAGATACAATGCGAAAATGGTAAAATAAACTCCTGTAGTTGATTATAGTTAAAGTTTGTTGACCTAAACTGGGAAAGAGCGTAACTAAAGCACTCTCTGAAAACTGCTTTTAAGAATACGATCAATCATTTTTTAACTCAAGTCGATCGATAGTAGTTTTGAGGTTTAATAGTAAATTAATGATAGGGTGTAGCAAGTCAGGCAGAGTGGTAAAAAACACCGAACAAATTATGTGTAAGAACAACAGCCCGCAAATAAATAATTCAAAATGTTGTGAAGTATTTTGTAGTTCTAACGGTTCTTTAGATTAACTAACTAATTGGTTTAGACACAAAAAAAACTATAATCTTGATTTTAACAACTTTACAAAGTATTTGCTGAGTTGCTACTGCTATGCTATATATATATATATATATATATATATATATATATATATATATATATATATATATATATATATACATATATATATACACACAGTGCGACCTCGATAATCCGGACTAATTAAAACCGCGGTGATCCGAATTAGTAAATAATTCGAATTACTGAAGTAGGATATTATTTATATTAAATAAAAAACCGGTCAAGTGCAAGTTGAACTTGCACAATTAGTGTTCCGTACGTTGATTGTTTTTTAAAAAATAAAAATTTTTGTTAGGGTGGTATAAAATGATCAGTGACTTCACAAAACACACCCCAAATGAGTTTTCAACAAAGTTTGTTTCCAATCTTTACTAAAAACTGGTGACTTTGAAATTTGTTTTTTTTTTTTTTTTTATATACCAAATAAATTATTAAAGGTAATGCACTCGTGATAATTTTCGTTCAATCTATACCCCTGGAGAATATTCCAGCATCAGTACTTTTCGAGATAAGGTAGGGGACAGCGATTTTTTTTTTTAAAAGTAATACGAAGAAAAGTGTGCGCAAGTATTACATTATATATATATATATATATATATATATATATATATATATATATATATATATATATATATACATATACATATATAAACAAGATTGCCGTTGATCCCGATTTTCATAAGCGAATTTTGTTTAGCGATGAAGCTCACTTTTGTTTGAATGGATACGTCAATAAACAAAACTACCGTATTTGGAGTGATGATAATCCTCAAGTGTATGTTGAGACACGGTTAAATCCAGAAAAACTGACTGTTTGGTGTGCTTTATGGGCTGGTGGTGGTCAGAACGTTACAGTCAATGGTGACCGCTATAGAGCCATGACATCATGGTTGTTCAATTGATGAACGAAAAAGTCATTTTTCGTTCATCAATTGAACAACCATGATGTGCAGGAGCTGTGGTTTCAACAAGACGGCGCAACATGTCACACAGCTCGTGCCACAATTGATTTATTGAAGGAAACGTTTGGTAACCGCATAGTTTCACGTTTCGGATCCGTGAATTGGCCTCCAAGATCGTGCGATTTAACGCCGCTAGACTATTTTCTGTGGGGATATGTGAAGTCGCTAGTCTACGCCGATAAGCCTGAAACGATTGACCACTTCGAGGACAACATTCGCCGCGTTATTGCCGATATACGGCCACAAATGTTGGAAAAAGTCATCGAAAATTGGACCTCAAGATTAGACTACGTCCGAGCCAGCCGTGGAGGTCATATGCCAGAAGTCATATTTAAATTATAATGCCAGAAGATTATCTTTCGAATAAAGTAAATTTCATGTCAATTTAAAAAATTCATCTTTGTTTTATTCCATTTCAAAGTTCTATACCTCTATAAAAAACACCCTTTATATATATATATATATATATATATATATATATATATATATATATATATATATATATATAATGTAATGTAATGTAAACTCCTCGTGCAACGCTTTTCAAGCAGTCTTTTATATGGAGAACATCATCCCTTTGGAATAATTTGCTCAGGACTGTTTCCCACCGAGTACAAATTATAGCGATTTAAGAACAACGTGAATCGCTTTTTTCCGCACACGTGTCGGTCCTGTAGCGCTTTAGGGACTTCCCTGCAGCACGTGTGCTAAACCCATAAAAAAAGGAAAAAATACTTGCTCACACTTTTCTTTGTATTATTTTTAAAAAATCGCGAAAAAATCGCTGTCTCCCCATCTTATCTCGAAAAGTACTGATCAAAAAATTTTGAAAAAATTCTGGAATATTCTCCACGGGGTGTAAATTGAACGAAAATTATTACGGGTGCATTACCTTTAATAATTTATCTGGTATATAATAAAAATAAAAATTTCAAGGTCATCAGTTTTCAAACTTTGTTGAAAACTCATTTGGGATGTGTTTTGTAAAGTCACTGATCATTTTATACCACCATAACAATTTTTTTTATTTTAAAAGCAATCAATATACGGAACACTAATTGTGCATGTTCAACTTGCACTTGACCGTTTTTTTTTTACTGATTAAAATGGGGAAACAAGGATTGAAAATATGGGAAAAAACGGTCAAGTGCAAGTTGAACTTGCACAATTAGTGTTCCGTACGTTGATTGCTTTTAAAATAAAAAAATTTGTTACAGAGGTATAAAATGATCAGTGACTTCACAAAACACACCCCAAATGAGTTTTCAACAAAGTTTGTTTCCAATCTTTACTAAAAACTGGTGACTTTGAAATTTTTTTTTTTTTTTTTATATACCAAATAAATTATTAAAGGTAATGCACTCGTGATAATTTTCGTTCAATCTATACCCCTTGGAAAATATTCCAGCATCAGTACTTTTCGAGATAAGGTAGGGGACAGCGATTTTTTAAAAGTAATACGAAGAAAAGTGTGCGCAAGTATTACATTATATATATATATATATATATATATATATATATATATATATATATATATATATACATATATATATATATATATATATATATATATATATATATATATATATACATATATATATATACATATATATACATATATATATATACATATATATATATACATATATATACATATATATATATATATATATATATATATATATATATATATATATATATATATATATATATATATACATATATATATATATATATATATATATATATATATATATATATATATATATATATATATACATATATATATATATATATATATATATATATATATATATATACATATATATATATATATATATATATATATATATATATATATATATATATATATATATATACATATATATATATATATATATATATACATATATATATATATATATATATATATATATATATATATTTTACTCGTGTTTTCACAAGCTTTCATTTGACACCACACTCGATGACCTAGTAAAAAAAAATTTTTTTTCACTTCCGATTTCACCCCTCAAAACGAACCCCTTAAGTCAAAATTTATGTTACGGTGGTATAAAATGATCAGTGACTTCACAAAAACACACCCCAAATGAGTTTTCAACAAAGTTTGTTTCCAATCTTTACTGAAATCTGATGACCTTGAAATTTTTGTTTTTTTTATGTACCATATAAATTATTAAAGGTAATGCACTCGTGATAATTTTCGTTCAATCTACACCCCGTGGAGAATATTCCAGAATTTTTTCGAAATTTTTTGATAAGTACTTTTCGAGGTAAGGCCCGGGACAGCGATTTTTCGCGAATTTTTAAAAATAATACAAAGAAAAGTGCGCGCAAGTATAATATTATATATACATTTTTTACTCGTGTTTTCACAAGCTTTCATTTGACACCACACTCGATGATCTAGTAAAAAAAATTTTTTTTCACTTCCGACTTCACCCCCCAAAACTAACCCCTTAAGTTAAAATTTAATTCTCAAAACTACATGGCTCTGATGAGGCCATCAATTCCTATATTATTACCAAATTTCACCTTTCTATGTCAAATAGTTTCGGAGAAAATCGGGTGTGACAGACAGACAGACAGACACCGAAGTGATCTTATAAGTGTTCCGTACGGAACACTAAAAACGAATCATTTAATACGAAACAACTAAAAAATAGTACATACATAGAATAATATTTAAAATAGAAGCATATCTTATCAAGTTTTTATCTTATTTTGTAAAAAAATTTTTAATTTTTGTTTGCTTGACCCTTCTCTGGTTCATCATAAAAGCAATTTCTCTTAATCTTTGAAGTACAAGAACATCACTTAGAGGGATATCATTTTCTTCTGCCCATCTCATGCACACACTGAAACTTTTAGCTGTCTCATCATTTTTCACAGTGTTCTTAACAGTCTGGTTTGTATTAGTATTTAACTCTGAACCTTCATTATCACTCTCGTGTTGTTCATCAGTATCATCTAGGTCTTCCAATGGTAACAAATCTTCATCATTTTCAAGCCAATTACATATTTCCACGTTCGTGAGATTCTGCTCAGTGAGAACATTCAGCATATCTGAAACATCTGTTAAATATTTACGAATTAACTAAAAAATACTAAAAGAAAAATTTCAGGCTTTACCTTTCATTTTTTCATTCGTGGAAAGCAAATTGTGCCGCAATTCACTCAGAGGAATCAGATCTTCAGCATCATATTCAGTGTCTGGGTTGGTATCTGCCACATAAGCCATAATTTTGTGCCAGCACTTTTTCAAGACTTCAGGGGAGATTTTTTCCCATGAATTGCATAGTAGACATACAGCATCTTTTAGGTTAATGCTTTTTAATAACCTAACAAGGTTCTCTTTAATAAAATATGGGCTAACAGACTTTTCCGATAAAATAATTTTGTCAGTCTGATTGCATTCTGGTCTATAGGCTGCAAAAGTGCAGTACAATTTGGTGGAAGAAATAATGTTGCAAACTGTCCATTCTCACTAGTTAGCTCTTCTATAGTTCCATGGCTCAAAGCGTTATCAACGATTAGCGGGGCTCTTTCAGGTAAGTTGAGACTTCTTAAATGACTTTTGACTTGACGAATAAAAGAATGATGAAACCAGTCCAAGAAAATTGCTGTAGTCATCCATGCATTGGCAGATGATTTGTACTCAATGGGTATGTTCACATTTTTAAAAGCCCTCGGATTTTTTGCCTTTCCTATCACTAACAACTTTAATTTTTGTGATCCATCAGCATTGCAACATGCTAGAAAGGTAACGCGTTCTTTGTTTATTTTTCGACCTGGTGCAGTCCTGAGACGAACCAGCGTTTTTTCAGGCAACATTTTCCAATACACAGCTGATTCATCTGCATTGTATATTTGAGTAGGTCCAAGGTTTTATTCTTTTATCTTATCTGCGAATAAAGTTAGAAAAGGATCGACGGCACAAACTTTTAAAGCACGCAGACCATGTATTTTTTTGAAGTTAGAAATTCAGCCTCTGCTAGCTCTAAAATTATCATTCCCGTAAGTTTCAGTGTAAAACTGTTTTGCTTTGCCTGATAAAATTTCGTAGGAAATTGGGACGTGCCTTGATCGTTGCGTACAAAACCATGTATAAAAACGAGTTTCTATTTCTGGTTATTCGGCTTTTCGTAAGGTTTTTCTGACGCCAGGACCCGAATCACATTTGGAAATAAATCTAAAAAAAGTTACACGTCCATAGTGAGTGTCCAAAATTATCTTTAAAATAAATCAAATATACATACCGTTTGATTTCCCCTTGCTTCTTTTTTATATCCAAAATTGTGGATGTTCCTATTCCGTATTCATTTGCCAACACTTTTCCGTTTTCACCAAGAACTAGTCTTTCTAATATATCGGACTTTTGTTTTATTGTTAGTGTAATATGTTTTCTTTTAGAAGGCATTTTAATATGTATGTTTACATACTTATATGAACCACATAAAGTAAAATAGAACGTAGGTATGTTGTACTTATGACAATAAACAAACAACTACAAAGTCCTTAACCTTTAGACGCGATCCGTTGTAGGCAAATATATATATATATATATATATATATATATATATATATATATATATATATATATATATATATATATATATATATATGTATATATATACAGTGTGTCCAAAAAGCTTTATACAAATGGAGAAAAAAAGTTTAGCTTACATATTACATAAAACCGTCTAAGTGCAAATCGAACTTGCGCAATTAGTATTCCGTACGGTGATTGCTTTTACAATAAAAAAATTTTGTTTGTTGAAAATTAATGACCTTGAAATTTGTGTTTTTTTTTATATTCCAGATAAATTATCAGAGGTAATGCACTCATGATAATTTTTATTCAATCTACGCCGTGTGGAGAATATTCCAGAATTTTTTCAAAATATTTTAGTTAGTACTTTTCGAGATAAGGGAGGGACATCGATTTTTTTTGCAATTTTTTTAAAAATAATACGAAGAAAAGTGTGCGCAAGTATTACATCATATATATTTTTGAACTCGTGTTGTAACAAGTTTTTATTTGACACCCCACTCGATGACCTTTATATATATATATATATATATATATATATATATATATATATATATATATATATATATATATATATTTTAATTTTCGATTTCATCCTCCAAAACTAACTGCTTAAGTCAAAATTTAACTTTCAAGACTATACAGCGCTGATGGGGCCATCAATTCCTATATTAGTGCCAAATTTCAACTTCGTATGTCAAATAGTTTCGAGGAAAATCGGTTGACAGACAGGCGGATAGACACCGAAGTGACCTTATAAGTGTTCCGTATGGAACACTAAAAAGGTTCCTGAACTAACCTGAACATATTTACGAAAATAAGTTCTTAGTTTCATGCTAGCTTTTTCTCAGTATACGTTTGAGTTTGTACATGAAAACAAAATTCTAAAAATAACAAAACCGGATCATGCTCATTTCTATTAATTATAAAATAGATTTTTTCAAGGCTGAATTAATAAATGAAATTTCCATATTACTTTTGTGAATATGCTGTATTAATATTTTAATTGTAATTATTCCCAGAAACACAACTTTAAAAAAAAAAAATTAACAACTTAAAAAAATAATACAACAATAGACCACTATTTCAAGGAAATGCTAAAAACCCAATATGGCAATAATCGTTATCGCAAACATGAAAACAAGTTTACTGTTTCATAACTTAAAGCATTTATGTACGAGGGTTATATAATAAGAACCTAGCTGTGGGCGAAAATGGCGCTACTACTATTTAAAAAATTATGTTTTTCGTAAACATAACCTTTCACAAGAATTAAATTTTCAAGTTGCTGCGTGATTTAGTTTTTTTAGTGGCAGCCATTTAATTGGAACAGCTGTTGTGATTTTACAACAGTGAAAAAAATTGAATATCGAGCAGTGATAAAATATTTGTTTTTTGAAAAAGAAAACGCATGAAGATAAAAGCGGAACTCGGCGAAGTTTATAGAGACTTTGCACCTTCGTATCGAGTATAAAACAAGAAACAGCTGAATTCAAACGCAGTCGTACAACCATTCTTGATGAAGAACATCCAGGTCGTCCAAATGAGGTCACCACATCAGACATGATTGAAAAAAATTCACGATATAGTGATATATTATCGGAGAGTGAAAATGGGTGAGATTGCTGAGATTGTGGGCATTTCTAAACATATTGTCTACCGACAATGGCGTGAAAATACTAACACCATAAATCGTAAACACCTCTGTTCGTGCCCGGAACAGATGCAAAGGAATTATCGACGAAACCAAGGAGGCACACAATTAACGAATTAGAAACAAACTTCTCGCTTGTCCCAACAATTCCAGGTCCTTTTGGGCAGTCGCTAAGGCAGTTAGACAAAATTTCACAAAATCCACCATACCACCACTCACACGGCCAGATAATTCCATTGCAACCACACCAGTTGAGAGAGCGAACTTGTTGGATGAACTCTTTGCTTCACATTCTACTGTCGATTTCCAAAGAAAATCACCACCTACTATTCCCATATTGCAGTTCACATTTTATAAGCTTTAATCTGGACGCGATTGTGTTCTTTTAAATTGCGTCAATTTATGGACTATAGGGGGGGGGGGTCCGGTTGACGAAGAATAATTCTATATATGTGTATATATATATATATATATATATATATATATATATATATATATATATATATATATATATATATTATATATATATATATATAACAAACATTTTGTTTGTTGAAAACTAATGACCTTGAAAATTGTGTTTTTTTATATTCTTGATAAATTATCAGAGGTAATGCACTCGTGATAATTTTCATTCAATCTACGCCGTGTGGAGAATATTCCAGAATTTTTTCGAAATATTTTTGTCAGTACTTTTCGAGATAAGGAGGGGACAGCGAGGTTTTGCAATTTTTTAAAAATAAAACAAAGAAAAGTGTGCGCAAGTATTACATCATACTAACCCCTTAAGTCAAAATTTAACTTTCAAGACTATCAGCGCTGATAGGGCCATACCATCACCCACACGGCCAGATAATTCCATTGCAACCACACCTGTTGAGAGAGCGAACTTGTTAGCTGAACTCTTTGCTTCACATTCTACTGTCGATTTCCAAGGAAAATCACCACCTACTATTCCCATATTGCAGTCAAAGATACCCGATGTTGGCTTCAGACAGCGTATCATAAAGCGTATTTTAATGAAGCTAGACACCCAAAAAGGCTTCTGGCGCTGACGGAATATCTGCCATAGTTCTCAAAAACTGTGCAAGGGCACTAACACCAGTTTTCTGGTTTTCTGTAGACTTTTCAACCTATTCTACAGAAAGGGAATAATTCCGTCCTGCTGGAGAAGTGCCACGGTTCAGCCGATACCTAAAAAAGGCAACAAGACCTTGCCGAATAACTACCGACCAGTCGCACTGCTTTCAATAATATCGAAAGTCATGGAAAAGGTTATCAATCAGCATCTTCTAAAATATCTTGAACGATTCAATATTATTAGCGATCACCAGTATGGCTTTCGTAAACATAGATCAACAGGAGATCTTCTGACCTATGTAACACATGTTTGGAACAACGCAATTGAACACTTTGGAGAATCTCGAGCGGTTGCTCTTGACATATCCAAGGCATTCGACCGTGTTTGGCACGATGGACTGTTGGCTAAGCTACGCTCTTGTAGTATGTCTGAAAAGTTCTGTTTGTGGCTCTCAGAGCGTTCTTTACGAGTGGTGGTCGACGTCTTTCTAACACCTTCTCAATCAAGGCCGGTATGCCCCAAGGCTCCATACTGTCTCCTAATCTCTTTCTCATTTACATTAACGATCTGCTGGAAAAGACCGAGAATCCAATTTACAGCTTTGCAGACGACAGTACGCTTGTCTCTTCATTCACTTCGAACGCTCGGACATCGGCTGCTCAGGGGAATATCCGCAGTAAGAGGTCGTTCAACGTAACAAAGACCTGGAAGAAATACTATCTTGGGGTGACAGCAACCAAGTGGAATTTAACGCTACAAAAACCCAAGCGGCAGTTTTTTTCTAAAAAAGTTAACGTTGCCGAACCAGACATGGTTATGTCGGGGCCCTCTGTTCCCCTAGCAATTTGTTGGGCGTTAGTTTGGGAGCAAATATGTCCTGGCATGAACATGTAGCAGGCATAGCAAGGAGAGTTTCTCAAAAGTTAGGAATATTATTTCGAACCAGAAAGCTTTACACTCCATAAGAACTGTTAATTTTTTTACAAAGCTCAAATTCGACCAACTATGGAATACTGCTCCCATATCTGGGGCACCGCTCCCAAACATACACTGCCTTTATTGGATTCTGTTCACTGATTGGAGACCCGGAACTGACCGGCGGCCTTGATTCGCTGGAACATCGAAGAACGGTTGGCGACTTGAGTCTGTTCTACAAGTATTTTCATGGAGAGTGTTCGAAAGATGTAGCCCGCTTAATTCCTCCCAAAGCGGTGCATGTTAGAAATACACGTCGCACTGGTGCTTCACATCCGTATTAGGTTAAGCTTGTTACTCCGCTTACAACGCTTTTCAAGCAGTCTTTTATATGGAAAACATCATCCCTTTGGAATAATTTGCCCAGCGCTGTGTTTCCCACCGAGTACAATTTACAGCGACTCAAGAACAACGTGAATCGCTTTTTCCGCACGCATGCCGCTCCTGGAGCGCTTTAGGGACTTCCCTGCAGCACGTGTGCTAGACTCATAAAAAAAAATCAACTGAACGTGCAGAACATTTTAACAACTGAAAGCGACTTTATCGGCCAACAAACGCATGGCCGCACTTATTGGATTGTTTCAACCAAGCTATTATAGAAAAACGTCCGCATTTGACGAAGAAAAAAATTCCCTTTCATCAAGACAATGCACGCGTGCACACTTGTGTCATCGCCATGAAAAAATTCCATGAGTTAGGATACGAATTGCTTCCGTATCCACCATATTCGCCAGATTTAGCACCCACCGATTATTTTCTATTTCCGAATATGAAAAAATGGATCGGCGGATCAAAAAACAGAAGAACGTTGAACTAATGGATCGACCTAAAAGGAGACTCTGTTGAAAAATAAAATAAATTTTACACATAAAAATGTTTTTGTCTTGTCAAAGCCAGGTACTTATCATACAACCCTCGTATTATTATCAATCAGGATTTTAAATATGCTTGCCTGATATTCGAGGATTAGACTATTTAGGTCGAATCGAATGCATATGTTGCTTCCAGATGTAGCAGATTAATGTTTATCAGTGTAATTCTTCTTGATGTATACTTACTTATTCAGTTATTCAGTGATTGGCAGCACATGAGTTAATATCAATAAGTCAAAAAATACAAATACATAACAAATACAGGAATGGAAAAGTATTCTAAAGCTAAAATAAAAAAATTGATCTATAAATTAACCTAAAAATTATCTTCAATAGAATCAAGAATCGTCAGATGACCATTAGTCAAAATTATAAGGGGTTTTACAGCTTATTCCAAAGGCTTATCGAGGTCCCAGATTGTTTGTTCTTCTTTAATAATGTGATTTATGGCGTTTACCCAATCTTCACTGCCAACTTTTGTTAACGATATGTTAAAGCTGTTGTTGTCAAACCTTTTTTTTGTACAGAATTAACAGTTGTCGAGTGTAAAACTTCCTAGTACGAAATAATATACCCAGCTTTTGAAAAGCTCTCTTTGCTATGCTTGCAACCTGTTGTAACCAAGACATATTTAGTCCCAAATTAACGCCCCGCAAATTGAGAAACGATGCTAGAAGAATGGAGTGCCCCAACATATCTATGTTTGGTTCAGCAACGTTTACTTTTTTAGAAAAAACTGCCGCCTGGGTTTTTGTAGCATTAAATTCCACTTGGTTACTGTCACCCCAAGATAGAATTTTTTCCGTCTTTGTTAGGTTGAATGACTTCCTGTTGTCTGCGGATATTCGTCTGAATAGCCGATGTTCAAGCGGATGGATATCTGCAAAGTGGTAGATTGGGTTGCTGGTCCTTTCCAGCAGATCGTTAATATTTAAATGTTGAATTGTTCCGAGCTACTAATCTTTTTAATTGTGCGTATATAAGTAAATGGGATTTACGAGGCTGGTTTGAAAAGTCCGTGCAAAAATAAAAACTACTTATGTGTTTGGGGTAAACCTTTTTTATTTTTCGACATAGTCTCCTTTTAGGCTTATACACTTGGTCCAACGATGTTCTAGTTTGTTGATCCCTTCCGAATAATAGGATTTGTCCAAGTCTGCAAAATATCCATTAGTGTCTGCAATCACCTCCTCGTTTGAATAAAATCTTTGTCCCGCCATCCGTTTCTTCAAATTGGGGAACAAATAATAGTCCGAGGGAGCCAAGTCTAGAGAATAGGGGGATGTGAAACGAGTTGGAATCCTATTTCCATTAATTTTGCGACCACAACTGCTGAGGTGTGTGCTGGTGCGTTGTCGTGATGGAAAAGGACTTTCTTGTGGGCCAATCGCGGGCGTTTTTCTTGCAGCTCGGTTTTCAAACGGTCCAATAACGATGAATAATATTCACCTGTAATAGATTATTCCTTGCGAATCCTAAAAGACAGTCGCCATAACCTTTCCGGCCGAAGGAACGGTCTTCGCCTTTTTTGGTGCAGATTCCCCCTTGGTAACCCATTGTTTAGATTATTGTTTGGTCTCAGGAGTATAGTAATGTATCCATGTTTTATCCACAGTGACGAAACGACGCTTAAATTCCTCCGGATTCTTCTGGAATAGCTGCAAACCATCCTTGCAACACTTCACACGATTCCGTTTTTGGTCAAGCGTGAGCAATCGCGGCACCCATCTTGCGGATAGCTTTCTCATGTCCAAATGTTTATGCAAAATATTATGTACCCGTTCAGTCGAGATGCCCACAGCACTAGCAATCTCACGCACCTTAACTCTTCTGTCATCCATCACCATATCATGGATTTGATCAATGATTTCTGGAGTCGTAACCTCCACAGGCCGTCCAGAACGTTCAGCGTCACTTGTGCCCATATGGCCAGTCCGAAAATTTTGAAACCACTTATAAACTGTTCTAATCGAAGGTGCAGAGTCACCATAATGTTTATCAAGCTTCTCTTTAAGTCTCCTGGGGCGTTTTGCCTTTCATAAAGTAATGTTTAATCACCACACGAAATTGTTTTTCGTCCATTTCTTGAAAATCACTCGACTTCCTTGATTCACACGAATGCCAAACACAAAGAGATAGACCAATATGGCTGAAACTTGGTGTGCGTTCATTCAAGAGATGCTACTAACTAAACATGACCTCGATACGCGCCGGTGGTGCCATCTCTCGGACTTTGCACGGACTTTTCAAACCAGCCTCATAATTCACAGTGATACGTCAAAACACAATTATTCCACTTTCTTTACCCATTTCATCAATGACAGGTTTCTTATACCAATAACAGCAATAAAAAAACGAAGTCTTCATATTTTAGACCCTTTACTGTAAGGCGAAGTATAAATGGATAAGTTTTTTCTACAAAAACGGGATGAATATAGCAGCAGCGATTCATGTTGGTTTCGGCTGCAGGTTGTACTCGGTGGTAAACAAAGTCCTGGGCGATTTCCATTTCAAAGAGATGATGTTCTAAAATTGATACTTATAAATTTCAATCAAACCGATGCATTATGTCAAAAATCAAATTAACACCTAATTTAATGCACTAATAAAGATGTAAAAATATTTTACAACTTGTTTATTGTTCATAAATTTTCCAAACATAAAAGTGTTAAAATGTTTAATACGTAATATTATATTTACTTATTTTAAAAATAGTCTAATGTTTTCAACGAAATCAAATTACATTTGTTCAAATTTGTCTAAACTATTAGAATTTTGTATAAAGTTAAAATTATCGAGTTTTATTACTAGTGCAGTAAAAAAAAGTCAAAATAATGATGAGATATACATAGTTTAGATATAGCAATAGTATCACCAAGAGTATTGTCCTAAATTTTCTTCTTCTTCTTCTTCTTCCTACGTTAGGACCATGTCCTGTGTTCACTTCAAAGGTTTCCCAGAAACAATTGCGATGATGAAGACCAGCTCTCATCCCATCTTATTGGTGGTCTTCCAAGCGGTCGAGGTGTGTTTGGTCGCTTCTCTTTTGCAACCTTAGCCAACCGGTCATTTGGCATCCTGTCCACGTGGTCTCTCCATTCTCTTCTCCTATTCCTTGCCCATCTTACTACATCCTGTATTTCACACATTTCCCTTACTTCTTCACATCTCTTCTGATCCCGTTATCGATCTAAGTGTTCGCATTTCTGTTGTTCTTAGGAGTCGTTTTGTTATTGTGTTCTCCGCTCTGGTTCCTACCTCGTACGTCATGATCGGTCTTACGCATGTTTTTGTATATTCTTACTTTGCTCCTGGTGCTCATATATTTGTTTCTCCAAATTATATCTCTTAAGTATCCTGATATTAATGATGCCTTTTTTGTTTGAGTTTTTACTTCCTCCTTAAGCCCCCCCCCCCCCCCCAGTTCCTGGTACTTGTTATGTTTGCCCCTAGATATTTGAAGGACATCACTTGTTCTACACTCTGATCATAAATCGTGAGTTTGCATCTTTTCGGTTCTTTAGATATTGTAAGGGATTTTGTTTTCTTTACAGATATTTACATATTAAACACTTTTGCTGTTTGTTGGAACTTATGTGGGAGTCTCTGTAAGTTATCTTCGTCTACTGATATGATTACTGCATCATCGGGGTAGCATATTATTTTTATTTCTTTGTCTCCCAATCGATATCCTCTCCCAATTTTCTTTACTTCGTTTATAATTTCATCCATTATGATGTTAAATAAGATTGGGCTTAGGCTATCTCCTTGTCTGATTCCGGATGTCATAGATATTTTATTGCTTAATTTATTTGCCACTCTTACATATGTCTGGTTGCTACATTTTCAACTCTTCGATAGTTTTTATTATATTCGGGTGAGTTCCCCTTCTTTGTAGTTATGTTATGACATCAGTTAACCGTACCCTATCGAATGCCTGGGTAAGATCAATGAAACACATAAAGGGTATCTTATTAGACTCTATGGCTTTTTCGGTAATTTGGCGGATTATAAATATGGCGTCTATAGTAGACCTGTTCTTTCTGAACCCTTGCTGTTCTTCACAGAATCCGGTTAACATTATTTCTTCTGCTAAAATTTTAGTGAACAATTTTAGTACCGCACTCATTAAGCTCATACCTCGATAGTTTTTTGGATCTGTCCTTTCTCCTTTTTTGAAAATTGGTATCAAGATGCTTTCTTTCCATTCGGATGGTATAATCTTGGCTGTGAGTATTTTGTTAAAGAAAATCTGTAATTCTTCTAGTAATTTATCACCTCCATATTTGATCATTTCGTTCTTAATTTCGTTCATGCCCGGGGCTTTTCTGTTTTTAGTTTCGCTGCCATGTGCTGTATTTGATTCAAGGAAATGGTCCTATTTGGTTAGGCAGCATTTTCATCTTCATGCTGTATTTCCTGTGTTAATGAATTGGTTTCTGATGGACTATAGAGTTTTTTCGAAATATCTTTCCCATTCTTCCACCATAATTTTTGTATTTTGTATATACTCATTTATTGGTCTTTTTCTATTTCTCAGCAGATTCCATTTTTTTTTTGTCCTCCGTACAGATCATGTTCCATATCGTTCGAAAATTTCTCCCAATGCTCTCCTTTGATCCTCTGGATATTCTCGTTGACCCTGTTTCTTACATTTTTATAATCATTGTATGTTATAGCATTGGATCTGTATTGTAGGTACGATTTTCTTTTTTCTTCAGCCAGTGTCTTAACTTCTTGTTTGAACCAAGGCTTTGTGTTTGGTTTTCCCCCTTTCTTTATAGCCCTTCTTCCAAATGCTTCTTCTGCTGCTTCTAGCATATTAGTTTTTAGTTTTGTCCATGCCGTTTCTATGTTATCGGACTTTCGAATATCATTTGTGGCTATTTTTTCTGTTAACCTTTGTTGATATAGATATTTGGTTGAGTCGTCGGATAGAGATTCTATATTGATTTTGCTTATTTGTTCGACGGGTTCGCTACGAAGTCGTTACATGATTGTTCGTATTTTTGCTATTACAAGATGGTGATTCGTTCCAGCATTGGCGGAAGCTAAAGTTCTCACGTCCTGTATTCTTGTTGGATAAATATTTCTATTTGTGATTACGTAATCAATTGTTGATCTTTGTCCACGTGTATTTTCGAAGGTGTATTTGTGTTGTGGTTTATGTGGATAAAAGGTGTTGTTAATTCTAAGTTCATTTTGTATGCATAATTGTATCATTTGTTCACCACTATCGTTTATAGTTTCTTCGTTGAATCGATTTTTGATGCCAGGTAAAACTTCATCACAATTCTCGCATTAAAATCCCTTAGAAATATTATTTTATCATCACTAGGTATATCGTCTAAAACTGTTTGTAGATTCTGGTAAAATAGGTCTATCTCCGTTTGAAGTTTGCTGGTATCGGGTGCATATATACTTATTATGTGTGTTGATCTTGATTTTTGTAGTTCGATCGTCACTTGTATTAGTCTGTCGTTAATACGAGGCTGGTTTGAAAAGTTCGTGCAAAAATAAAAACTACTTATTTGTTTGGGGTAAACCTTTTTTATTTTTCGACATAGTCTCCTTTTAGGCTTATACACTTCGTCCAACGATGTTCTAGTTTGTTGATCCCTTCCGAATAATAGGATTTGTCCAAGTCTGCAAAATATCCATTAGTGTCTGCAATCACCTCCTCGTTTGAATAAAATCTTTGTCCCGCCAGCCATTTCTTCAAATTGAGGAACAGATAGTAGTCCGAGGGAGCCAAGTCTGGAGAATAGGGGGGATGTGAAACGAGTTGGAATCCTATTTCCATTAATTTTGCAACCACAACTGCTGAGGTGTGTGCTGGTGCGTTGTCGTGATGGAAAAGGACTTTCTTGTGGGCCAATCGCGGGCGTTTTTCTTGCAGCTCGGTTTTCAAACGGTCCAATAACGATGAATAATATTCACCTGTAATAGTTTTACCCCTTTTCCAGATAGTCGATGAGGATTATCCCTTGCGAATCCCAAAAGACAGTCGCCATAACCTTTCCGGCCGAAGGAACGGTCTTCGCCTTTTTTGGTGCAGATTCCCCCTTGGTAACCCATTGTTTAGATTGTTGTTTGGTCTCAGGAGTATAGTAATGTATCCATGTTTCATCCACAGTGACGAAACGACGCTTAAAGTCCTCCGGATTCTTCTGGAACAGCTGCAAACCGTCCTTGCAATACTTCACACGATTCCGTTTTTGGTCAAGCGTGAGCAATCGCGGCACCCATCTTGCGGATAGCTTTCTCATGTCCAAATGTTTATGCAAAATATTATGTACCCGTTCAGTCGAGATGCCCACAGCACTAGTAATCTCACGCACCTTAACTCTTCTGTCATCCATCACCATATCATGGATTTGATCAATGATTTCTGGAGTCGTAACCTCCACAGGCCGTCCAGAACGTTCAGCGTCACTTGTGCCCATATGGCCAGTCCGAAAATTTTGAAACCACTTATAAACTGTTTCTAATCGAAGGTGCAGAGTCACCATAATGTTTATCAAGCTTCTCTTTAGTCTCCTGAGGCGTTTTTGCCTTTCATAAAGTAATGTTTAATCACCACACGAAATTCTTTTTCGTCCATTTCTTGAAAATCACTCGACTTCCTTGATTCACACGAATGCCAAACACAAAGAAATAGATCAATATGGCTGAAACTTGGTGTGCGTTCATTCAAGAGCTGCTACTAACTAAACATGACCTCGATACGCGCCGGACTTTGCACGGACTTTTCAAACCAGCCTCGTATATTTCGTTTTGCTGACTTGGTTTTCAAATCTTTCATGTAGCAATATGCCAACCCCTGATGCAGCAACTCTTTCATTTTTTCTTTGCCACTGTATATCAGTATGTAGTTTTCATATTTGTTGTTTCCTTTGCCTTTTTTTTTGGTCTCCGAGAGTGCACATATGTCTAATTTATGTCTTTTTATTTCAAGAATGATATCTTGGTCTTTGTTGTTAAATGATGTTATGTTCCAACATCCAATTCTTAGTGAAGTCGGTTTCCGTATGCGTTTAGTCCTTATTCTCGCCAGGTTGTCATTATTTAATCCAGTCCGTTCCGAGGTTATATCTTTGGTTCTAGGAGCACTTTGTTTTTTTTTTTTACCCAAGCAAGTCGCTGGCCTCACTTGGAACCCTCCTCTTTTATCCGGATTTGGGACCGGCTATGGGATGCTAAGCTTCTCGCTTTGTGCGCTCAATTTAGGTTTGATCTTAAATTGTGAACAAGTCCGGTTATATAAGTCGGATCCAGACAAGAAAAACCTCTTCGTAATCAAATTTCCAACAATTCTTCGTTAGTTTTAAGTCGCTCAAGTGCGTACATAACCTACAAAATTGAAAAAACAGGCAAGAAACTGTTTTTTTTTTTACATTTTATTGTACAGGTCGGCTAAGTGAACCGATCGGCTTGAAACTTTCAGAAAATATGCCTTTTGTTATAGCAAAAATACCCTGAAATTTTAGTACAAAAATGTTGAACCCAGTGGGCACAATTAAATTTATTATTTAAAATTTGAATTGCCCGCCATTTTATGCCATTTGGTCCAAAATGAACCTTTTTTTTTTTCAAAATTTAGGTCTCGATGCCGGCTTTCCGATGCCATTAAAAAAAATTTTTTTTGGAGTCATTTTAACAGTTTTTTTTTTAATGTTCTTCTTTATGTTAGGCATTCCTGCCTGTTTTTCTTTAATGTATCGTCGCTACAAGTCGTCGTTCCATCTTTTTCGTGGGAGTCCTATACTCCTCCGGCCCACCGGTGATTTATCTCGAGCTATTTCCACTAATCGTCTTTCGGATATTCTGTTTATGTGTTGGTTCCATTCTTGTTTTCTATTTCTTATCCACGTGTTAATGCCCTCTACTTCACATATGTACCTTATATGTTGTCATTTGTTTCTCTATCCTAAAGTGTTCTTCCTGCAATTCTTCTTAATGTTTTCATTTAACTTGTAAGTATCTCTGAGTTTTGCGTGTTTCTGGTCTTGTCTCTGCTCTGTACAGTCCCTGGCCAAATTATTAGACGCACTGCAAGATTTCATGTAAAATATTAATTACCGAGTGATATTGTACCGTTTTATTATTTAAATTGATTTGTTTTTTATTTTTATATTATCCAATCAATTACCTCTTTATTTGACATAAATAAAACAGCATTAATTTAGAAAAGCATAAGTTTATTAAGTTTTAAAGAAAAGTGAAATTAATGTTAGTAAAAGTCAATATTTAGTTGAGCCACCTTTAGCCGCTATCAAAGCTTTAATTCTGCGCGGCATGCTATCAATGCAAGATTGTACTGTCTCCTGCATTTGAGGATGATGATTCCACACATGAATAATCTTTTCTAGGAGCTGGGTTTTGTTGGTAATCACATCTTTAGCCACTTCTCTTTTCATCAGCTCCCACACATTTTCAATGGGGTTCATACCCGGCCAATCCAACAGAGGGATATTTTTTTCTGCCAAAAAAGCTTTAACAGACCGAGCAGTGTGGCAGGGAGCTCCATCTTGCATGAAAGTGAATGGTTCCCCATTTGGAAACCATTCTCTGAGCTGCGGAATCAACCGATTTTGTAATACTTATTTGTACTGATCTTGCCTCATTATTCCTTTGACGACGTACAGACGTCCAGTGCCCTTGCCGCTGATGACTGACCAAATCATCACTTTGGTGGGATGTTTAACCGTCGGGACGACACAATCAGGATGAAACTTTTCTCCATGACGACGACGCACATACTGAGCTTTATTCTGCAAAATTTCGAATGTGCTTTCGTCACTGAAGCAGACCTGTCAAAAATAGGAAAAAATATATAAACTTCCATGTTTATTTGCTTTATTTAAGTGAAAATGATAATAATGTATCAATTATTGATTAAATTGCTGTATCTTACCGATCTCCAGAAGTCCACATCTTTGTCTTGCCATTGTTTGGCCCACTTCAGGCGCTTTGCTTTCATTGCAGCTGTTAACTTGGGCTTCCTGGCGGGGCGACAGGCCTTAAAATCTAATTCTTTCAATTTTCTTCGAACAGTGCGCTCAGAAGCATTTACGCTAGCATCCTGGAGTTGTGATTTTATTACCTTTGTGGGAGCAAATCTGTTTTCTACACAAATTTTCTTCAAACATCTCTCTGACCGTGGAGTAAAAATTGGTTTTCTACCGCAACTTTTCTTTCTTTTCGGGCTTAATTCCTTCCCTGACTCAATTTTCTTTTTTATGCGTCGTACACTAGCTTCAGAAACCTCCAATCTTCGTGATATTTCTCGGTTTGTAAATGTTTTCGCAATCACAAGGGCCTTCACTTCAGCTTTTTTACGTGGTGAAAAGATCGCCTTTTCTACCCATAATGAAATAGTCCAATTACTTTTTTTAAACACTGCATACAAAATAAACTAATAACTGAGTAGTATAAAACTGTTAAACAAACAATCACAGTCCATAAAGCCACAGAAACACGTCCGTACCTGACTCGATTCCGATCGCGACTGATACAGGTTTGTACTTATTTACGTTCATGTATCACTTTGTCAACACAGTGTTGCCATATGTTAAAAATAAATACAAATATGTAGTCTACAACAATTCTTTTAAATAAAAATCAATAATATTGTAGTTTAAATATACCATTATTGCATAAAAACTCTTAAGAAACATAAAATTACTAAAAAAACACAGTGCGTCTAATAATTTGGCCAGGGACTGTAGGTCATAACTGATCGACCTACAAATTTATATATACGAGATTTTACTTCTGTTCTCTTTTTCCAAATAGTGTAATTCAAGCATCCTGCTATTCTATTGGCTTTTACTATTTGTTCTTTTATTTCTTCTTCTATGTTGTTATATGATAATTTAATTCCTAAATATTTTAATTGTCATCACCTGCTCTAATTGGTTCTTTGGAGATAACTACTGATTATTTTTTATCAGCCGATATTTTCTTATTAAATTTCTTTGCTGTTTTATTAAACTGATGTAATAATCTCTGCAAGTAATCTTCATTCTCAGCGACTAGGACAGTATAGTCGATGTAACACAATATTTGTATCTCTTTAATGCCCATTTTATAGACTTTTTTGTTTTTACCTGTTTAATTATTTCATCTAATATAATGTTAAACAGTAGAGGACTCAGTAAGTGTCCTTGTCTAATACTAGTTGTTACCTCTATGGGTTCAGTTAACTCCGAATTTACTCTCGCTTTTATTTTATTTCTTTTGTAAATGTTCTCAATTAGTTCTATTATGTTATTACATTTATTTATTAATCAAATAACAATGCGTTTTTGGTCATTTTGAAAAAAAAATGAAAATTGTTTATCACATCTGGTAGAGAATCGCGAGAATTTTATTGAAAAAAAAACAATTTTCGTTAACAATTTTTTTTTGAAAATGACAATTGTTATTTGATTAATAAACAAATGGAAAAAAAACGGCTAAAATGACACCAAAAAAATTTTTTTGGAGACACTATTCTACAAATATTTTGATGGAAAAGGTTCGGTAAATGTAACCCGCTTAATTCCTCCCAGAGCAGTGTACGCTATTAATACACGTGGCGCTGATACATCACAGCTTGTTACTCCTCGTCCAACAATTTTTAAGCAGTCTTTTATATGGAAAACGGCAGCCCTTTGGAATGATTTACCTATCTTTTCCACTGAGTACAACTTACACCAATTCAAGACCAACGTGAATAATTTTTTGCACATACGCGTCGCTCCTGTAAGTCTTTAGAGATTTTAAACAAAAAAGGCTCTTTTTATCAAAAAAATGATTTTTAATCACTTCATAGACTTTTTTTTATTATATTTTTAATAAATGTTAGCGTGTATCTAATAATTCGTAATTTGTTAATATTAATTAAATATTAATAGCAGTTCAAACTCCTTCCCATTGTTATATTTTTATATATATATTTTTCCGATTATGCTCGTTATGATAAATGAGGACTATTCCAATTTAGTGCTACATGTATTTTATACAGAGACGTTTAGAAATATGGATACATTTCAGAAATTATATTAATTACAGGATGTATCGCTTGAAATTTGAAACTATGGGCAGTTGGTGACGAAAAAATACAAACAATAAATTAATATTGGGTTTAAACTTCTCTAGCAATACCCCACCTGACGTATTCATGTCAAATCAATTTAAAATAAGGAAGTTTTAGTATTAAACCGGAATTACACAATATTTAAAGGATCAGTGCGCATATATACCCCCCGTCCAAAAAAAATACAATCACACAATTATTATTCTTCAAATCACATCTTTTTATTTCAATTTAACAGACCAACATTTTTTTAAACCCTAAGACGAGTCTATACTTTTTCGAAGGTTTTTGGTGCACTGAATCAAAATCTGATCTCAGAATTGTTCCATGACATTAGGTTTTTGAGATATCCTGAACTAAAAATGCAGAAACATAATTTCTCGCTTTATTACGGATTATATTACAGCGCAAATAAATTTTGAACTGAAAAGCTATTTAGCGCTTTGAGGAACTTATTCCAAAGATGCATTAACACATCAGAAGTACCTGAGGAATGGAAAATATCATACATATCAACAATTCATAAGAAAGGAGACAAAAATAATTGCGATAACTATAGAGGAATAACGGTTACAGGATCTATTAGCAGAATATACGGAAAAATACTTAAAAATAGAATAGAAACGGAATACGCGGACGTAGAAGCTGAAGAACAGGCAGGCTTTAGAGCAGGAAGATCCACAATAGACCATCTCTTCTCACTGACACAAATCCTAGAAAAGAAAACGGCATTTGATCAGGAAGTCCATGTCTTGTTTGTTGATCTAAAAAAGGCCTACGACAGCGTGCCCCTAATGAGATTGTGGGAAACACTACAACAGAGTAATGTAAGCACCGAAATAATTAAAGCCGTAAAATCCTTATACCAAGACGCAAGAAGTAGTGTGAAAACCAAATATGGTATAACAACAGGGTTCCCGGTCACAAAGGGTCTCAAACAGGGCTGCTGTATATCCCCAACGCTATTTAAAATCTATTTGGAGAGTGCACTGAAGAACTGGAAAAGGAAATGCAGCAGTATGGGATTACCACTGGATGACGATACTACATTGTACACGCTATCATTCGCAGATGACCAGGTAGTAGTCGCTCAGGACATCGATGATATGGAATACATGACACGAAAACTTATGGATGAATATGAAAAATGGGGCCTAGAAGTCATATTAAAAAGACCGAGTACATGTGCGTCGGAGGACAATAGCAGGACTTGAAACTGGCCACAGGACACACCATCAAACACTGTACCAGTTATAAGTATTTGGGAACGAGAATATCTAGGGACGGAACACTGGAAGAAGCAATATTCGAGAGGAATATCCAAGGAAGAAAAGCGATTACAATGCTTAATAGTATACTTTGGGACAAAAACATAACCATTGAAAATAAGAAGAGAATTTACAACTCAATAGTGAAAATTATAATAACTTACAGCTCCCAGGTGTGGCCATTAAAGGAAAGAACAGAAAAAATACTAAAAGCTACAGAAATGGATTTCTGGAGACGAGCAGCCAAAAAATCCAGAAAAGACCGCATACCAAATGACACGATAAGGCGAGCAGTTGGTATGGTACGGACATGTACAGAGAATGTCACAAGACCGACTGCCTAAAAAGATTTTAAATTGGAACCCTCATGGAAAAAGAAAGCGAGGAAGACCACGCCAAAGCTGGAGAGCAGGAATCAACAAGGAAGTACTAGAGAGAGATCTGGAGGAGGAGGGATGGAGAAACCGGGAGGAGTGGAAATTAAACATCGGAAGACGGAAGACGTTATAAAACCGATTGATATATATATATATATATATATAAATAAATTTTGCTCCACAAAATTTGTTGCGGCATCTGAAAGCACTACTCTTCCCCTTCAAAATGCATTTTGAATTTTTCAGATATTTTATTTCTTCTCGGAGAAATCGTCCGTTGAAATTAATTAGTTTGGCATTTTCATTAAAACCGTACCAAAAAAAAAAGTTGATCCGGCAGGCGAGAGTAGTGTAATTATATAATTTTTGGAACGCTGAATCCGAATGCGTGTCAGTTTAACCATCGAGTCATGGTTTGTCCCTAGCCTTAAAAAATTCAAAATGGCGGATCCGATATGACGGGTCGGAATTCTGAAGAGTCTAAATTACTATATTTTCCGAACAAAAGTTGTGTATTTTTGCTAGAGAAACATGATGCCGACATAAAAAAATATGAGTTCCCATTTAAAAAGCAAAGTTGATCTCTAAATGACCTTCAAAATGATCATACAAGGTCATCACAATTATATCATTTTATTGCCCCTTCAAAATCCTTGAACTTTTGTCTGAAACTTTTTTTACTAAAAGTTGACATAAAAAAATTAAGAAGCCTGGTACATTAAAATGGGACACCACCTATGATAACAAATAAACAATGTTACTACTAGAAAGATGATGTCTGTAAAATTCAAAATGCATTTTGATGGGGAACAGTAGTACTTCCATAAGCCACATAAAGTGGCGCTGATACATCACAGCTTGTTACTCCTCATCCAACAATTTTAAGGCAGTCTTTTATATGGAAAACAGCATCCCTTTGTAATGATTTACCTTTCTTTTCCACCGAGTACAACTTATACCAATTCAAGACCAACGTGAATAGCTTTTTGCGCACACGTGCCGCTCTTATAAGTCTTTAAAGATTTCGTCCAGAAGAAAAGGCTCTTTTTATCAAAAACTTGATTTTTAATCACTTTATAGACTTTTTTTTATTACGTTTTTAATGAATGTCAGCTTGGAATGTGCGTGTTTCTAATAATTCGTAATTTGTTAATATTAATTAAATATTAATAGCAGTTCAAAGTCCTTCGCATTGTTATATTTTTATATATATGTTTTCCGATTATGCTCGTTATGATAAATGAGGACTGTTCCAATTTAGTGTTACATGTGTTTTATACTGAGACGTCTAGAAATTTGGATACATTTCAGAAATTATATTAATTACAGGATGTATCGCTTGAAATTTGAAACTATGGGCAGTTGGTGACGAAAAAATACAAACAATAAATTAATGTTCGGTTTAAACTCCTCTAGTAATACCCCACCTGACGTATTCATGTCAAATCAATGTAAAATAAGGAACTTTTAGTATTAAACCGGAATTACACTATATTTAAAGGATCGGTGCGCATATATACCCCCCGTCCAAAAAAATACAATCACACAATTATTATTCTTCAAATCAACTCTTTCTATTTCAGTTACACAGACCAACATTTTTTAAAACCCTGAGACGAGTCTATACTTTTTCGAAATTTTTTGGTGCACTGAATCGAAATCTGATCTGAGAATTGCTCCATGACATTAGATTTTTGAGATATTCTAACCTAAAAATGCAGAAACATGATTTCTCACTATATTATGGATTATATTACACCGCGAATCTGGGGGCACGGTAGTGCCCCCGCCAAGTCGAGCAGAAAGCAGAGCCGTACCATCCTTTTCTCGAAGCCACTCACGTCACTTTTGACCCCCCTGTAACTTCGTTGTGGATAAAGCTAGAAGCCTGAATTTTCAGTGACCAACAGGACATACTATACTAGCTATATTCCTAAATTACTTACTATTTATACCTTATAGTTTACGAACTATCACCAGTCAAAGTTCTTTAATTTTGTCACTGACACTCACCGATCATCAAAATGTCCAAGATATACTACGGTTCAAAAGTTTTGAAACACCAAGGAATTTTTAATTAACAAATATAATATTAAACAAGGTTTATATCTTTGTAAAACAAACAGTTACTGTTATAATAAGGTCTATAAAATCACTCGAAACTATATGCATTACTGTCTCCATGCTTAAACTTCAGAAGGGCACAGAGTTAAGTGGCACAAGCGGACAAATACTCTTCTAGATCCAAAAGTTTTGAATTTCAAATCATACATCCATGGGTCTATCGCCCACATTCTATGTGTTTAAACCCATTGCAATTTGTCTTGATGATATCTGATTATTTATTGCGGTTTCCTGGCAGCTTCACATTTTCAAAGGCCTGTAGACAGCAATCGCCTCTTAATGGTGGTGGTCGAGACTTACTCCAGACGAGTTTTTTTTAAAGCAGCGATTATTTGAACAGCAGTTTAACGTCGTTTTCAGTTAGACATTCTTACAGTGAACTGATTTTCACTTTTTGTTATGGCTTTAGGCCGGCCAGACCTTTTTAGTGTTCCGTACAGAACACTTATAAGATCACTTCGGTGTCTGTCTGTCTGTCTGTCTGTCTGTCTGTCTGTCTGTCTGTCTGTCTGTCTGTCTGTCTGTCTGTCTGTCTGTCTGTCTGTCTGTCTGTCACACCCGATTTTCTCCGAAACTATTTGACATAGAAAGGTGAAATTTGGTAATAATATAGGAATTGATGGCCTCATCAGAGTCATGTAGTTTTGAGAATTAAATTTTGACTTAAGGGGTTAGTTTTGGGGGGTGAAGTCGTAAGTGAAAAAAAAATTTTTTTTACTAGGTCATCAAGTGTGGTGTCAAATGAAAGCTTGTGAAAACAAGAGTAAAAAATATATATATAATATTATACTTGCGCGCACTTTTCTTTGTATTATTTTTAAAAATTCGCAAAAAATCGCTGTCCCGGGCCTTATCTCGAAAAGTACCTACCAAAAAATTTCGAAAAAATTCTGGAATATTCTCCACGGGGTGTAGATTGAACGAAAATTATGACGAGTGCATTACCTCTAGTAATTTATATGGTATATAAAAAAAACAAAAATTTCAAGGTCATCAGATTTCAGTAAAGATTGGAAACAAACTTTGTTGAAAACTCATTTGGGGTGTATTTTGTGAAGTCACTGATCATTTTATACCTCTGTGACAAATTTTTTTTATTTTAAAAGCAATCAACGTACGGAACACTAATTGCGCAAGTTCAACTTGCACTTGACCGGTTATTTCGTCTTCATTTCTTCCCATTACTTCGTTTTTTGTGTACGATATAATGTGCTTATTTTAAATATCAGGTTTTTTGCGATTTGTCGCTCACTATAGCCTTCCTCATGCAGAGTATAGATGGCATTTCGGCGTTCTACCATCACTTGGTTTCTTAATGCCAATTTAAAAACGAAGTTTTAGACTAGACACCCGCACGGACACTTTGAAGCACAATAAATTTATAACTCGCACCTCTCGCCTTTGAATGCTCGAGTACAACTGCTAAGTTGTAAGTAAATGTTAGGCGATTTATAAAACGTATTCATTGTCAGTAAAGAGTCTTTTTTTTGGATCGGACACCATAAAGGTAATAAAACACCGTACAGGTAATAAAAAACAGACAATCGCAAATGAAAACTTATTGTAATTGCATCATGTAGCTAAGATAATCAATAAAGATTTATTGTAATTTGTTGTTAAATTTTTACAGTAGATTTACTTTTAAAAGAAAATGACCACTGCTTACAAACTTTTGGATGGTAGTATATATATATATATATATATATATATATATATATATATATATATATATATATATATATATATATATATATATATATATATATATATATATTATTTATATATATATATATATATATATATATATATATATATATATACATATATATATATATATATATATATATATATATATATATATATATATATACATATATATATATATATATATATATATATATATATTACTATACTATATAGACTTACGAGGGTCGTTCCAAAAGTTTTCTGCCAACAAATAAAACGCAAGATTAGAGTTTTTTTTTTACTTTTCTACACAGTACATTTAGTTCAACGATTCTCTAACATTTTAAAACCCTCATTATACTAAGATGTCTCCAATTCTGTCAAATAAGCATTCGTCTCAGCTTTAACTTCGTGATTCGAAGTGAATTTTCATTCAGTCAGCCATTTCTGCAGGTTTGGAAACAAGAAGTAATCGCTGGGAGCCAAAACCGGTGAATACGGTGGATGTGGAAGCACTTGGAAGCGAAAGTCATGCAGCTTTGTAGCAACAATCCGAAACGCGTGTGAAGGCGCATTATCATGATGAAAAAGCAAAGCGAGATATGGACATTCACTTGCATAGCACCCTCCAGTTGGTCCAATAGTCAAGCAAAATACTCCCCGGTGATGGTTCTATCTTTCTCCAGGTAGTCTATGAGCACAACATCATGAGAATCTCGAAAAACCATAGCCCTGACTTTTTCTGCAGACGAAAACGTTTTTGCTTTCTTGGGCACACTTTCACCTGCCCCACCCAGTGTTTCAACTATTCCTTCATCTCTGACGTGTAATGATGAATCCATGTTTCATCCACTGTTACGGAACGTCAAAGCAATTTACTGGAATTATGTTTACACAAATTGTTGATTGTTGCCAAACCTGCCACCGATCGAGCGGAAACCTTTCTCATACCCAAAACATCGTGTAAAATGTGATGAATACGGCTTATCGAAATGTTTACAATGTCAACGAGATTGCATACTTTCAGTCAACGATCATTTAGTACGCTGTTGTGAATTTTTGTCCCAATCTCGTCGGTTGTAGAGGTTTTCGAGCATCCTAAGCGTTTATCATCATGAATTACCATACAACCACGTTTAAATTCAGCAGCCCACTTTTTAATTGTCGAAAACGAAGGAAAACAATCATTTAATGTGACATTTAAGTCTTTTTTAATTTCCGTAGGAGTTAAACTTTTCAAAACGAAGTATTTTATAACAGCTCGCACTTCAATTTATCAATTTTTTAGAAAATGTTAAAACTTGTTTGTTTACACTATCGTTACAAAAGACAGTTAAGACACCTGCATCTAAAACTTCACAGCACGTCATCTAGTAGATAACACCTAACAAATATCATAATAACTTGGTCATCTTGGCGCCATAACTGTGTCATATCGAGAACTTTTGGAACGACCCTCATATACCCATTTTATAACCATAAATTTTGTCAGGGACTGGCGATGGCTGTGATTTTACATGCAAGTCGGTAATACCACTACAGGCGTCTCATTTTACCCTTCGAAAGTACGCGTGCAACGTACGCAATTGAGCTCAATTTTTCTTTTCTTTTGTCGCCAAGGAATGAAGAAAATACGAAAACCATGTTGCTATTTTAACGTTATTCCAACTGGGTAAAAGTGCACGGGAGTTTTTTGTTTAAAATCATTACCAGTTACCGAAAGATTCGTACATTGCAAGTTATAAAATGTGGTTGATAGACCACGGCAAAGCTGTGCTTACATTTTCCGAACAAAAGTCGTGCGTTCCTGTATCGACCAAGTACGAAGCGTCTTAAAAAAAATGTCTCCAATTATGAGAAAAAAATTAGAATTAAAAAGAGCTTTTGATAACACAACGTTGGGTCGAAAGCAAGGTCATATCATTATTAAAGTTCTAAACTATCCTTCTAGTATCCCAAATCTGAACCCACTTGACGACAGACTCTAAGGTATTTTCGAAGGACCATCTTATCGAAGATTATGAACAAAATAACTGCGGACATTTTCATTAACTCTATATGGTTTTAAAGTACTTATAATGTAGTTTTTAGTTAAATATTTTTAAAATTGTTGCATTGAGTCTTTAGCGAAATATTTTCATTAGGAGTACTAATAGAATACTGTATATGTACTACTGGATTTTAAATTTCGGATGGTTGTAAAATGTGTGTGTGTAAAATGTAGATCTGAAGAAGCTGCATCGACAGCGAAACGCGTCATCACAATTTAAATAAACCAGTTGAAATTGACTAAAAACAGTCTTTTATTATATATTTACTGGATTTTAACATATATTAAATATATTGATTGAATCTAGATCGTAATCAATGTACATAATTGTATACCAACAGCAATAGCTACAACTGACTTTTCGTTACTTTGTTGTATCTTTTATAGTATCTATCTAGCGGGAAACACGGCCATAAAGATATCTCATAAAAAGGTAAAAACACGGAGATTTTGTTTAATGTCGCGTCCCGATCGTAGCATAAAATTTAAAAAAATAAAAATCTATTGTCCGTTTATTAGTGTATATTAACACAGAATGTTTTTTAAGATGGTGCATTATATTATCCACTAAAACAAATCCTTGGGTAATATAGCGAAACAAAAATGCTAAGTTCTGCTGTGCTGATAACGCCGTGCTGATAACGTCGACCTAAGATATTACCAACTTAACAAGCCATCAACCATATTGACAGCCAAAACAAGACGCATAGCAACATCTAAAACACTATTATTATACAATAGATAAATAGATATATCGAGTTTTAATGGTCTTGACACACAAGTTAGAAGCTCTAGTGCAAGGGTGCTCAAACTCGAACTGCTGGCGATCTACCTCCATATTGTTAGACTACGATCGATCGACTCTGAGAGGCTGCAAGTAAGTGTGATGCAGGATTGTCGTCTAGGTAGGGTGTATCGTGGCATAGATATTAGTTTTCCGCACAATATGCATTTTTTTAGTCAAGGTAAGTGTAGGTCAGCTCTAAAATGTCAATAAAAAAACTCATAATTATTCAAAATTGCGAGTTTATTGGTTCTTACAAAACAAACGAGTTCTAGTGTCTAAACTTAACTAAAGAGTGACTTTGGATGTTAAAGTGTGGCACTGCATGTCCTCAGCATACTTTTCATAAGATGGTACGTAATTACCGAGTGCTAATCGCAAGCACGATGACATATGTTCGTCAGTTAGTCGATTGCGATATTTTAACTTAATTATCTTCATTTCAGAAAATGCAGACTCGCACAAGTAAGTTGACACAAACATTGCCGTCAGTTGAAGGGCGATTTGCCTTAGATTCGGATGTTTATCTTCAGATATAAAACACCAGAATTTTGTATCAGATGCTGCGGCTTTGAGATGTATATCTGATATAATCTGCACTAACTCATTTTCAACAGAACATGAGTCCATGTTAAACTGACTTGCTATTTCATTAGCTAATTCCTCAATGTTTTTACACGAAAAAGGATAACTCATAAATGATGTGATATTTGCCAATTTACTGAAATCATAAAAACGTATTTCGAATTGGCCCAAAATATTTGATAATTCTGCCTCATAAATATCATAATTCAACTGAGGAATCCTTGCTTTCAAAGACGGAAAATTTTTCAGATCCTTTCTTTTCAGTTGATCTATCATAAGTTGCAATTTACTTTTGAATGCGTTTATTGCGCTAATCATCTCAATAATAGTTTTTCCTTTACCTTGAAGCTCCAAATTAATGGTGTTTAAATGCATTGTGCTGTCTGTCAAAAATGCCACATCAGTCAGCCATTTTCCGTTTTTCAGCATCTGAGTGTCATCACCTCTTTCGTCCAGAAAAGCTGTTATTTCGGGCAATAATTCTTGAAACCTTTCTAGGAATTTTCTGCGACTCAACCACCTGACGTCCGTGTGAAGAACTAAATCAGTGTGTTCAGCTGACTCACTATCTTCCAACTGCAATTTAAAGAGCCGTCGTTGCAAGCTACGTGCACGGATAGAATTCACAATTTTTATTGCAATGCCCATAATCTCCTCCATGTTTAAAACTTTTGAACATAAAACTTGTTGATGTATAATACAGTGGAAGGAGAAAAATGAAGGGAAGTCATCATTAGCTCGACACAATGCCACAAAAGCGTTTTTGTTTCCAGTCATTGCTGGTGCTCCATCGGTTGTAATGCACAGTAGTTTATATATTGGTAGCTTGTAGTTTGTTACAAAATTGAAGAAAACGTCATATATATCTTCGCCACGGGTCTTTCCTTTCAGAGGAATCATTGTCAAAAACTCTTCCTTAGCCGACATGTCATTGAATACCATTCGAATAAAAATACACAGCTGGGCAGTGTCTGTCATATCGGTGAATTCGTCGAACTGTAAAGTAAAGTATGTACATTCCATGATATCATGTTTTAGTTTATCTGCCATGTCCTGACTCATGACTTCAACACGCTTTGTGACAGTCGGTCGAGATAACTGAAGTTCTCTAATAGCAGACATAATCTCTGTTTTATTTTTAAAATCTCCAAATAAAGTCTCACTCACTTCAATAAATGCTTCCTTCACAACCAATCCATCATCAAATGGTTTCTTGTGTTTCGCCAATATATGAGATATTTTAAATGACGCGATCGTTGCAGCTTTTGATTGTTTGGCTGGTCTTGTGAACATGGTTTGTTCTTTTTTCAAACAAGTTATCAAATCACATACTTTTCGTTTTCTTAATTCACTCTGTGACGGAAAATCCTTTTCATAGTTTTTATGAACCGTTTTATGATGCCTCTCTAAGTTCCCACGCTTAGGTATTGCAACTGACGCACGGCAAATGAGACAAATGCACTTATCCTTTACCATACAAAAGAAAAATTCTTCCTCCCAATCGTTATTAAAATGATAAGTTTTACTTTTCTTCGCCGCACTCATTTTGGACTATTTATTAATAAACTTTGTATCGATGTATCGCCCTCAAGTTACAACTCAGACTGACTCCTATTCCTGCAGGCGCAACATTTATATCGGCGCGAACGATGTCTCGAATGTTCCCGTCAAACACGCCGCCCGAAGTTTCTAGAAAAATCGGCGGGAATCAAAAACGCGGCTTTTCTTTGACAAGTACCGCGCGTTCCTTTAATAAAGCCGCCTTTTGCTGCTAGCAGGGGGTTTATTACGATAAAAGAAAGTGATGAGGGGGTTATTCTGGCCTAATTGTGGATCGAATAAATTTTAGTAGTTTATTCATTACCTTTTTTTTTAGTTACCTAAAACAAAATCTGTGAATAGTTCTATATCGGAATTTTTTTCTCTCTCAAAAAGCACTCGCGATCGACTTGTCGATCGCAATCGACCGTTTGAGCACCCCTGCTCTAGTGTGTTATTTCGGTCAGTTTCGCAGTGAGAATCATTATGATTTGAGGGTCATACTAGGTATAATAGAAAATACTGTAACTAAGTATAACTAATGTTCAAAAATATATCCCATTTAAGATCTTGCAAATCCTAAAACATATTTCGTGCTTGATTTTACTAAATAATTTTCTAAAATTACCCTAAACACCACGGTCTCTGTAGAATCCTCCTGAACCCGACCTTCTTTTTGAAACAACGCTAAACCAATGATATATACCATACATATATATATATATATATATATATATATATATATATATATATATATATATATATATATATATATATATATATATATGTATATATATATATATATATATATATATATATATATATATATATATATATTTATATTTTATATTATATATATATATATATATATATATATATATATATATATATATATATGTATATTTATTTATTTATTTATCTCCCTCCGCCCCCTCACGCCCTGCCAGCCATACGGAAACAGGTTTCTCGTTACTATCTTTACCTTTTATACCCGGTCTTACTTCAAAATTAGTTCTTATGTTAAGATTGCCAAATATTATTTATATAAAAACAAACGCATTTTTAGCAAATTGAAATCTTCACTACCCATCCTTTCAATGTCAGATATTGTCTACTCCATTTCCTGTCTTAATTGTCCCGCTGTGTACATCGGACAGACGTCACAGTCTCTCAATCGCTGCATCGCATTACATAAAAGTGACACCAGATGTCTTCCTCAAGGGTGTGCACTGGCGATCCACTCTCTCGATAATGGACATTCCTTCAATTTCAACGAACCAAAGATTCTTCATTTTCAAAAAAACCTTCTTAGAAGAGAATTTCTTGAGATGTGCTATATCAACGAAAATCCCCACAACATTAATAAAAGAACTGATCTTGACGGTTTGAGCAACATATATAGTTTTCTCCTCTCTTGTGATTTACCTTCCCCACATAATATCTCTGGGTCGTCATTCTCGTCATAGTTCTTCGCTTTCAGTATTCTATAGCTCTCTACCGTTACGTATTTGTCTTCTGGGTGTCCCTTCTTTGGGTACATATTCTCATGGTTCCCGTGAAATTCTTTACAATTACGTTCCCATTTTTATTAAAATTGCTTAGTAAAGGGTGTTTTTTATAGAGGTATAAAACTTTAAGTTGGCAACACTTTTTTAACTGGCGGCCATTTTGTCAGCTGTCAAGTGATTTATGTTTAGTTTGGTTTGGCATTTCAACATGAATAGACTGACGCCTGAACAACGCTTCCAAATTGTGCAAATTTATTTTGAAAATCATGGTTCTGTTCGAAATACGTATCGCGCACTACGTCCATTTTACGGTCAACATAATCGTCCATCAGAGCAATTAATTCGATTAACTATGGAACGTTTTCGCATCACGTTTACTCTAAATGACAATACGCATCCACAGCGACGTCGTACAGTGCGTACAGAAGAAGTCATTGCTGCTGTAGAGCGTAGCGTAGAGGAAGACCCGAATCAGTCTTTCCGCCATCGTGCACAGGAATTGGATATGTGTCCATCCACTTTATGGAAGATTTTGCGGAAAGATCTTGGTTTGCGTGCTTACAAAATCCAACTCGTGCAACAATTGAAGCCACACGATCACCTAGCAAGGCGTAGATTCGGTGAATGGGCCCAATACAAGATTGCCGTTGATCCCGATTTTCATAAACGAATTTTGTTTAGCGATGAAGCTCACTTTTGTTTGAATGGATACGTCAATAAACAAAACTGCCGTATTTGGAGTGATGATAATCCTCAAGTGTATGTTGAGACACCGTTACATCCAGAAAAACTGACTGTTTGGTGTGCTTTATGGGCTGGTGGAATCATTAGTCCGTACTTCTTTAAAAACGATGCTGGTCAGAACGTTACAGCCAATGGTGACCGCTATAGAGCCATGATTACTGACTTTTTCTTTCATCAATTGAACAACCATGATGTGCAGGAGCTGTGGTTTCAACAAGACGGCGCAACATGTCACACAGCTCGTGCCACAATTGATTTATGGAAGGAAACGTTTGGTAACCGCATAGTTTCACGTTTCGGACCCGTGAATTGGCCTCCAAGATCGTGCGATTTAACGCCGCTAGACTATTTTCTGTGGGGATATGTGAAGTCGCTAGTTTACGCCGATAAGCCCGAAACGATTGACCACTTGGAGGACAACATTCGCCGCGTTATTGCCGATATACGGCCACAAATGTTGGAAAAAAGTCATCGAAAATTGGACCTCCAGATTAGACTACGTCCGAGCCAGCCGTGGCGGTCATATTCCAGAAGTCATATTTAAATTATAATGCCAGAAGATTATCTTTCGAATAAAGTAAATTTCATGTCAATTTAAAAAAATTCATCTTTGTTTTATTCCATTTCAAAGTTCTATACCTCTATAAAAAACACCCTATATATACCAAATAAATAAAACCCTCTTCACTCTTCAGCTCCTTTTCCAATTCCCCTATTCTCCTCTCAAGAAGAAAAATCATTTTTTCCCTACGCCACTTATTTTCCATACCGTTGAAAAATTGCGTTTCCAATGGGTACTTTTCCTTTTATACCAAAATTCCATTCTAATGACGTAGTACCTAATTTGTACTTAACCAGTTCTTTCCTGGTTATTCAACCTTTTTTCCCTTTTATTTTGAGTGATTTCTTACTTCTGTCAGATGGTTGTCCTTTGTCAGCGCCTTGTCAAACTTGTCATTTCTCTTATCAGATCGCAGGTGGTTAATTAATTTTGATTTTTCAGCATCTAAGGTTTCTAATGGCATCTTTGCTGTAAATGCCATATTTTTAAATTAATATATTAGTGAATAGTGGCTGTTTTATTTCAGTGTTGGTCTTTGTTGTGACAATTGTTGTTTATGGTCATTCTTGTTAGGTTAATTCGCACACTGCATGTGAGTCACTTGCAATTTTTATTTTGGTACTTCTTCATAATAATAATAATAATAATAATAATAAAAAGAACACAGAAACCTTCACATCGGTTACATAGACTATACAAAAGCCTTCGACTCCATTCCCTACAGCTGGTTAATCAGAGCCCTAGAAATCTATAAAATCAACCAACACCTCAGGCAATTTCTCGCTCAAATTATGAAAACATGGAAAACCAAAATACGCCTAGAAACACAAACCGAGCGCATCCAAACAGAAGAGCTGTACATCAGACGGGGTATATTTCAGGGAGACTCGCTCAGCGCTCTGTCTCAATCCACTCTCAAATATACTAAACAGAACAGAGCATGGCTTCAATATCAGACACCAAAAAGTGAATCGACATAAAATAAACCACCTCCTATATATGGATGACATAAAACTCTACGCTGCCACAAAAACACAGCTGAAAGAACTCCTCAAAATCACAGAAATATTCACCTTAGATGTCAATATGGAATTTGGTATAAGTAAATGCAAAGTGCTCCACATTAACAAAGGCCAATGGAAGTACCACCATGAGACAGAAACCATCAACAATGAAACACTCGATAACATGTTCGACAAAGAAACATACAAATATCTAGGCTTCCAACAAAGCACCAAACTCAACCACACTCACATCAAAACAGAGCTCAGAACCGAATTCAAAAACAGACTGACGAAACTTTTACAAACAAAACTCAACTCTAAGAATCTCACTAAAGCCATCAACACGTTCGCTATACCTATACTCACATATTCATTTGGTATCATCAAATGGTCACAAACAGACATAGAAAATATTCACATCCTTATACGATCTCAATTCACCAAATACAGGAAATTACACCCCAACGCATGCAAAGAAAGACTTACCATCGAGAGGAAGGCAGGAGGAAGAGGAATTATAGACATCAGATCATTACACACAAAACAAATACAAGCACTTAGGAAATTCTTTCACACCAAGCAAACCAGCCTCCACACAGCAACAGTCAAAGCAGACAAAAACTATACCCCACTCGACTTATCCCGGGTAGACCACTCAGCAGATACACACAGGCACACCCAATTACAACAGGAAAAGATGAAAACGTGGTCAGAAAAAACACTCCATGGAAAACACAGATACCACATAGAACAAGACCACGTAAATAAAAAAACAATCATACACCTGGTTACGGGATGGGCAGCTATTCCCGGAAACAGAAGGCTTCTTACTTGCCATCCAGGATAAAGTCATATTAACCAGAAACTACCAAAAGCATATCATCAAAGACCCAACTATTTCAGAAGACAGATGCAGAAAATGCCACCAGCAGAAAGAAACGATCGAACACATAACAAGCGGATGTAAAATATTAGCCGGAACGGAATACACAGCCAGACATGACTCAGCGGCAAAAGTAGTTCACCAAGCACTAGCTACAACAGACAAGCTCATAGAAAACAGATCCCTACTACAAATACACACCAACATCCGTACTTGAAAATAAATATTACAAACTCTACTGGGACATCAGTATCCATACAGATAAAACAGTCTCCGCCAATAGACCCGATATTACTTTTCAGTGCAAAAAAGAAAAAGTCACCTATCTAATTGACATAGCTGTGCCCAACGACACAAACATCCAAACGAAATACACAGAAAAAATTTCCAAATACACAGACCTTGCAACGGAAATAAAAAGGCTATGGAAACAAGAAAAAGTCATCATTGTCCCCCTCATTATATCAGCCACAGGCCTTACACCAACAACATTCACACCACACTTAGTACAATTAGGACTCAACACAAACATACACAAAAACATTCAGAAGTCAGTGATTTTGAAAACATGTAACATTGTCAGATCATTCCTTAATACACAATGGTAATGCGTTTGTAATGACTTGGTTTGCACCCATCAGCCAAACATGGAACCACATTGACCAAATGTCAGAAAGAAAAACAAAAATAATAATAATAATAAAATTTCACAGCAAGCAAACCAGCCTTCACACAGCGGCAGTAAAAGCAGACAAAAACTACACACCTCTCGACTTATCCCGGGCAGACCACTCAGCAGACACATACAGTCACACCCAATTACAACAGGAAAAGATAAAAACGTGGTCAGAGAAAACACTCCACGGAAAACACAGATACCACATAGAACAAGACCACATAAATAAAAAACAATCATACACCTGGTTACAGGATGGGCAGCTTACTTGCCATTCAGGATAAAGTTATATTAACCAGAAACTACCAAAAGCATATCATCAAAGGCCCGACTATTGCAGAGGACAGATGTAGGAAATGCCACCAGCAGAAAGAAACGATCGAACACATAACGACCGGATGTAAAATATTAGCCGGAACAGAGTACACAGCCAGACATGATTCAGCTGCCAAAGTGGTTCACCAAGCACTAGCCACAACATACAAACTCATAGAAAACACAGATCCATACTACAAATACACACCAACATCCATACTTGAAAATAAAGATTACAAGCTCTACTGGGACATCAGTATCCATACAGATAAAACAGTCTCCGCCAATAGACCCGATATTACTTTTCAGTGCAAAAAAGGAAAAGTCACCTATCTAACTGACATAGCTGTCCCCAACGGTACGAACATCCAAACGAAATACACAGAAAAAATTTCCAAATACACAGACCTTGCAACGGAAATAAAAAGGCTATGGAAACAAGAAAAAGTCATCATTGTCCCCCTCATTATATCAGCCACAGGCCTTACACCAACAACATTCACACCACACTTTGTACAATTAGGACTCAACACAAACATACACAAAAACATTCAGAAGTCAGTGATTTTGAAAACATGTAACATTGTCAGGTCATTCCTTAATACACAATGGTAATGCGTTTGTGCTGACTTAGTTTGCGCCCGTCAGCCAAACATGGAACCACATTGACCAAATGTGAGAAAGAAGAACTTTTTTGTAATAATAATAATAATGTACGTTTCTTGATAGCAACAATACTTTTAAACAACAATAAGAATTTATCAATAATTATAAGATTGAAATTAAAATTACAAATTAAAAATTAATAATTAAAAATTAAACTTAACAATAATAATTTTCCATGCCCAACTTTCCTTATTGGTTGCTTCGTTATCTCTTTTTCAATTTGTGCCCTGATGAAGGTCCCAACCTAGGACCGAAATATTGGCTAAATGAATATAGTGTGAACATCTGTTGTTGCCCATTTGCCGAATTCCCCAACTATTTTCATATCTTAGGATTTTGTTAGATACGGCAACTTTTGCTTTCACTCTCTTTATTATATATATATATATATATATATATATATATATATATATATATATATATATATATATATATATGTATATACAATGTGTCTTAAAAAGTTTATTTTACATATTACAAAAAAATTTATTCTTGATAAAAAAAGTTTTGCGTCACATGGATATCCATAATCAAGCACCAAAAGTTTAAAATATTTGATGGTATACAGGGAAAATAAAAATAATTATTTATAATGAAGAGTACAGTATATTTAAATTTAAATATAGAGCAAAATATTAATTGAAAATGTTAATAGAAACGAAAAAATTATGCTCACGTTTAGATTTGTGGCCTTCCTAGTTAAAAATTCAAAAAACTCCAGCAAAACACGTCAGTAATTGTTGGATTATTTATTGAATAAAAGAAAACGAAATCACTACAAATTTTAGGCTGAAAATAAAATTAACATATCTTTGGAAATACCTAACAAGTATCAATAAACTTCAAAGCTAACGTCAGCTTGTATTTACAATAATTAGAAATGCCAGTAAAATTGATTGTTGAAGATAAAATTAAAATTGTTCTCATAGTTGGAGATAATTATAAAACTTTTAGAGAAGCAGCACAAATCTTTAATAATAGACACCCCGCTAAACCTTTACGCTTCACAATTGTAAAATATCTAATAAATAGATTCAAGATTTATGGAAGTGTTGAAAATAAATTTAAAAAGAAACATCAGGCATGGGTTTCAAATGAAGATAATTAAAATCAAGTAGAAAAGCCAAAAGATTCACTTCGGAAAAGATCAGCTTTATTAAATGTGAGTAAAACTACAGTTGCGAGAATTTTAAGTTCAAATAAATTTAAACCATACAAACCCCAATTTACCCATACTTTAAAAGCAGGAAATTTTGAACGAATATTTGAATTTTGTTCTTGGTTTCAAGGAGTGTTGGAAGATAACAGGTTTATGGCAAGATAAATACTTTTTTCTGGCGAAGCGACATTTACGCCTAATGGGACAGTAAGTTCTCAAATCTATCGCTGGTGGAGCAATGTTAATCCTAACTTCAGTACCCAAACTTGAGATCAATACTCGTTTAAAACCAATATATTTTATTTATTTATTTATTTATTTACGGTTCATTAGAACCTAATTTAACTGTCGAATAGGCATATTCTTACAATGTCGATATAATAGTTGCTTAAACTTATTTATGGTTTCACAATTTTTAATATTATTTGGTAGGTCATTAAAATGTTCTTTATAATAAAGATTTGCTCGATCAGCTTCATTTGTAATTCCCACCACTCGGAAGTCATTTCGTCCTCTGGTGTTGTAGTTGTGTATCTGATTGTCGTATCTAATTTTCTCGGTCAAATATGTGGGACAATTTTCTATCTTTATATTATAGATGAATTTCATTGCGTAATAAAATAAGCTCTGCTTTACACTCAGCCAATTTGATCGATCTAACATATCTTTTATGTGCGTATCTCTAGGCTTCCGCAATATAAATCTCATTGCCTTGTTTTGAAGTTTTTGCAGTAGTTTTATTTGTGTATCTTTAGGAAGAAATAAAATGTGGCTCAATTATGCTTCTATATATTAATATTTTATGGTATTCACTTATGATGTGGCAGTTCTATACATGAGATAAAGTTTTTGGTTTATTTTATTCACTAAATATTGAAAGTGTACATCAAATTTAAGTTTACAATCTGTCATTATACCCAAGTATTTAATTTCGTTTACTGTTTCTATTTCACGATTATTTATGTATAATTTATGATTATTATTATAGTTATTGTGTGATATTATCATATATTTAGTTTTATCTGTATTTAGTTTTAACATATTTATACACATCCACTTGTAAAGAATATTCATATCAGACTGCATTTTATTAATAGCCACATCCAAACTAACATCACTAATTGCAATCAGTGCATCGTCTGCAAATAGTCTAACATCCCCGTACTTTAAACCGTCTTTAATGTCATTTATGTATATGAGAAACAGTACCGGCGCAAGGACAGAGCCTTGCGGTAGACCAATATTCACTGGTATCGCTGATGATGTCGTGTTTCCAATTTTTGTTTGTTGCTTTCTATTCGATAGATAATCTTCAAACCATTTTAATTACATATCACGCACTCCAATTTTGTGTAGTTTCATAAGCAATAATTTTCTGTCTATAGTTTCAAATGCTCTTTTTAAATCTATGAAAGTTGATACAATGTATTTTTTATTCATCAAATCTTCACGCCATTCACTTATATCATAATTAATTGCAGTTTCACATGAGTGTTTGCTTCTAAAACCCGATTGCTCTGGAATAATAATATTGTTATCATTCAAATATTGCAGTAACTGATTTTTTATCACTGTTTCAAGGATTTTTTCGTCACTTGGAAGCGTATTTATTGGCCGCATCTCTTCAGGTTTTATAGTATATTTTATTTTTTCAATTGACACAATTTTGAAAATTTTCCATTCGTTAGGCACTTTTCCTTATAGCATGCTATTATTAATGATATTGGCGTAAAAAAAAGCCGTGTACGTTATAGAATGTTTAATTACACCTTCAGATAAAATATACTTACCGCCAATTTTATTTTTAAATTTTTTAACTATGGTGTGGAATTTTTAAAGATCGACTAGTTGGACCATTCTTTTTTCGAAATAATATGAATGCTGAACTAGAATTTCTAAATAAAGAGTGCCGAGAGTTTCTTAATCGCCTACCAATAATTGAAAGACAACGGGTACCAACAGGATGATGCACGATGTCACAGTACGAGAAATTTTCGAGATTATCTACACCACTTTTTTAACGGTAGAGTAATAGGGAAGTCTGTGCAGTTTACTTGGCCCCCAAGGTCTCCGGACATCACCCCTCTAGACTTTTTTTTATAGGGCTACTTAAAAGAAAAGTATATCTTAAGAAGCCATTAGGGAAACATGTGAAGCTATAACTCCTGACATAATTAAAGATGTAATAAAATATTTTTCTTGAAGAAAAATCACCTGTTTAAAAAAGGACGGTGGATACACTGAAGCACTAGTGCAATAAAGTTAAAATTAATCCATATATTTAGTTGTTATGTTATTTACGCAGTAATTAAGTTGCAATTTCAAAATAAAATGATATTAGCACAAATTTATTATGGATGTAATTGTTGCAAAGCAGATCAAAAGGTTATCAAATTTTTAACAAAATTATGATGCAATCATAATCAGTGCACTAGTTTTTAATTAATTTCGTTTTTTCTTTATTCAATAAATAATCCGACAATTACTGACGTGTTTACTGGGGTTTTTTTGAATTTTTTACTAGGAAGGCCACAAACATGAGCATAATTTTTAGTTCCTATTAACATTTTCATATTTTGCTCTGTATTTAAATTTAAACACACTTTACTCTTCATTATAAATCATTATTTTGTATTTTCCCTGTAAACCATCAAATAGTTTAAACTTTTGATGCTTGATTATGGATTTCCATGAGATGCAGAACTTTTTATCAAGAATAAATTTTTTTGTAATATGTTAGATAAACTTTCTCTCCATTTGTATAAAAGTTTTTGGAATACACTGTACATATGTATATATACAGAATTAGAAAAATACCAATCACTAACAGATCGTACTGCACCAGACGAATAACATAGGTAAGTTGGGAATGTGGAATCTTTGGCACAATGACACTACTCAGTATATATCACCACTACACCAAACACTTTATTTTTGCACTCGACGCGCGTTTCGCTAACCATGTTAGCTTCATCAGGAGCGATGATTGACTAAAGGTAAACTACATATCTACCCTATTTATACTTAGCCTAACCCTAGAATTACTCAAGCGGAACTAATGACATAGGCAAGGCCATCAGTTCCGGTCTAGTAACCAGTAGAGGGGACTATAAGGAATAGGCCCTCTGTCTTTATTTAAACTACTTTTACATTTTATGATTTCCATACTTTCGTATGCGTTCAACAATCTCCTATCAGATACATTTTTTATTAATCTTAGATTATCCAATGTTACAGTATGATCAGCTTCAAGGGCATGTTCGGCAATGCTAGACTTTTCTGTTCTATTGTATCTTAAGTGTGCTAAATGTTCTTTAAATCGTGTTTTAATTGACCTTTTAGTTTGCCCAACATACTTTTTGTCACAATCATTACAACTAATTTCATAAATTCCACTTTTCTCACAATTGGGAATCTTATCTTTGGGATTTCCTAAGATATTCCTCAGATTGTCTGATGACTTATAGACTAAGGTGAGGCCTACCTTATTAAATACCTTATTGAGTCCCTTGCTATATTTCGGATTATATGGTATGGAGACATACTTGGTGTTATTTTCTTCGCGTGTAAAAAAGGTGGAATTCTGAATATTAGACCTAAATTTATGTCTATTTATTAGCTTATTTACTAAGTCATCGTCATAACCATTAACTCTAGTTATATTTCTAATACGATTCCTTTCTTTATTAAAGTTTACTCTATTCAGAGGGAAAGTGACCAAACGATGAACTAAAAAATGTATTGAGGCTAATTTATGTTGTTTGCAATGAAATGAATCATTAGGAATATATCTATCTGTTATTGTGTCCTTCCTATAGATATCAAATTCTAATCTATTATTATTTTTAATAATTAAAATATCTAGAAAAGGCAATTGTCCTTTGTTCTCAATTTCGTACGTGAATTTAATTGAATCATACCGGCTATTTAATTTAGAAACAAAATCATCATCATGATATTTTCGCGATTTTTGATACAAAGAAAGCAATTTTTTGTTATTTTACTGGTTTACGGGATAAGCAGAGAGAACCAAAGCCAGCCATTTTTGGCCGTTTTGTGTATTTTCCTTGTGGTTCCTTATATAGTTAACAACAGTATATTGGGGAATGTCCCTGTGTGCTAATGACTGCTTGTTTTGTTATAAAAAACCACTTTGGTGAGTCAATCATTTTTTCTTTCTTTTCATGCCTTTTTTTGTGTTTTCTCAATCATATAAATGTACTCAAAAAAGAAATTTTTCACTTAACAGTAAAAAGAAAAGAGAAAATTTTGTCTTCCGAGATGTCCTGAAGAAGAAATAAATATAATTTCGAAAGCTTGACTGACAAAAAAGGTTGTTTCACTATCCTAGGCCATAAATATTTAAATATAGACTGCAGCCCCACTAAATTGAGAATATATTTTTCTTAACTAGTCAGTCGCGACTACTATATATATATATATATATATATATATATATATATATATATATATATATATATATATATATATATATATATATATATATATATATATATATATATTTATATATATATATATATATATATATATATATATATATATATATATATTATATATATATATATATATATATATATATATATATATATATATATATATATATATATATATAATATATATAAATGCAACGTCTCTCTGTCTGTCTGTCTGTCTGTCCGTTAGTGCGCTTATCACTGGAGAACTACTTATCTGATTTACGCACTTTTTTTTTTAAAACATACATATGTTCTCTGGCCAGGTTATAGGCTATATTTTATTACGATAGGTAGCATAAGGAATGAGCAGTGACGTAAAATAGTAAATGAAGTCGGAAAATAGTTTGCCGCTAGCGCGTTCCCTTGCAATAAACAGCCTAAACCATTAAATATGGAACAATATTATGTAGCAGAGAATATCTATAATCTATAATATATGTAAAATGCAATGTCTCTCTGTGTGTCTGTCTGTCCATTAGTGCGTTTATCACGCGAGCACCACTTATCCGATTTACCTGTCTTTTTTTAAATTCATATATATATATATATATATATATATATATATATATATATATATATATATATATATATATATAGTCACACCTGCACTTGGCCGGGTAATAGAAGAAAAAAATCTGACACTTGTGATTTGGTAATTAGTTTATTACATATCTAAGGATGTAAAAAAATAAATTAAACAGTAATTATGATAATAATGGTATCCTAAGAGATGATAATGATCAACATTAAATTTCTTTAGCTTGTTAAAGTAGGTTCCTCCTGAAATCCGATGACAAGACTTTTCAATGCATTCGCCACAATCTTAATTCTCTCATCTATAATATATATAAAATGCAACGTCTCTCTGTCTGTCTATCTGTCCGTTAGTGCGCTTATCCCACGAGAACCACTTATCCGATTTACGTGATTTTTTTAATTCATACATATGTTCTCTGACCAGGTTATAGATATATATTTTATTACAACTATTGATGCAATGTATCTGTCTGTATGTCTGTCCCTTAGTGCGCTTATCACTGGAGAACCACTTATCCGATTTACGTGCTTTTTTTTAAACATGCTAAACCATTAAATATGGAACAATATCAAGGAGCAAAGAATATCTATAATATATATATATATATATATATATATATATATATATATATATATATATATATAATGCAACGTCTCTCTGTCTGTCTGTCTGTCTGTCCATTAGTGCGCTTATCACTGGAGAACCACTTATCCGATTTACGTGCTTTTTTTTTAAACATACGTATGTTCTCTGGCCAGGTTATAGGATATATTTTATTACGTTAGATGACTTAAGGAATAAGCAGTGACGATAATAGGGAATCAAGTCGGAGAAAAGTTTGCCGTTAGCGCGTTCTCTTGCAATACACTGCCTAAAGCATTAAATATGGAACAATATCATGTAGCAAAGAATATAATATATATAAAATTCAGCGTCTCTCTGTCTGTCTGTCTGTCTGTTAGTGCGCTTATTACTCGAGAACCACTTATCTGATTTACGTGTTTTCATAAATTTATACATATGTTCTATATAATTCGATATAAGCCTAAATAATGGGAGATAAGGTGAGATAATGGGAGATAAGGAGAAATAATGGAAGATAAGGAGAAATAATGGGAGATAAGCAGAGATAAGTCTAGATAATGGGAGTTATGGTGAGATAATGGGAGATAAGGAGAAATAATGAGAGATAAGGAGAAATATTGCGAGATAAGTCGAGATAAGCCTAGATAATGGGAAATAAGGTGAGATAATGGGAGATAAGGAGAAATAATGGGAGATGAGCAGAGATAAGCCTAGATAATGGAAATTATGTAGAGATAATGGGAGATAAGGAGAAATATTGGGAGATAAGGGGAAATAATGGGAGATATTTTTTATTACGTTGGGTAACATAAGGAATAAGCTGTGACGATAGCAGTGAATCAAGTCTACGCGAGCGGAGCCGCGGGCCCGGCTAGTATATATATATATATATATATATATATATATATATATATATATATATATATATATATTTATATATGTATATATATGGTATATGTATATACAATTCCTCACGCCTTACAGGCGTAGAATAAATGGAGCAGCATTTCTTCGTCTTATCTTCTACATTCCTCCACATCTAACAATGCTATATACACTTACAGTGTCCCGTAAGAATCCTAACAAGGGACAGTAGTTTTCTTAAGGAGACGTAGCCCTTCAGTTTGTGCCTTTCTCAGAAGCAGGATATAAAATCTTTGGCTTGCCTGCGACCTGGATCTCAATACCATTCCTTTTTAGAGCACTGATCTTTAAAAGGTGTCCCTACCGGTGACTTAGATATATCCCAAATTTTTTCAGGTGTTTGTCGGTCTTGAGTCTAGCGAGCTTGTCCTCCATCCCATTGTCCTGTACCTTTTCAGTGTAGGCTTAGAAATTACCGTGCCGCATGATTATCTGGACAAGCACCTGCTGTTGTTGCTTCTCTCATCGCAGATTCTACTTCTGTCCATCTGAAAGCTCTACGATCTATTTACAAATTTGACTAAATGCTCAAAATAGGTTTTAAACATTGTCAAAACTATAAACATGACAAAATATGTCGATAAAATCTTATTAATTTATTTTATTTTATTTTCAGGTGAGTGGACCCCACAACAATAAAAGAAGTGCCAAATAAATATCGGTAAAGTAAAGTTACAACCAGAACTAACATAACAAATTGTTGCATATTTATGTAGCTTCCTACTTCACAAATATAAACGTAACTCTTAAGCATCTGGCTAGCGATTGGGTAATTTAAATTTCTGATTTATGTCAAAGTGGAAATATGACACTCCGGTGGCTGCTTGAAATGATGCTTATGTTAATGAATTAAGACAATGTCTGTGGATAAACCCGCATCGAATTTCAATTAGTGCAAGACTACGATGAACAATCTTTAATGTTTAATGCGTTAAATACAGCATTTTTTTTCCACCACAAAAAAAACTGAAGAGTCATTAATATTGCTCAACACCCTTTACTACAATCAAAACGAAAAAATTTTGAAAAGTTGCGTTATGTTTGTAATATGATTGTTACAGAAATTGGCCCATCTTACATATTCTGTGTTATTTGCAGTTTGAAACACAATATATAAAAACAATTGGAAATATTTTATTATGACCTAAAATGTTATATCTATAATATATATAAAATGCAACGTCTCTCTGTCTGTCTGTCTGTCCGTTAGTGAACTTATCACTGGAGAACCACTTATCCGATTTACGTACTTTTTTTTTAAAAACATACATATGTTCTTTGGCCAGGTTATAGGCTATATTTTATTACGATAGGTAGCATAAGGAATGAGCAGTGACGATAATAGTGAATGAAGTCGGAAAAAAGTTTATCGCTAGCGCGTTCCCTTGCAATACACACTCTAAACCATTAAATATGGAACAATATTATGTAGTAGAAAATATATAGAATCTATAATATATATAAAATGCAATGTCTCTCTGTCTGTCTGTCTGTCCACTGGTGCGTTTATCACGCGAGAACCACTTATCCGATTTACGTCTTTTTTTAAATTCATACATATATTCTTTGGCCAGGTTATATAATAATAATAATAATCTATACCTATAATATAAACAAATTGCAACCTCTGTCTGTCTGTCCGTTAGTGCGTTTATCCCTCGAGAACCACTTATCCGATTTACGTGGTTGTTTAAATTCGTACATATGTTCTCTGACCAGGTTTTAGATATATATTTTATTACATCTATAATATATATAAAATGCAACGTCTCTCTGTCTGTCTGTCTGTCTGTCCGTTAGTGCGCCTATCACTGAAAAACCACTTATCCGATTTACGTACTTTTTTTTTTAAACATACATATGTTCTCTGGCCAGGTTATAGGCTATATTTTATTACGCTAGGTAGCATAAAGCATGAGCAGTGACGTAAAATAGTGAATGATGTCGCAAGTTTGCCGTTAGCGCGTGCCTTTGCTATAATACCTTAACCATTAAATATGGAACAATATTATGTATCTGTATATGTATAATCTATAATATATATAAAATGCAATGTCTCTCTGTCTGTCTGTCTGTCCATTAGTGCGTTTACCATGCAGGAACCACTTATCAGATTTACCTGTCTTTTTTTAAATTCATGCATATATTCTTTGGCCAGGTTATATAATAATAAAAATAATCTATATCTATAATATATAAAATGCAATGTTTGTCTGTCTGTCTGTCTGTCCGTTAATGCGCTTATCCCTCGAGAACCACTTATCCGATTTACGTGATTTTTTAAATTCATACATATGTTCTCTGACCAGGTTATAGGTATATATTTTATTACATCTATAATATATATAAAATGCAACGTATTCTGTCTGTCTGTCTGTCCGTTAGTGCGCTTATCACTGGAGAATCACTTATCCGATTTTCGTACTTTTTTTTTTTAAAACCTACATATCTTCTCCGGCCAGGTTATAGGCTATATTTTATTACGGTAGGTAGCATAAGGAATGAGCAGTGACAATAATAGTAAATGAAGTCGGACAAAGTTTGCCGCTAGCGCGTTCTCTTGCAATACACAGTCCAAACCATTAAATATGGAACAATATTATGTAGCAGAGAATATCTATAATATTTATAAAATGCAATGTCTCTCTGTCCGTTTGTCTGTCTGTCTGTCCGTCCGTTAGTGTGCTTATCACTGCAGAACTACTTATCCGATTTACGTGCTTTTTTTAACCATACGTATGTTCTCTGGCCAGGTTATAGGCTACATTTTATTAGGTGACATAAGGAATAAGCAGTGACGATAATAGTGAATTAAGTCGGAGAAAAGTTTGCCGCTAGCGCGTTCTCTTGTAATTCACTCCCTAAAGCATTAAATATGGAACAATATCATGTAGCAAAGAATACAATATATATAAAATGCAACGTCTCTCTGTCTGTCTGTCTGTCTGTCCGTTAGTGCGCTTATCACTCGACAACCACTTATCCGATTTACGTGTTTTATAATGGGAGATAAGGTGAGATAATGGGAGATAAGTATAAATAATGGGAGATAAGGAGACATAATGGGAGATAAGCAGAGATAAGTCTAAATAATGGAAGTTATGGTGAGATAATGGGAGATAAGGAGAAATAATGGGAGATAAGGAGAAATAATGGGAGATAAGTCGAGATAAGCCTAGATAATGGGAATTAAGGTGAGATAATGGGAGATAAGGAGAAATAATGGGAGATAAGGAGAAATAATGGGAGATGAGGAGAAATAATGGGAGATGAGCAGAGATAAGCCTAGATAATGGAAATTATGTAGAGATAATGGGAAATAAGGAGAAATATTGGGAGATAAGGAGAAATAATGGGAGATATTTTATTACGTTGGGTAACATAAGGAATAAGCAGTGACGATAGTAGTGAATCAAGTCCACGCGAGCGGAGCCACGGGCCCGGCTAGTAACTAAATATAAAATAAAAATGTGTGAGACAAGAGTTAGAGGTAAATCTGATGTGATGATTTTTATCAGCTTCTATTTGCGCATTCGTTCGAAGCAGTCTTTCTTTGTTCCCATCCAAAGAGGCTTAAAATGATACATTTCGCCGTCGCTAAACATATTAAAAAGTCACTGCCGTTTGTGAAGAAATGGATAAATCATTTTAACGAGACGAAAAATGTGGACGACTTGCCAAAACGTGGCTGGGTAGGCAGTGTTTTTGTTTTCACGAGACCCGAAATTTGCGCTACTTCAAGGAGCGGCAAAATTAAGAAAATCGGATTTGAATGCGTCCCATGAGACCATTCGACATCTTTGCTAAGTGAAAATCACGTCTCGAAGCGACTCGCGGGGGGTTACGATAAAAGTCTCCCTCACAATCGCCAGATGCCAACCCTATTGAAAACATTTAATCCCTTGTAAAGAAAAAGCTCAACTCTGAAGACTTTGATTCAGTTATGTCGCGAGATTCGAAAAATTTGGAGATCATTATAGAAAATCTCGTCGACAGCATGCTTCGAAGATGCAGGAGGCGATTAGATACCTTACTAAGGTAATTGCGCCGTTGTTAACACAGAAAAGAATGCATTGATGGCAAAAATTGTTCTCGAAACACATTTTTTCCAGAATACAGGCAGTCACGTTCTTACTTGACAGACTGTATATTGATTATTAAACGTCCACTGTCTAATTTTTATCCAATTTGCCAAACGTTAATTAATCACGATCTAGAATATTGTGCTCCCTCACCGGTCATCAAATAACCCGCAAAGTATCTCACTAAAAGGAAACCGAAATTACATTTTAGTTGCCGAATAACCTTTCACATTTTCTGGTGCTTTGTAGCTACCGAATCAATTTTTATGGCTTTACACAAAGCTGGAAATTAAAATCAACCTTCAAAAGTTAACAAGTAATATTGTAGGTAATAAAATTTTTTTTTAATAAAATGATTTTAATTAAATTTACGCAAAAAGTTAAGCAATTATTATTTTCTGATTTTTATAAATATACAGTCGGTATAAAAACGTGTCGCCTATCACTTGTAATCGATGCACCCCTGCAAACAATGCTTTATGGAAAGAGATCCATTTCTAACCTCATTTATGGTTAAATAGTACATTATCGAACATGAGTGCAGCATACGCTTCGCGTTTCGAGGCTGTATTCTTATGTAATCATCTAAAAAGACCGAAAATGACGTCTAGAGAGGCTGCTAAGTATATGAGCATATCGAGGGCATTCGTTAGCAAGTGGGTGAAACGTTACTCTCAGTTAAAAAACGTTAATAATCTACCAGAACGTGATTCGAGAGGAAAAGTGTTGGACAAGGACGAAAAAATGATTATTAACATGTTTTTCCGAACTTTGTAATGTCTGTATAATTTCCTTTTTTTAATTTTAGTTTTATTTAATGTAATTAATTTCATTATTATAGTATTACCTTCAGTCTAACGACTTTAGTATTCCGTACGGAACACTTATAAGATCATTTCGGTGTCTGTCCGTGCGTCTGGCTGTCACACCCGATTTTCTCCGAAACTATTTGACATAGAAAGTTGAAGTTTGGCACTAATATAGGAATTGATAGCTTCATCATAGCCGTGTAGTTTTGAAAGTTAAATTTTGACTTAAGGGGTTAGTTTTGGGGGGTGAAATCGGAAATGAAAAATAAATCTTACCAGGTCATCGAATGGGGTGTCAAATGAAAGGTAAAAACACGAATTCAAAAATATATAACATATAATGTAATACTTGTACACTTTTCTTTATATTATTTTTAAAAAATAGAGAGAAATTGCTGTTCTCCCCCTTATCTCGAAAAGACTGATCAAAAAATTTTAAAAAATTCTGGATTATTCTCCATAGGGTGTAGGCTGAACGAAAATTATCACCTTTAATAGCACAGCCCCACAAAAAAAAAGTGGGGTATACTTTTGATGCGATATATTAGATGCGTAGTATTTTTGCCCGCTGATCACGAATCTGACGTCAGAATATCGCCATCACATCTCAATTTTTTTCTAACCTCAAAAAGTAGGTAAAAATTAGTAAAAATTAAGAAAAATATACTCCTAAACAATTGATTCAAGCTTTTTTTATGAATCCAAAGATGTATTAATATGTATTCGGACACGCTAAGCTAATATTCATCGGTTGGATTAAGCCATACAGTTCTGTTTTCTTTCTAACCTCAATAAATCAGACAGATATAGTGCTTCTCGAATGCAAAAACGAATTCAAATTAAAATTCAACCGATTCTTACCAAATTTGGCACACGGGGGTTTTTTGGGTTGCTGATCATGAATCTGAGGTCGGATTTGCAAAATTCAAAATGGCGGATCCAAGATGGCGGACAAAATTTTTGAAAACCAACCGATTCGTACAAAATTTGGTATACAGTTGGGGAATCCTCAAACCTGATACTCTTAAACCCTAAACCCTGAAACCTTAGACTCCCATACCCTGTAACCTCAAAAAATAGACCTCAAAAAATAGACCTCAAAAAATAGTCTCCATTCTTCAGGATCGTATGAGTTATTTTGAAATTCATCCATTAGACCTTTTACATCGGTTTCAATATGAAAGTGACAATTCCTCGTCCATTGTGAAATATTTTCGAAATTCTTCATCTCTGTTTCTATAATAAGAAATCGTAGCTTCTGGCTTAAGTAAATGTCTTTTCTTTAAAAAGGAAGCAAGATGCTCTGAACCATCTTTGGATAAGCCTAAATCTCTGACTAGCTCACTAAGTTCTGACTGTGATACGAGTATTGGTTCTGGTTTACGGTTGTATGGTAGAAATTCTTTATCTGTGTCACTAGTATATGATAGGTTGTCACTAGAACATTCATTAGTAACAGTGTTTGAATCTTTTTCGACAGTCTCAATGTTTTCGGCATGAACTGATAAGGTGAAATCATTTGTTTCCATAACATCAGCATCAAGTGGTTCAGGAGGCGGAATTAGTTTAGTTGGTCTTGTTACTGTCGAAACATCGTTATAAGTAATAGTGCTTTTATTTTTTCGGTTATGCCTAGATACAACATTCATACAAAAGTAGCAATCATTTTCACTGTATGGTCTATTCCATATTGCTGGTCTGGAATATTTAATCGCCTTCTTATTGATGTACAACATTATTTTGCAAGAACTGCAAATGAGGTGGGGAACCCAATCTGTATCCTGGTGCTGTATTTCAATGTTAAAACAATCCTTATATAAGGTTTTAATCTTATCCGTTATCGGTGACCCCATTTTACTCAATACGTGTTGACAGCAAATATAACAAAATGAATCACTGTTTTTATCGCACTTATGAAAAGTCCTTGTACCGTGAGACCGTTTTCTTGTAGCATTATACTCTACATGAGCCAAGTTACCCACACATGAAGAGCTACGGTCGCTGGATGACAACGGCTGCGGACCCGCTTTCCCACCTTGACCAACCGCCGATACTGGGTTTCCGAGTCCCTGCATCGTAATTCTCTTTCTTCTACCTGCCATGACGGCATCCAAGCCGTTATCCAGGGACTCTGCCGGCTAGTGGAGTAACACCGTTGCCCACCGTCACCACGTGGAGGTGCCCTGGATGCAGGTAGAAGAATAAAAATCGACCGATGAATTTTCTCGGCGTTCAAAATGGCGCGAAAACATCTGCCATCTTGAATTTTGCAAATCCAACCTCAGATTCGTGATCAGCGACCCAAAAAATCCCCGTGTACCAAATTTGGTAAGGATCGGTTGAATTTTAATTTGAATTCGTTTTTGCATTCGAGAAGCACTATATCTGTCTGATTTATTGAGGTTAGAAAGAAAACAGAACTGTATGGCTCAATCCAACCGATGAATATTAGCTTAGCGTGTCCGAATACATATTAATACATCTTTGGATTCATGAAAAAGCTTGAATCAATTTTTTTTAGGAGTATATTTTTCTTATATTTACTAATTTTTACCTATTTTTTGAGGTTAGAAAAAAATTGAGATGTGATGGCGATATTCTGACGTCAGATTCGTGATCAGCGGGCAAAAATACTACGGATCTGATATATCGCATCAAAAGTATACCCCACTTTTTTTTTTTGTGGGGCTGTGTAATTTATCTTACACATAAAAAAAAAATTGTTAAAAACTCATTTAGGGTCTGTTTTGTGAAGTCACTGATTACTTTATACCTCCGTAACAACAATTCTTGTTTTAAAAGCAATTAACGTACGGAACACTATTTGCGCAAGTGCAACTTGCACTTGACCGGCTATTTATTTCTGTTACTACCCCTACATACAGTCAGTCCAAAAGATCTTGGAACTATGAGAAAACATGTTTAAATTAATATTTGAAACTTAACCAACGAGAATTAATATTAAAAACAACTACGGAACATTTTATTTAGAAGTTAACATCATTGTTATAAAAATGTAAACAAAATTAATGTCAAAAAAGTCTATAATAAATAGATGCTTATACTGCACTCTATCGGCGACTTACTAAGTCTATTCAAGCAGAGCGGCACAGCACGGCTGGCACTTATTGCAGAAAAGCACCTTTCTTGAGCTTACTGCTCGAAGGCATAGATGGCAGTGTTGGTATAACAACTAAAAACGAAAAGAATCGTATTTTCAGAAGTTACCAAAAGTGTTCTTCGTATTTGCTGACCCGTCCCAAGACGCGTTTCGCCGTATCACGGCTCATCGGCTGGGCTAGGTTCAGCAAATACGAGAACACATCTTTCGTCCTTTATCCAAGTAACTAACGGAAAACTATAACAAACAGATGCTTATACTGCACTCTGTCGGCGACTTACTAAGTCTATTCAAGCAGAGCGGCACAACACGGCTGATTCTGCAATAAGTGCCAGCCGGTACTTTTTTTTTATTTTCGAGGTATAGCTAAAATTAGAAACACTGGTTGCGCTTACGCAGCATTAATATCATTATCCCGTGTTACGATTGCCCTACGCATGCGACTTGTAACGGAACATTAACCCAACAAAATACACTCATGAAGCGAATAATATTTCGAATATCAATTATCTGCTTTTAGCGTTACCCAGGATCAACGACGTGGACGGTGACAGATATTTGATCTCTCGAGGTGCTTGATTTTTGCGAGTCCCCTTGCCTCTCACATTTGTACTTCTTGTTTTAATCATCGTAATCTGTATCATCATCACTGAAATGTAATAGATGTTTTACATCTTCGGACAATTCTTTCTTCTTACGTTCCATCAATTTTCGCGAATTAGATATTATCGGATCTGAAGCAATCATCGAATTATTAAAAATATCTTCATTATTATATATTCGAGACATTCTTCGCGAATGGTTTTCTCTATATTTTCTAAAATATTTGTGATTTGCTTCCTGAGCATCTTCAGATAACTGCCCTATTGGCACGATAGCATTTGTTATAATATCGCTGCCATGAATCAGTAACTTGTGGATTGACACTGGCATGTAGTACCATGGGTATAGTGATACAAATATTTCGGCAGTTCTAAAAGTGTATCGTGCTCCTGATAATAAATTGTATGATTTTGATTTTATATTTCTGAAAATATATAAATTGTACATTATGTATATTAAATTGAGGTCATTCCATTGACAAATGTCGAAGTTATGAGCAAATGACCGAAAAATTTCGCATTTGTCTCACTATGGCGCGCGATGTAAGCAAACACTCGCATTGAGATCGAAATTTCAAAGTAGTCAAGCCGCGTTGCCGAAAAGAGGCAATAAGAGTTTAATTGCCCTTTTTTTAGAAGTGTATACTTCATAGGAAATGAGGAGTATATCGTCATTTTTTCATTTCATTGGAATATTGCCCGAGAGAATGGCTGAGTGGAGAACGTTAGATCAAGTCGGGGGAACTTTAATGTCAATTTTTTTACCAAAGGGGGACGAAGGGGGATAAAAATAGGATATTTCCGGACACTAGAGACTTTGCCCTATCAGATGGTAAATGCGCCATCTCATTCCACCTCATTCCAAAAACTTTATACATCTTTGAATATTAAAGTAAGAATAATTTTTTGTGTCGAATATGTCAAATGTTTATTAATATATTGTAGCACTCTAATGACGTTACACTAAGATTAATTTGTTGTTTGAAACCTAATAAACAAGTTCTAGTAAGCGTTTAACTCATATTCGTAGTTATGTTGTCCACAGAGAATTTAGAATGTAATTTCTCGAATTACAGAAATTCCAACATTGACGAAAATGTCACACTTCAATGGATAATTTTAAGGAAGGCAGAAGGAATAAATTAGTTATAAACATATTTATGTATGGTTTATGATATATATTAAAGGAAAAAATCGGCAATATTAGAAAAATACATCTTTAATAACACAGGGGAACAGTTGTTTTGGTGTCGAAGTTTTTTGAGCTGATTCTATATCAATTTGATGTCCTGAATTCAAATAACGTATTCATTTGTACCTAGGAGCTCAAATTTTTAAGATATACAATTTTAGAGAAATATAAGTTACATTATTGTAACTCAAATCCGTAAGTATAGTAAACAAAAGTAGATACGAAATTTTTATTTTAGTTATACAAAATACAATATTATGTCGTACTTACAAACAAAAAAAAAACATTGAAGAAATGAAATAGCCACTCAACACTTGGAAAGCTTCTTTTCCGCGACATTCTTGAATGTTTTTTTAAACAGTCCCTTTTTAAACTCCAGCAGTAATCAGCCATCATGTGCATGTCCCATCTTCCTTGGTAGCGGTCCTCCATAATTTTAATATCTTGGTGAAATCTTTCACCTTGTTCCTCACTAATGTCTCCTAAATTTTCTGGAAAACGGTCTAAGTGGCTGTGTAAATAGTGTATTTTAATACTCATATTGCACCCTAAGGATTTGAAACTATTAAGCATCTTGTTAACCATTTCAACATAGTTTTGAGCTTTATGTTTGCCTAGAAAATTTTCTACAACTGCAACAAATGATGTCCAAGCTTCTCGTTCAACTTGATTCATTGAATTTATGAAGGCAGGATCCTTAATTAATTGTCTTATTTGTGGGCCGTCAAATATCCCTGCTTTGAGTTTTTCTGTGCTCAACTGATGCATTTTTACCCCTATATATGCAAAACAAGACCCATTCTTATCAAGAGTCTTTACAAATTGCTTCATTAAGCCCAACTTTATATGTAACGGAGGAAGTATGATTTTTTCTCTTTCAACCAAAGCGTCGTTAATGACATTCTTTTCCCCAACGTCCATGTTTTCTCTCTGAGGCCAATCTTTTCTAACCCAGTGGTGTGTTTTGTCCCTACTATCCCAGAGGCACAAGAAACACGGATATTTCGTGTAACCACTTTGCTGCCCAAGAAGAAAGTTTACCATTTTTAAGTCTACACAAATCATCCATTGATGTTCGTAATACTTTATCTTCTGCAAGACCAAAGCTATGGTATTATATTCTTCTTTCAGTTTCGTTGAGTGAGCTAGTGGTATTGAACCATATTTATTCCCATTATGTAGGACACATTTTAAACTTCGCTTTGAACTGTCAATAAATAGGCGCCAATCATCTGGAATATATTCAGAAAGTCCCATTTCTTTCATGAATCCCCTAATTTCGTGACAAAATACAAGATTGTCTTCTTGAGAAAAGAATGGTAGCAGATCTTTTTCTCTTGTACGGTAAAAGGTAATTTTGGTTCCTTGTTCCAGTAAATTTTTGTCGTTCAACCTAGAAGCCAGTACTTCAGAAGCTTTTTTCGATAAATTGAGATCCCTGGTGAGATCATTTAATTCATTTTGATTGAAGCGTTGAGGAACTGATGATGTCCCCTCATAGTCACTGTTAGTTTCATTAGCATCAGAACTTTTATTAGCATCAGAAGAGCGATCAGAGGGAAAATATTCGTCATCAGAGATATGTGGTAGCTGATGAAATGTTGGAATCGGTATTTCATCTGAGTGCGGGATAGGGCGTATTGCCGAGTCTAAATTGGGATAAGTCCACTTACTGCGGTTATTTCGATTGTTTCCATTAGTATTTACTAAACAGAAATAACAATCATTGAAGTGTTTTTTTGGTTCTCTCCAAACCATTGGTACGCCGAATTTTAGACATTTTCTTTTCCCGGTAGTCCACTGCCGTAAATGCTCTGTACAAGTTTTACATACGAGATGCGGGGCCCACGTTTTGTCCTGATCACCAAGCTTAACTCCAAAGTATCCAAGATACGCTCGCTTTACAAAGTCAGTAATAGTTTGTCTGTTTTGTTGAAACATGTATTCTCCGCATATATAGCAAAACACATCAGGTTGATTTACACAATTTCTTCTTGAACTGGAACCTGAACTCATTTTAATTCTGTTCAATAACACAAAAACACTCTTTTCTTAACATAAAATAACACGCCGAATTCGATCTACTCTCATTAGTAAGAACACACAAACTGACGAGACTTACCCGAGTTAGGTGATTAAAAGGGTCAGTTCAGGTACCTGATAGGCAATGGTTCCACTATTTATAGATTTACCTGGAATTTACTCAATTACAGACTGACAATAAAACCATTGTACCTACATTAATGAATATATAATAATTTTAGAACTCTCATAAATGAATATACTGAATAAAAACCACATTGGTAGATAAGTTGATGTATCTAAAAAAGTAGAGCTGATAGAGAAAAACGGATTGCATGTATAGATTTAGCGTCCCAAATATAGTTAAAATCAGCTCTAAAACCAGGCACCAAAACAAAAATATTTTTTTGTTGCCCTGTGTAATCAATGTGCGGCGGTTCCACTAAATATTAGTTTAAACGAAGTTGTTATTTTCCGTTAAACTCCTTCAAACTATTATTGGTAATTGTTAAGTGTATGGAGACTTTTTTGATATTAATTTTGTTTACATTTTTATAACAATAATGTAACTTCTAAATAAAACGTAGTTGTTTTTAATACTAATCCTCGTTGGTTAGGCTTCAAATATTAATTTAAACATGTTTTCTCATAGTTCCAATTAATTAGTTAAACATACATAACAGAAAAGCAGTATAGGAAGCAGGTGGTGTATGGAAACTTTTTGTACTTACTGTATAAGTACATACATTATAATTAATCTTCAATTACACAGGTCCATAATAAAAAAAATGGGTTCTTCTTGCCCAAAGACCATATGGAAAACAGATATTCTGATGTTCTGAAGCCTACCTTGCCACCAGAATGTTCAAATGTCTTCATTTTTTTTTTGTGAGGTCTGAGTGTCCGACAGTGAGTTAAGAAAATAAATGCTTTTTTTTACAAAAACCGAAACAAACTATAATATTTTGTGATCAAATTAACATACCATTCCCTATGTATTTTAATGCTCTGAAACCGAATTTGTAGTTTACTTTGATCTACGACATCCGTATTTTACTATAACCTCAAAAAAACTCAAAAGTCTCACGAAAAAAAAAATTAAGGACATTTGAGCATTCTGATGGTAAGGTAGATTTCAGAATATCAGAATACATGTCTTCCATATAATCTTTGTCCAAGAACAACACCTTGTGTTGTATCTGTGTTATAGGTATTGGGAACCTTTATATTTTCATTGGTAAAAAGTGAGAAGAAGAAATAATTGATTTAGTACTATACCACAGTAAACACACTATACAGTAGCGAAACTCAAGGATAATCGCATAGGAAAATCAGGTTCGTTTTCAGAAAGTCACGTGGCAATCCGCCATGTTAAAAGTGGACCAGCGCGAGATTTGAAATACAAATAAAGTTGTGCAAAGTTTTATCATTCAAAATCATAGATATAGAAATGTTTGAAAATTTTTGATTTGCTATTTAATACAGCATGAGTAATATAAAAGTTAATGCAGCATGAGTAACATAAAAAAAAAAACAAAAAGAATGGAGCACTTTGTTAGAAAATAAATGAATACAGGTGAAAAACTTGATAGGAAGGTATTTGATGGAATTCTTCATATTCAACTTCAGTTTTTAATAACTATCCAAAAATTCAAAAGTCTATCAAAGTTAAACGTCACTGTTTGAGGTTAAAGTTTTATTTATATCATTTTTCAAGTAAATTTGTGATTAAAGATGTTTTTTAAGGACTTAATTAATTTAATTTTAATTGTCATTACTAAGATGTCAACATCTTCTAAAATAAGAGCATTTTTTTTCTAAGCAGTGTTGTGTTGTTTGGTGTGATAGATCTCTCGTTAATTAAAAAACACTATCTACTTTTTTGGTACTTATTTTTTCTTAAACTACAAAACTATATTGTATAACTTCGAGAAAGGTTAATATAATATTATTAATGAATTATGAACGTATATCTATAGACCTCTATTTTCTATGTGAATGATTTTTAGAGGTTCTATACCTTTTTGTGTTCTGTTACCTGTATTGCTTTTTGATAATGTAATTAACGCTTGCTTTTATTTAAAATGAATTAATAATTAGATCAGAGAGTCAATACAGTAATTTCCTAATTATAGTTACATACAATACTTAGTTATGACCAAGCTGACTTGTCAATTACAACTATATTGGGAATGTGGAATCTTTGACACAATGACACTACTCAGTATATATCACCACTACACCAAACACTTTATTTTTGCACTCGACGCGCGTTTCGCTAACCATATTAGCTTCATTAGGAGAAATGGTTGACTCATATATACTGAGTCTAGTCAATTACAGTTTAAAAGGAAAATAACTATATTTAATTTATAGTATAGGTATACAACAATAAAAATAAGTTCTTTATAGGAGGAATATTAATAACAGGTAACTAAATCTTCAAAATTTTAATAGTAACCATAATTACTATCAAAATGGACTTCGATTAGGTGTACTGTCTATTTAACGAACTTATTTTCAGAATATTTTACCCTCTGGCACAATTGTCTGACAAAATCATATTACAAAAATTTCTTTGGAATCACATTAAAATTTTTCTTATTTTAATAGCATATTTGATTCAATAATCCATTTATATCAGTTATTTCAATAATCCCATTCCCCAGTGGTTTTGTGATCTCAACATGACACTTAATATTTAAACTTTCAAACCCAGCTTATAAGAAAATAACATATACTGTCTAAAATTTGAAAATAATAAATATGTTGTTATAGGTTCTGTATTCCTTACAATATATTCACAGAAACTTTTGAAAGATTGGCATGAAAAAGGAGCAATGTAATTTATAGAGAAAAATAGAAAAAAAAAAGTCACTTTCAGAGTATTAATTGTACTTGCAATTAAACAGTGTTAAATTTATCAGGTTTGTTATTAGAAAAGGTGTGTCAAACAATTAATTCAGATGAAGTTATTGAAAACTAGAACCCTCTTGAGAATACACCTTTTAGAAAAAAATAATATGTTTTATTTATAATTTATCAAATATAAATAGTTTTAAATAACTGAATACATACTAGTTTACACAAAAATAAATCGTTCTAAAAACCAGAATTTGGAGGATTATTTATTAATCATAAAAAAATTACACAGGCACACAAAAAAAGTTTTTCACTACCGAACAGATCCCTATACCTATATGTATTTTTGGGAATCCGAGGTCAGGATATTTAAATAACCAGCCGAACTAAGTTTAGAAATAAATTTCAAGCTTTAATGACCAAATCACTCTACCAATACGAACATTTTATTAAATCAATCAAGGTTCCCTGGAAGGCTGTCTCTTGAGCAAATATGCCTAAACAAAATGTACATTAGTAATGATAATATTGTTTCATGCATATGTATTTTTTCAAAAATGCATTTAAGATAGTGAAAAGTTGTCTTGTGAAAGCAAGCAATAGAGATTTATTAAAATTTTCAACAACTCCAACAACTTTAATCGCATTCCATGATTTTTATAAAATCATTGTTTCAACTAAAAGCAGAGGAACTGCAAAAAAAATCATTAATGCAGCAACTTAAACGTTGACAGATAATACTGTTGATGATTACATGTGATGTAAATAAAGCATAATTAAATTTAGTTATGATTTAGAATAATAGTCTTAGCGCGCCCTGATTGAGTTAGAAATTTCTTATTTGCAAATTTTAGAGCATAAAAAAGTGTGACTTGAGCAAATAATTATATGGAGTATTGCAATTCTCAACGGCACAACAATAACGTCCTTTCCCCATGATTATATAAATTGTTTCTCAACCTTTTCGATTCTTTTCACTTACAAACGTTTTTAATTCTCTTTTTTTACTAACTCTCTTTTCCTTCTGTCTTTATATTCATATAAACTGCAGTCACATCAAGAAACGATGGACAATACATTTCCAAAGACACATTCCGAGATCGGATGTAAACACTGAGCGGCCATTTTGAAAAAGGACCCATCGACGCACGCGCCGTCAAAATCTCGTCACCAAATTGGAGCTCAGTTTCGCTACTGTAGTATGTTTACTGTGACTATACTGTCATATAACCGGGGTGGGAGGAGACGGATAGGTATTTCTTCCTTCTAAGTCACTCTATCTTATCAAAGCCTCTTTTTCCGTGAAAAAAAAACGCTTATTTTTATCCAGAAACATCGTCTCTTAGTTATAATCAAGTATTAAAAGTATTTGAAATTAATAATAATAGCTTATCCTGAATTCCCATGCATTAGGATAAAAATATCAATGATTATCGTGACTCATATGAGTAATTTACGACACTGTTTAATTGTTGTACTGTGTATTGTCATTTCGAGAACCAACATCTAAAATATCCATTACTCTTCCATTTAATTTAACAAAACAAACGTGGTTTATTTTCAAGCTTTCACGGACTATAAATAGATACGAATGTAGAACAGGAGTTTTTGCGGTGTTGTCAGTCCCACAGTTTTTAAAACAAACATGTAAAATTAAAAAAAAAAAAACGTCAAGTGCAAGTTGGACTTGCGCAATTAGTGTTCCGTACCATGATTACATTTAAAATAAAAATTAGCTACCGAATAGTCAATAAATGAATCTAGCTCAATCTACAATCTAGTAATAAAAGTTTAAAACAAATGTTTACCTAAAGTGTATTTGTTTGGAGTTCATAGCAGAATTCTCTCATTGTAGATGCAAATAAATGTTGAAGTGTGCCCAAAAAAAAAAAAAAAGATTTTTTATGCATTTTACTGGATTTTGCTCCCTGTTTTGTTTGAGGGTTCACCCTATTTTAGGCTGGAAAACCTCTGCTATACAATAGAGTCATAAAATGTAAATGAGGATTCATCGGTAGCATAGCCGTCCGAGCATAACCAGCTTTTACATTTTTTAATTGAGATTGATGAAGAGGATATAATGATCTTTATTTACAAATACAGTAAAATCCCGATTATCCCAATCGCGATTATCTGAAACCGGCTTATCCGAAACAAACTGTTAAAAAGCATTAAACGAAAAAATCCCTATTATTCGAAACAGACGATGAGTGGTTTCCTTAACTCATCGGGGACTTCCCGACGTCTAGAATTTCACCGCTGTCTATGTTTTGGTTAGTCGACGAGTGTTATAAGTTACTCATTACGTCTATTATTATCGCAGAGGTAATAGTTTCGTTTTAATAGATATTTTACAAAATGGAGCGTAAACGTGTTGTTATTACCTTAAAAGAGAAACTTGAAGCAATTCAACGTTTAGATAATGGTGAACTTCTTACAAATATAGCGAAGGATTTAGGTGTAGCCATGAGTAGTGTTTCAGAGTGAAGAAAAAATCGCGAAACACTTGAAAAATGGTGTAATGTTTTGTCATCGCCCACACAGGCACGAAAAAGTAATAAAAGCGGTAAATACCAAAAAGTGGATGATTCTGTATTTTTATGGTTTACACAGAATCGAGAACGTGGAATACCAATTTCAGGAACAATTTTAAAACATAAGGCAGTGAGTTTAAGCGAAGAGTTGCCGGCTATTGAAGCGCCTGTAAATTATTCTGCAAGTGATGGATGGCTAGACAGGTGGAAAAAAAGACGTACGTCAACTGAAAGTTTGTGGAAAAAGATTGTCAGCTGATATATCAGCTGCAAAAAAATTTGCAGAGAATTTTGAGAAGCTTATGAAAGAACATGGTTTGCAACCCGACCAAATCTATAATTGTGATGAAACAGGCTTGAACTACAAAATGTTACCGTCAAATACCTTAGCTTCAAAAACGGAAGCTGGAGCACCTGGTTACAAACGTAGCAAAGGACGTATTACTGTTCTTGCATGCAGTAATGCTTCTGGAAGACACAAACTCCCATTATTATGTATTGGTAAGTCAGCAAATCCACGAACCTTTAAGAATATTCGTCTCACTGCTTTTCCTGTTTTGTATAAATATCAAACCAATGCCTGGATAAACGCGACTTTATTTAAAGACTGGTTTTTTGGAGATTTTGTTCCCCAAGTGGAACTTTTTTTAAAAGAACATGGATATCCTAGAAAATGTATTCTGTTACTAGATAACGTCCCCACTTACCCAAGTGCAGAGCAACTTGAAAGTGGGGAAATAAAAGCAATGTTTTTGCCTCCTGCTGTATCTTCTCTCATTCAGCCTATGGATCAGGGTGTACTGGAAAATTTAAAACGCCATTACAGGAGTTTGTTATTGGAGCATATTTTAGAAGAAGTAGATGAAGGTGGCAATCTTACTGATTGTCTAAAAAGATACATTTGAAAAATGTTATATATTGGATAGCTTCAGCCTGGAATCAAGTAAAGAGTAGTACTCTGGAAAAATCTTGGCCAAAATTGATTCCACAAGAGGAGAGACATTGCTCAGAGGCAGAAACAGAAGATAATGAAAGTTTACATCAAATTATTACAAGAATATCAGGATGTGAAAGTGTTAGGGAAACCGATGTTTGTAAATGGTTAAACAGTGATATTGTGGAAGATGAAATGACTGACCAAGGATTAGTTAAAAGTGGATGCAAAAATACTCATAAAATAGACAGTGATGACGATGGTGATAACGAAGTAGAAGCCACTGACAATATTCCAGTAAAAATGTCACATTCAGAAGGACTAGAGGCTCTAGAAAAAGCGTTAACTTATGTAGAACAACAAGAAAATGCAACCGCCGCGGACGTTTTGCTTATCAAACGTTGGAGAAACATTGCAGCCAAAAACAGAACTAACGCGAAACGAGTGCAGTTAAAAATTACCTCATTTTTAAGACATTAAAATTAAGATTGAAACTGTTTTATTTTCGATTATCCGTACATATACATAAAATAAGTAAACTAATTGTTCTATTCTTGGTTTTAATAAATACCTATGTACGTAACAGCATATCGTATAAATGCTTTTAAGTCAATCTGCAATGTTGTATTCATTCTAAAGTTCTATTTTATAAAAAAATTCGGATTAACCGAAATTTCAATTATCTGAAATCACTTTGGTCCATATTAGATAGATAGAGATATTGGAGAGAGAGGTTACAGATTCTATCTCAGAGCCTTTATTCTATATCATTAATTTATGTTTTGATATAGGTGTATATCCGGAACTTCTAAAAAATGCTTTAGTAAAAGCAATACACAAAAAAGGGGGAAAAAAACTATAGGCCAATATCGCTGCTCTCAAACGTAGGTAAAATATTGGAAAAAATTATAAACAATAGGCTAATCGATTTTTTTGAACGCAACTCTTTATTTTCCAACAACCAAAATGGATTTCAAAAAAATAAATCTACAGTTAGAGCGGTTTATTAAGCATTAACTCATATACTAAGTTCTTTAAATAATAAGAAGCTCACAATGGCAATGTGCATTGACCTGTCAAAGGCGTTTGATAGTGTCAATCATAATACCTATGTTCCAAGCTGGAATCTTATGGTGTTCGGGGAAATGCGTTGAATTTATTAGCATCCTACCTGGAAAATCGGACACAACAGGTTATGGAAATTGATGATTTTGGTAGGCCTATAATTTCCCACAAGATCGGGGTGTCCAGGGGTGTTCCTCAGGGATCAATATTAGGACCTCTCTTATACATTATATATACGAATGAACTCAGTAGAATATCCGGAGAATTTACTACACTTTACGCAGATAACACCACATTGATCTTTAGTGAGGAGAGCCCGCACGCAATGCTGACCAGTGTGCAAGGAGCGTGCCAAGCTCTTGATGGATACTTTTCGGCTCATGACTTATTAATAAACGCTCAAAAAACACAGTGCCTATTTTTCAGCAATAGAATAGAAAACACTTTATCTTTTACACGTGTTTCCTTCTTGGGGGTGGAGATAGATCAGAGACTCGACTGGAGAGCGCGTATTGAGAATGTTGCGTTGAATGTTTCAAGGTATTGCTAAGCTTTAAGAATTATTTTTGAAAATGTTGGAGTCGATGCTGCTCTGTCAGCTTATCATGCCTTCATACAGTCAAGAATAAGATGCGGTCTTATCTTTTGGAGTAATTCACCGGAAATTGAAAGAGTTGTAATTCTTCAGAAAAAATGTATTAGAGGTATATTTTGGGATGACGCCGCGTGATAGCTTTAGGAATGTGTTTAGAGACAGAAAGATCTTAACCATTATTTCTATGTATATCTTGGACAGTTTTATGTTTGTTCACATCAACAGCGATATTTTTGAGACTTACATGAACAATCACAGGTATGCCACTAGACATAAATTGAATCTGCTTCCCGAAAAGTGTAATTACAGCTACATACAGAAAAATGTTAATTATATCATATTAAAGATATATAATAGTTTCCTAGAGAGTGTACGTGCGTTATGTAAAACGGAAGTAAAGAGACTTTTAACCAAATATCTGCTTCAAGGAGCTTATTACTCATTAAATGAATTTTTCTTAAGTCCAGTTGAAATTAGCACAGGGATTTGATGGCTCTGTCAGCAGAGGTGGTTTCTTGTCTTTTCCGTTGTGCCTCTTATTTCATTGTGTCTGTGTTACAATATTGTAAATTTTGCTTTTAAAGTGTTTTTACATATTTACTATTTTTTTCCTTTTCTTTTATTTAATTATAGGTTACTGTAAACTTAGTTAACATTGTTTAATGCCTATTGGCTTATAGGTTTAACCTGTTGTTACATGAAAACAAATAAATTTTTATCTATCTATCTATTATTTCGGATAATCGAGATTCTACTGTATGTATATTTTTATATTATCTATAGCAGTTTTTTGTTTAATGCTGGCAACAGTGTGACTAAAGACAGTTCAATCAAACTCATTTGGTAAAGGGAAATATTTTTCAAGTGATAAATTAACGTATGTTTAAAAGTTTTAAAATTCCAGTGTTCAAGTGAAGGAGTCTAATAATAGATCTTATGAAAGCACATAAATAATATCGTTCCCATAGCTCAGAATTTATGGTGTGATTTAATGTTTCTCTTTAAAGCGTGTAAGAATTTAAATAATTATATGCTTTATTATAAATATATTCAATCCCAGTTTAACTAAATTGAAAAGCTGCATGGCATCCTATAAACTTTTTTTTACAATTATTTTTCTCATCTCTGTTCTCAGTGTGTTGTGTACAGAGTCAAGATTATCTGAACAGAGCTGGTGTCGGTGATGTTACTACCCCTATCGAGAATGTTTTCACCGTGCCATACATTATTTAACTTACTTACTTACTTAACATTGGCTGAAGAAAAAAGAAAATCGTACCTACAATACAGATCCAATGCTATAATATTCAGAGAATCAAAAGAGAGCATTGGAGAAATTTTCGAACGATATGGAACATGATCTGTACGGAGGACAAAAAAAATATGGAATCTACTGAGAAATAGAAAAAAAAAAACAATAAACGAGTATATACAAAATACAAAAATTACGGCGGAAGAATGGGAAAGATATTTCGAAAAACTCTATAGTCCATCGGAAACCAATTCATTAACACAGGAAATACAGCATGAAGATGAAAATGTTGCCCAACCAAATAGGCCCATTTCCTTGAATCAAATACAGCACATAGCAGCGAAACTAAAAAACAGAAAAGCCCCGGGCATGGACGAAATAAGAACGAAATGATCAAATATGGAGGTGATAAATTACTAGAAGAATTGCAGATTTTCTTTAACAAAATACTCACAGCCAAGATTATACCATCCCAATGGAAAGAAAGCATCTTGATATAAATTTTCAAAAAGGAGAAGGGACAGATCCAAAAAAACTATCGAGGTATCAGCTTAATGAGTGCGGTACTAAAATTGTTCACTAAAATCTTGGCAGAAGAAATAGTGTTGACCGGGATCTGTAAAGAACAGCAAGGTTTAGAAAGAACAGGTCTACTATACGAGGCTGGTTTGAAAAGTCCGTGCAAAAATAAAAACTACTTATGTGTTTGGGTAAACCTTTTTTATTTTTCGACATAGTCTCCTTTTAGGCTTATACTCTTCGTCCAACGATGTTCTAGTTTATTGATCCCTTCCATATAATAGGATTTGTCCAAGTCTGCAAAATATCCATTAGTGTCTGCAATCACCTCCTCGTTTGAATAAAATCTTTGTCCCGCCAGCCATTTCTTCAAATTGGGGAACAAATAGTAGTCCGAGGGAGCCAAGTCTGGAGAATAGGGGCGATGTGAAACGAGTTGGAATCCTATTTCCATTAATTTTGCGACCACAAACTGCTGAGGTGTGTGCTGGTGCGTTGTCGTGATGGAAAAGGACTTTCTTGTGGGCCAATCGCGGGCGTTTTTTCTTGCAGCTCGGTTTTCAAACGGTCCAATAACGATGAATAATATTCACCTGTAATAGTTTTAAAACCCTTTTCCAGATAGTCGATGAGGATTATCCCTTGCGAATCCCAAAAGACAGTCGCCATAACCTTTCCGGCCGAAGGAACGGTCTTCGCCTTTTTTGGTGCAGATTCCCCCTTGGTAACCCATTGTTTAGATTGTTGTTTGGTCTCAGGAGTATAGTAATGTATCCATGTTTCATCCACAGTGACGAAACGACGCTTAAAGTCCTCCGGATTCTTCTGGAACAGCTGCAAACCATCCTTGCAACACTTCACACGATTCCGTTTTTGGTCAAGCGTGAGCAGTCGCGGCACCCATCTTGCGGATAGCTTTCTCATGTCCAAATGTTTATGCAAAATATTATGTGCACGTTCAGTCGGGGTGCCCGTTCAGTCGGTGCCCGTTCAGTCGAGATGCCCACAGCACTAGCAATCTCACGCACCTTAACTCTTCTGTCATCCATCACCATATCATGCATTTGATCAATGATTTCTGGAGTCGTAACCTCCACAGGCCGTCCAGAACGTTCAGCGTCACTTGTGCCCATATGGCCAGTCCGAAAATTTTGAAACCACTTATAAACTGTTCTAATCGAAGGTGCAGAGTCACCATAATGTTTATCAAGCTTCTCTTTAGTCTCCTGAGGCGTTTTGCCTTTCATAAAGTAATGTTTAATCACCACACGAAATTCTTTTTCGTCCATTTCTTGAAAATCACTCGACTTCCTTGATTCACACGAATGCCGAACACAAAGAAATAGACCAATATGGCTGAAACTTGGTGTGCGTTCATTCAAGAGATGATACTAACTAAACATGACCTCGATACGCGCCGGTGGTGCCATCTCTCGGACTTTGCACGGACTTTTCAAACCAGCCTCGTAGACGCCATATTTATAATCCGCCAAATTACCGAAACAACCACACATATATAAGAGTGGCACATAAATTAAGCAATAAAATATCTATGACAACCGGAATCAGACAAGGAGATAGCCTAAGCCAATCTTATTTAACATCATAATGGATGAAATTATAAACGAAGTAAAGAAAACTGGGAGAGGATATCGATTGGGAGACAAAGAAATAAAAATAATATGCCACGCCGACGAAGCAGTAATCTTATCAGAAGACGAAGATAACCTACAGAGACTCCTACATAAGTTCCAACAAACAGCAAAAATGTTTAATATGCAAATATCTGTAAAGAAAACAAAATCTCTTACAATATCTAAAGAACCGAAAAGATGCAAACTCGCGATTTATGATCAGAGTGTAGAACAAGTGATGTCCTTTAAATATCTAGGGGCAAACATAACAAGTACCAGGAACCTTAAGGAGGAAGTAAAAACTCAAACAACAAAGGCATCATTAATAACAGGATACTTAAAAGATATAATTTGGAGAAACAAATATATGAGCACCAGAAGCAAAGGAAGAATATACAAAACATGCGTAAGACTGATCATGACGTACGCGATAGAAACCAGAGCGGAGAACACAATAACAACGACTCCTAAGAACAACAGAAATGCGAGCACTTAGATCGATAACAGGACATACCTTATTTGACCGGAAGAGATGTGAAGAAGTAAGGGAAATGTGCGAAATACAGGATGTGGTGAGATGGGCAAGGAATAGGAGAAGAGAATGGAGAGACCATGTGGACAGAATGCCAAATGACCAGTTGGCTAAGGTTGCAAAAGAGAAGCGACCAAACACACCTCGACCGATTGGAAGACCACCAATAAGATGGGATGAGAGCTGGTCTTCATCATCGCAATTGTTTCTGGGAAACCTTTGGAGTGAACACAGGACATGGCCCTAACGTAAGAAGAAGAAGACTTACTTACCTAATCCTTATGCCTTTCTACCCCTTGAGGAGTGTAAGGCCGGTGGAGTTGAGTTATTCTATATTTGTCTTTTCCATATTTTCCTTCTATATCCTTCCATCCTGTTTAAATTGTCGATTGCCTCTTTTGTTTCTTCTGTATTAGTTTTTTCTGTTTGTATGAGTTCTGTATCTTGTTCCGGCATTATGTGTCTATGTTTGGTCAGTCGCTAAGGCAGTTAGCCAAAATTTCACTAAATCTACCATACCACCACTCACACGGCCAGATAATTATACTGCAGCGACAGCTGTTGAAAAAGCGAATTTGTTGGCTGAACTCTTTGCTTCACATTCTACTCTCGATTTCCAGGGAAAAACACCACCTGCTATTCCCATAGTACAGTCAAGGATGCCCGATGTTGTCTTCAGACAGCGTATCATAAAACCTATTGTAATGAAGCTAGACACCAAAAAAGCTTCTGGCGCTCTCTTCCATAGTTCACAAAAACTGTGTTAGGGAACTGACACCAGTTTTTTGTAGACTTTTCAACCTATTCTACAGAAAGGGAATATTTCCTTCCTGCTGGAAGTGTGCCACAGTTCAGCCGATACCTAAAAAAGACAAGAAGACCTTGCCAAATAACTACCGACTAGTCGCACTGCTCTCAATAATATCGAAAGTCATGAAAAAGGCTATCAATCAACATCTTCTATATCTTGAAGAATTCAACATTATTAGCGATCACCAATATGGCTTTCATAAACATAGATCAACAGGAGATCTTCTGATTTATGCAACACATGTTTGGAACAACGCAATTGAACACTTCGGAGAATCTCGAGCTCCTGACATATCCAAGGCATTCGACTGTGTTTGGCACGATGGACTGTTGGCTAAGCTACGCTCTTATGGTATGTCTGAAAAGTTCTGTTTGTGGCTCTCATGTTTCCTCAGTGAGTGTTCTTTACGAGTGGCGATCGACAGATTTCTTTCTAACACTTTCACTATCAACGCCGGTGTGCCCCAAGGCTCCAAACTGTCTCCTACTCTCTTTCTCATTTACGTTAACGATCTGCTGGAAAAGACCGGGAATCCAATCTACAGATTTGCAGATGACAGTACGCTTATCTCTTCATTCACTTTGAACGCTCGGACATCGGCTACTCAGGCGAGTGTCTGCAGACAGTGGGAAGTTGTTCAACTTAACAAAGACCTGGAAGAAATTCTATCTTGGGGTGACAGTAACCAAGTGGAATTTAACGCTACAAAAACCCAGGCGGCAGTTTTTCCTAAAAAAGTTAACGTTGCTGAACCCGACGTAGTTATGGCGGGACACTCCATTCCTCTAACATCGTCACTCAATTTGTTGGGCGTTAATTTGGGAGTAAATATGTTCTGGCATGAACATGTTGCAGGCATAGCAAGGAGAGCTTCTCAAATATTATTTCGAACCAAAAAGCTTTGTACTCCACAGCAATGGTTAATTCTTTACAAAGCTCAAATTCGACCAACTATGGAATACTGCTCCCATGTTTGGGGCTCCGCTTCCAAACACACACTGCATTTGTTGGATTCTGTTCAGAGAAGAGCTGTTCGTTTGATTGGAGACCTGGAACTGACCGGCAGCCTTGATTCGCTGGAACATCGAAGAACGGTTGGCGACTTGAGTCTGTTCTATAAGTATTTTCATGGAAGGTGTAGCCCGCTTGATTCCTCCCAGAGCGGTGCTTGTTAGAAATACACGTCGCGCTGATGCTTCACATCCGTATGAGGTTCAGCTTGTTACTCCGCGTACAACGCTTTTCAAGCAGTCTTTTATATGGAGAACATCATCCCTTTGGAATAATTTGCCGAGGGCTGTGTTTCCTACCGAGTACAATTTACAGCGATTCAAGAACAACGCGAATCGTTTTTTTTTTTTTTTTATTCTTTCCGCACACATGCCGCTCCTGAAGCGCTTTAAGGACTTCCCTGTAGCACGTGTGCTAAACTTATAAAAAAAACTATTCAGCTAGTTTCTGAACAGTCACTGTTTTAATAACAAGAAATGTCAAATTTTACAACAAGGGTAATGTCACATCTTAATAACGACATCTAGTGGTTGTTTGTAAGAACTTGAAAGGCGGGCCCTCGTAAATACATTTTTTAATAAACAATGCGTAACACGTTCTTACTTGACCAACTGTACGTTGGACCTTTTTTTTAAATAATTAAAATTGTACTACTCAGTATATATCACCACTACACCAAACACCTTATTTTTGCACTCGACGCGCGTTTCGCTAACCATGTTAGCTTCATCAGAAGCGATGATTGACTGTCATCATCGCTTGAGAGTCAATCATCGCTCCTTGATGAAGCTAACATGGTTAGCGAAACGCGCGTCGAGCGCAAAAATAAAGTGTTTGGTGTAATAGTGATATATACTGCGTAGTATCATTGTGCCAAAAATTCCACATTTCCAACTTAATTAAAATTGTGTTGGTAATAAACACACAATTGTGGATAATTGTGTTTTTATTTATTTCTATTATCTGTAATATCAAACTTAACCTAACAAAATTAGTGCTTTAAAAGAATATAAACTTAATTTTAACACTAATAAAAGTATAATGTATTTAAAACAACTGTGATGTGTCACAGTTTAGATTTTATGGTGGTCAGACATTCTCGGAATTATAAATAGAAAAATTTTAAATGTCATTTAATATTCTCGCGACATTTAACTTGCCCATTTTTTAAACTAACTATCCTAAAAGATGATGTTATTGACAAACCGATAATAATACGAGGGTATTCTTTTTTAAGTTAGTTAGTATCTACCTTACTATGACGGAAAACTCGCAGAACTTAAAAATATATATTTTTCTAAATAACTATCGTGTACATTAATGCATTAGTGCAGCCCGAGTCGTTTAATTCCTTCCAAAAAAAACTTTTGTCCGCGCTTCAAAAAACGACGCTACGGTGGATTTCAATTCATCATCTGAGGAAAATTTTCAATCCTTGAGATCTTTTTTCAAATATTAGAACAAAAAGAAGTAGCAGATCTCTAAATCAGGACTCTAGTGTGGCTGTTATAACTCGCTGAATGTACGTACAGCTTTGGTTAATGGGTTAAAGTGTGCAAACACTGTGGACTCTGCAGTTGTCGTATAACAGCAAAATTTTAGTTATCCGTAAATTCTGACGTTTTTGTTTAACTTCAGATTCTGGATCATCTTTTCATAAACTTCTCCATTAATTGTGGGCTTTTTTTATATATTAGGTGATTGCAAAAGTTCGTGCCCGATTAGAAACCAAATTAAATACAACACATTTTCATGAAAAATAGTATTTATTAATCATTTTCTATAATTGTTTTTGAATTCCTTCTTTGTAGAAACTGCGTGGTTTCTCTTCAAGGAAAGTGGTAAGGTAGTTTTTGACTTTTTTGCCGTTCCAATTATTTTGCAGAGAAAGGAACAGATGAAAATCTGAAGGGGCAAGATCAGGAGAATACGGTGGGTGCTGGAGAATTTCTCATTTTAACTCCCTAAGTTTTTGCAGTGTCTGTTGAGCGACACGTGTTCGTCTGCAATCCCACCAAACATATAATTACACTCTCATTAGATGCAATTCAGTCAGACATAAATTCTGCTCTTTTACTTCCATGCTTTCAGCTGCCTTTTCTTATTATATTGTCATTTTCATCTCCAGTTGTGACTTCATCCAAGAAAGGTTCGTTTTGTTGACGGGTGAGTAGAAAAATGGCTATGGAAACACGCTTCAGTTTGTTCCGTTCTATCAAAACATGCGGAATCCATACATTAAGTTTCGAAATGTATCCAAGTTGCTTTAAATGACGAAACGCAGTCGAATTGTCAACATTTAGTCTCTCCGCAATATTTTCAATAGTAATCGGTGGATTACTATTCACTAAGTCACAGATAAAGTCATTAGCAATGCCGGAGAAGTACCCAAAGCGAAGTTTATCGTTTAGACTAAAGTCACCATTTCGAAATCGACCAACCACTTACAAACAAGTGAAATGAAAACATTAAGAAGAAGTGCAGGAAGAACACTTTGGGAGAGAGAAACAAATGACAACATAAGGCAGATATGTAAAGTAGAGGACATTAACATGTGGATAAGAAACAGAAAACAAGAATGGAACCAACACATAAATAGAATGCCGGAGCGACGATTAGTGAAAATAGCTCGAGATAAATCACTGATGGGCCGAAGGAGTATAGGACGCCCACGAAAAAGATGGAACGACGACCTGTAGCGACGATATATTAGAGAAAAACAGGCAGGAATGCCTAATATAAAGAAGTGTTTAAAGACTTAACTCCCGGTACCCTAACTTCTGCTGTTTGGTTCCACTAGAGCTCCGCGATGAAGCGTAGGTCTCCTCCCGTCGATTTCTGCTTATCTTAATATATCAATCAATTTGTGGCGGTTAACGCAATCAAAGGCCTTCCGGTAGTGGATAAAGCACACGTACACGTTTTCATTCATGCCTCTGCATATTTGTGTTAGTACGCTCAAAGAAAACAGTGCTTCTTGCATGCCGTGGCCACCTCGGAAGCCAAACTAGGTCTCATCTATTTGGTATTTACATTTTCTATATATTCTCGTATGAATAATTCTTAGGAATACCTTGAGTACATAAGACAGAAGGGTGAAGCATTATTATCTTTTGGTAGGGTGACGACTGTCGATTTTAGCCAATCAGCAGGTATCTTGCCTTATTGTTAATTGTTTATTCTTAGAGAAAGGTGTGGTAAAATTGTTTAAAAGATGAATTCTAGGAATAGCGAGCCTGTCTCTTAAGTAAAGTCCGGAAAGTGACTGATTAAAATACGGTTTTTGTTGATGAGTCAATGAAGAAGGCGAGTCAAAGACTTGATCAAAAATTATAACGGTATGTTAATCTTATTTAAATTAATGAAAAAAATTAACATAATAATTCAAATAATTTTTTTTAGACGTAGCGGTTCTACGGAATTTGTCAACAAACAATTCACAGAATGAATTTATTTGTTTAAAAGGTATTTATAAATGTGCAAATACGACAACAGGGGGCCAGCTTATGATAAAAGTTAATTCTTTAGTCCTGTACATACAATAATACACTTTTCGTAAATATTACTTCATAAAAAAAATGTTTGGGCGTTTTGCAAAATGACAATTTTTTCATTGGGAATATCTTTTTAACGTTACCCTTAATGCGTAAGTTTGGTACACACTTAACTACCTTTATTTATTTAGTATCTTTTTAGTGTTCCGCACGGAATACTGATAGAATCACTTTGGTATCCGTCTGTCTGTCCGGCACACCTGATTTTTTCCGAAACTATTTGACATAGAAAGTAGAAATTTGTCACAAATATAGGAACCAATCACAGCCGTGTAGTTTTGAAAGTTAAATTTTGACTTAAGAGGTTTTAGTTTTATGCATTCGTTTATGCCAGAGGTTCCCAAACTTTTTTTTTTTCTCGTAGACCACTTTCAAAATGTTACTGGTTTCGGTGGACCCCCTGCTGCTACATTTCTACCATATTCCCAAAACTCGTGAAAAAATGTGAAGATTAGATCTAACGATGGAAATTTGCGTCGTGGCTGAGTTCCAACCCTAAATTCGGAGTGGTAAAAATAAAAAGAAAAATAATATATTTTCTTGTGTTCTATTTATTAAAATAATATGATTACAGACTTAATAGAATTAAAATTAAACATTAATAACGTACCGTAACTCCAACAATACAAATCAACAATTAAAAAAAAATAGTCATAATTTTAATGGGAGGGATGTACTTGATGGATTGACAGCAAATTATCAATATTTGGCTTCAGTTTTGTAAGGAATAACCGCAAATCTCCCCGTTCTGTGATGTTCAATCTGCTCCTTTTTTTTATTAATAGGTTTGTAACGACACTAAAACTTTTTTCGGCAAGGTTTGACGAGGGAAACGCTATCAAAAGTTTTCTCGCAATTTCCCACAGCCCAGGATTCGGGTATTTCCTTGCCTGCAGCCAAAATGTTTGATAGCCTTTTTTAAATTTTACCTTCAGCTCCTCGTTGGTGCTAAGCTCATTTCATCAAATAGATTTATGATCCATGGTGGTATTTCCATCGTCAGAATATCTTCAAATCTATTTTGTGAAGTCATCATGCAGGGCATTTAAATGTTGAACGTATGACTGAATATCCTCATCAAGACATTCTGCCTGTGGTTTGGAAACTGGGCGAATTCGCGCCGACTAATATATTGCTTCATAAATTTCAATTTTCCAAGAAAACCCAAAATTACACCCTTTGTTTTTATTAAATTTAGGCTGTCCCCTTGTAACTGCAAGTTAATGTTATTAAATTTTTTGAACAAATCTGTCAAATACGCGATGTCTGCTTTCAATTTGATCAGGTTTTCTTTTAAATCTGGATCTTTACTTTCCAGAAACTCTAAAACTGATTCAAAAAGTGAATAAAATCTTGTTAAACATGCACCTTTCGACAACCAGCGTACTTCAGTATGTAAGAGCAATCGTTGGAAGTCTTCATCATTTTCGTCGCACACAATTATTTTGTTAACTGCTTTAATCACAAATTGAAGCGATTGGTGCAATCTATCACTCAAATTTTTCGCTACCAGGTGTTGTCGGTGGATGACACAATGAATTTTCAATTCTTTTAGGATGGTTTATAAACCCACGATATCGCCCGAAAATGGCAGGAGCTCCATCTGCTGCCACCGAAATAATGTTTGTAAATGAAATCGATTTTTCCTTAAAAAAAATCACTCAGGACATTAAATATTGATTCGCCTTTAGTGTCCGTCTCCAAAGTTTTTCGCGAATAGCAGCTCTTCATGGATTTCTTCGTCCATAACAAATCGAACATATGCCAGTAATAATGCTTCATTACCAGGTAAAGTTGCCTCGTCCAGTTAAATAGAAAAATGAGTTGTTTGCAGATAATTTCACAAGAAGCTTTCAATATCAGAGCTCATTTCATCAATACGTCTTTGTACAGTGTTGTTACTCAAAGGAATTCTTTTGAGTACGTCAAATGGAGGTTTGTGCACAACATTTTTTAAAACCTCTTCAACAGCGGGTAAAATTAACTGTTCTCCGATGGTGTGCGGTTCTCCAGATTTCGCTATAAGCAATGAGATATTGTAAGATGTCCGCAAGCTATCATCGTTACTTTGAGACGTTGTAGCGAACATACTGTGCACGGTGGGTCTCTTTTCATATTTTTCCTTCAATGTTTGAACATATTTTAAATCTTTACCTATTTTATCAGGATGACACCTTCTTAGATGATCTTCGAGCTTCGATGGTTTCATAGAGCCATTGCTCAAAACTTTGTTGTATAAAAGGCATATGGGCAATCGTTTGTCTGCCTTTGATGGAAGAAAACCAAATTTCAAATAATCAACACTGTACTGTCGACATTTCTTCTTAGATTCAGCCATGTTTCGTATCAGTTACCTACCTGTAAAGAAAGAAATGTTTGTTTTAGTAATCATAAGTTGACTTTAACAGGATATGGCTATTTTAACAGAATAAAATAGGATTAATTAATTATTGCAATGAAAAAACCAAAATGCCGACGGCAAAACTGATTTTAATTATTAAAAGCAATAAACTGCTAAGACCCATATAGAGGTTTCACAAAACGGCTGAACCTATTTTCATGTAATATAAAATATTTTTTGATTAATTATATTTTGATTCATTTCTGTAAATTCGAGAGAAAATACTTTTAAAGAATATTTTGACATCAAAACTCCGCGATTTTAATGATTTATTAATTACTTTGATGTACGTTACGAGTGGTACATAAAGACACGTACAATTTATGAAAATATTTTTAGTCATTTAGCATTAGCAACTGCGAGGGCACTGACATATGTACAAACATGCAGGTCAATCATATATCTCTCCTTTATTGAATCATCACAGTCGGGTAAATAAATAATTTTATAATAAAAAGTACTAAAAGTTCAATCTTTCTCGGCTTTCTGTTCTTTTATAGAAGTATCGAATAATGGCCCTGTTCAGTATTTCATTTTTATTACGTACCTACTACACGGAAACATAACAAATATAATATTATTACAATATAAAATAAAAGTATGTGTAACAATATAGGCAGGTACTTACTTTTTCCGGCACTGGCAAACACTGACATCGATTCACTCACAGTTTTCTTTTCAAAATTCCGGAAACAAATGAGTAACGTTTGTCCTTGGCATTCATATTTATATTGGTGAAGAATCAAACAAGTTCATGGAAGATTGCAAGCACAGCACAAGTCGTATTTCGTCCCTTTGCACGTCTGGTCTGGTTGCGTTGCGGGCGGGCGGCGCTTTGCCAGTCTCGACGCGCGTTGTACTGAATATCAAATATGGAAGTTTTTACAAGTAACAGTCGCTGACCTTAAAATACATTACTCAAAAAAATTTAGAGAGGTTTTAAAACAAGGAAATTAATGCTAAATAAACAGGCTATCTGATCCATATGCTGGCCTAACTGAAAAAATTTTTTTTCAAGCCCGTGGACCAAAAAAAAAGCAAAATATTTGCAATATTTATTTTTTCGCGCTATCTGTTAGGATTGCATGAGAACCGTAGCTCCTAAAAAATTTTAGCCAAAAAATCTGAAAATTAGAATCTTAAAGCTTCAAAATGCTTTTTTTAATGTCTCAATACGACCATTATTCACCGAAATACAGCCTGTCAAAAATCACCGAAAAATTTAGAATTTTTTTTGCTGCCTTAATTTTTTTGAGTAGTGTATTATCTGCCTGCATTGATAGGTAAAGCCAAGCCAACATTTTTGTTCCTTACTATCGAAACCAGATAAATTTTCGTGGACCCCCACTTACAACTTGTGAACCCCCATTTTTTTTTCACGCCAACGTAGACCCCCGTCGAGTCTCCCGTGGACCCCTGGGGGTCCACCTGAACCACTTTGGGAATCACTGGTTTATGCCTACGAGAACCAATTATCATTGGTTTTTAATTAACTTTTTAATAACTAAAATTTAGCTTAATATTGCAGCAAAGCAAGCTAACGTTAGCTGATTGAATTTTATCATCAATAGCCTTTATTGAGTAAAAAACGAATTAATCTATAGAATAAATTTACGAGACAAATATTTCCAAATTCCTCTTGTTAAAACATATCAAAAATTATCGAAAAAAAATAAGCTCTAACTGTAATTACTGAAATTTATTTAAACACCTACACCGTTCGTATAAAGCTAAAGTGTATTTGTTTGGAGTTGACAGCAGAATTCTCTCATTATAGATGCAAATACATGTTGGGGTGCACTCAAAAAAAAAAGAGATTTCCTATGCACTTTACTGAATTTTACTGTTTTGAATTATTTTTAAGGGTTCAGCCCATTTTTGGCAGAAAACCTCTGCTATACAATAGAGTCATAAAATATAAATGAGGTTCATCGGTAGCGTAGCCGTCCGAGCGTAACCTGCTTTTAATATTTAATAAATAAAATTATCTTAAAAATAAAGATATAGAAATATAAGACTTACTACCAAAATTTTTTTAATCTATAGATCTATGTATATAAAGAAATTCACAATTCACGATATATAAGTACTTTAATTACAATCATCATCTTCAAAATCTGAAGACCCGACTCCTCTTAAATTGATAATTAAGGTTCTATTTTCACAGTTTCTTCGATGTCGACGTCAAGTTTTCACATTTTATTTTCTTCTTCTATAACATGTCGAATGGCATTTTTCTAATTATCCTCTTTGATCCTCTCTATTCCGGTGAGTAATAATTGCCTTACGTTTTGAAGTTTAAACGTGGTGTTTTCCCTTGCAACGAAATTTTTCATTTGTGTCCAAATTAGCTCTATGGAATTCAATTTGCAATGATATGGAGGTAATCTAAGCACTGTGATATTCCGTTCCTTTGCCAACTCATCGTATCCATCTCATACCATGCCATCTCATGCGTATTTCTTGAACTGTGCCTTATTTCGCAATTTCGAGAAGTTCCACTTTTAACATACATCCTTATTGTGAAAAAAAATTTTGCAAGGTGATCGACAAGGGTGTCAAATGAAAACTTGCGAAAACACGAGTTCAAAAATATATATCACTAGCAGTGCCTGCGGCTCCGCTCGCGTGGACTTGATTCACTACTATCGTCACTGCTTATTCCTTATGTTACCTAATGTAATATAATATATGCCATTATTTCCCCTTATCTCCCATTATTTCCCCTTATCTCCCATTATCTCTACATAATTTCCATTATCTAGGCTTATCTCTGCTCATCTCCCATTATTTCTCCTTATCTCCCATTATCTCACCATAACTTACATTACCTAGACTTATCTCTGCTTATCTCCCATTATTTATACTTATCTCCCATTATTTATACTTATCTCCCATTATCTCACCTTATCTCCCATTATCTAGGCTTATATCGAATTATATAGAACATATCATATGTATAAATTTTATAAAAACACGTAAATCGAATAAGTGGTTCTCAAGTGATAAGCGCACTAACGGACAGACAGACAGAGAGACGTTGCATTTTATATATATATTGTATTCTTTGCAACATGATATTGTTCCATATTTTAATGGTTTAGGCAGTATATTGTAAGAGAACACGCTAACGGTAGCCTTTCTTCCGACTTGATTCACTATTATCGTCACTGCTTATTCTTTATGTTATCTAACGCAATAAAATATATCCTATAACCTGGCCAGAGAACATATGTATGTTTTAAAAAAAAAGTACGTAACGCACTAACGGACAGACAGACAGACAGACAGACAGACAGAGAGACGTTGCATTTTATATATATTATATAAATATATATAGATAACCTGGCCAGAGAACATATGAATGTTTTAAAAAAAAGCACGTAAATCAGATAAGTGGTTCTCCAATGATAAGCGCACTAACGGACAGACAGACAGACAGAGAGACGCTTCATTTTATATATATTATAGATATAGATTATTATATAACCTGGCCAAAGAATATATGTATGAATTTAAAAAAGACACATAAATTGGATAAGTGGTTCTCGCGTGATAAACGCACTAATGGACAGACAGACAGACAGAGAGACATTGCATTTTATATATATTATATATTATAGATTAAAGATATTCTCTGCTACATAATATTGGTTTAGGCTGTATATTGCAAGGGAACGCGCTAGCAGCAAACTTTTTTCCGACTTCACTTACTATTATTGTCACTGCTCATTCCTTATGCTGCCTATCGTAATAAGCCTATAACCTGGCCAGAGAACATAAGTATGTTTTAAAAAAAAAGTACGTAAATCGGATAAGTGGTTCTCCAGTGATAAGGTAACTAACGGACAGACAGACAGAGAGACGTTGCATTTTATATATATTATAGATGTAATACTCAACACAAACTTTTCTTTATATTATTTTTAAAAAAATATTTTGAATCTACATTTATCATAAAACTTTAAAAATATTAAGTTTTAGTGTTCAAGTTTATTTATTTATTTACTGCACTTTACAGATTGATCACAGAGATCTTTCCAATTACAAAGTACTAGAACTTAAATTACGTAATTTAAATAATATTACATAATAATCTACATACACTTAAAACAACGCACGCAATTTAGTTTTGAAAAGACTGCACTTATCATTAAATATCTACACTATTCTGGATTCCATTGTATAGCATGCAAGCATTATACAATGGAGATCCCAGGTGATGGTTATTATGGGCTACATCTAATATATAGAAAGTGCTATGATTTCTTGTGGTGTACGTTGGCACACTAAAATGCCGGGTCATCAATGAGACCATTCACTACTTTGTACAAGTAGAACATGCAATATTGTTTTCTATGTTTCTCTAAGGTTACCATCCCATAGCGTTCGTGCAGCAGTGTAGAAGAGATCATAGAGTTATATGAACCGGATTGTTTATCATGCATGTAACGCATCATTTTATTCTGTATCAATTGAAGTGTTCGCTTGTGACAATTATAAAAGGGTGACCATACTATACTCGCATATCCTAATATACTTCTAACATAGGATAGGTATAGCTGTTTTATGCAATTTGTACTTCTAAAATCTTTTGTGCTTCTGACAATTAAGCCATACGTTTTGTTCGCTTTACTTGCTATATAATTTACATGATAGTTAAACGTCAATTTGGAATCAAAAATCACCCCTAAGTCCTTTATCTTATCCTCATACAAAAGTGGGACATTCTCAATACTATATGTAAACTTTATCGGCTTCAGTTTTCTAGTATAAGAAACAACAGCACACTTACTTACACTAAAGTAAATCTTATTGTCAATTGCCCATTTTGCAACGTTGTCTATATCAGGGGTGCTCAAACGGTCGATCGCGAGTGCTTTTTGAGTCGATCTCGAGAAAAAAATTCCGATACAGAACTATTCACAGATTTTGTTTTAGGTAACTAAAACAAAATGTAATGAATAAACTACTAAAATTTATTCGATCCACAATTAGGCCAGAATAACCCCCTCATCACTTTCTTTTATCGTAATAACCCCCTGCTAGCGGCAAAAGGCGGCTTTATCAAAGGAAACGCGCGTACTTGTCAAAGAAAAGCCGCGTTTTTGATTCCCGCCGATTTTTCTAGAAACTTCGGGCGGCGTGTTTGACGGGAACATTCGAGACTTCGTTCGCGCCGATATAAATGTTGCGCCTGCAGGAATAGGAGTCAGTCTGAGTTGTAACTTGAAGGCGATACATCGATACAAAGTTTATTAATAAATAGTTCAAAATGAGTATGGCGAAGAAAAGTAAAACTTATCATTTTAATAACGATTGGGAGGAAGAATTTTTCTTTTGTATGGTAAAGGATAAGTGCATTTGTCTCATTTGCCGTGCGTCAGTTGCAATACCTAAGCGTGGGAACTTAGAAAGGCATCATAAAACGGTTCATAAAAACTATGAAAAGGATTTTCCGTCACAGAGTGAATTAAGAAAACGAAAAGTACGTGATTTGATAACTTGTTTGAAAAAAGAACAAACCATGTTCACAAGACCAGCCAAACAATCAAAACCTGCAACGATCGCGTCATTTAAAATATCTCATATATTGGCGAAACACAAGAAACCATTTGATGATGGATTGGTTGTGAAGGAAGCATTTATTGAAGCGGGTGTGACTTTATTTGGAGATTTTAAAAATAAAACAGAGATTATGTCTGCTATTAGAGAACTTCAGTTATCTCGTCCGACTGTCACAAGGCGTGTTGAAGTCATGAGTCAGGACATGGCAGATAAACTAAAACATGATATCATGGAATGTACATACTTTTCTTTACAGTTCGACGAATCCACCGATATGACAGACACTGCCCAGCTGTGTATTTTTATTCGAATGGTATTCAATGATATGTCGGCTAAGGAAGAGTTTTTGACAGTGATTCCTCTGAAAGGAAAGACCCGTGGCGAAGATATATATGACGTTTTTCTTCAATTTTGTAACAAACTACAAGCTACCAATATATAAACTAGTGTGCATTACAACCCATGGAGCACCATCAATGACTGGAAACAAAAAACGGTTTTGTGGCATTGTGTCGAGCTAATGATGATTTCCCTTTATTTTTCTCCTTCCATTACATTATACATCAACAAGTTTTGTGTTCAAAAGTTCTAAACATGGAGGAGATTATGGGCATTGCAATAAAAATTGTGAATTCTATCCGTGCACGTAGCTTGCAACGACGGCTCTTTAAATTGCAGTTGGAAGATAGTGAGTCAGCTGAACACACTGATTTAGTTCTTCACACGGACGTCAGGTGGTTGAGTCGCGGAAAATTCCTAGAAAGGTTTCAAGAATTATTGCCCAAAATAACAGCTTTTCTGGACGAAAGAGGTGATGACACTCAGATGCTGAAGAACGGAAAATGGCTGACTGATTTGTCATTTTTGACAGACATCACAATGCATTTAAACGCCATTAATTTGGAGCTTCAAGGTAAAGGAAAAACTATTATTGAGATGATTAGCGCAATAAACGCATTCAAAAGTAAATTGTAACTTATGATAGATCAACTGAAAAGAAAGGATCTGAAAAATTTTCCGTCTTTGAAAGCAAGGATTCCTCAGTTGAGTTATGATATTTATGAGGCAGAATTATCAAATATTTTGGGCCAATTCGAAATACGTTTTTTATGATTTCAGTAAATTGGCAAATATCTCATCATTTATGAGTTATCATTTTTCGTGTAAAAACATTGAGGCATTAGCTACTGAAATAGCAAGTCAGTTTAACATGGACTCATGTTCTGTTGAAAATGAGTTAGTGTAGATTATATCAGATATACATCTCAAAGCCACAGCATCTGATACAAAATTCTGGTGTTTTATATCTGAAGATAAATATCCGAATCTAAGGCAAATCGCCCTTCAACTAACGGCAACGTTTGGGTCAACTTACTTGTGCGAGTCTGCAAATGAAGATAATTAAGTCAAAATATCGCAATCGACTAACTGACGAACATATGTCATCATGCTTGCGATTAGCACTCGGTAATTACGTACCATCTTATGAAAAGTATGCTGAGGACATGCAGTGCCACGCTTCAACATCTAAAGTCACTCTTTAGTTAAGTTTAGACACTAGAACTCGTTTTTGTAAGAACCAATAAACTCGCAATTTTGAATAATTATGAGTTTTTTCATTGACATTTTAGAGCAGACCTACACTTACCTTGACTAAAAAAAATGCATATTGTGCGGAAAACTAATATCTATGCCACGATACACCCTACCTAGACGACAATCCTGCATCACACTTACTTGCAGCCTCTCAAAGTCGATCCATCGTAGTCTAACAATATTGAGGTAGATCGCCAGCAGTTCAAGTTTGAGCACCCCTGGTCTATATGATTCTGCAAAATCCGGCAGTCAGTAGGCGATCTGATTTCATACTAAAGTTTTAAGTCGTCAGCAAATAACAGGCAGGATGCATTTTTAACTACACCAGTGATGCCGTTGATATAAAGTAAAAAGAGCAGAGGTCCTTGGTTGGACCCCTGCGGAATCCCGGATGTAGGTGTAAAAGGTTTGAACTCATACCCCTTTATTTTTACTACATGTTCACGATTATAAAGGTAAGATTTTAAAAACTCAATTAAACTCACGTGGAATCCAAAATCCTTCTCCAGCTTATTCAACAATATCGCAAATGAGACCTTATCGAATGCCTTTTCAAAGTCTGTATATACAATATCCATTTGGCCGCGCCGATTTGAGACATCTGACGTTGCCTGCGTTACCGCTAATAAATTACTAATGACAGATCTACCCTCCATAAAGCCGTGCTGATAAGTACTTATACTGTGACGAACCGAGTTTGATATATTGTTATAAATAATCTTTTCAAAAACTTTAGCTGCCGTTTAGAGTATTGCAACTGGTCTATAGCTCTTTATATCGTTTTTGTCACCCTTTTTAAAAACTGGACATATTCTTGTTCTTTTCCACAGGTGGGGAAACATTTTTGTTTTAAGACTCAAATTAAACAAAAACAGTAGCGGATAACATAATATATCCTCAAAGCCCTTAAATATGTATGGGGGAAAGCCGTCTGAGCCTGTTGCTCTATCGTCCAACAACGTAACAAAAAACACACATACGCCACATTCAAATTCAAACGTACAATCTAAAACTTATAACATACAAAAACAGTAATCGATGTGTTTTTCAACCAGAATAACTGGAATCAACAAAAATATGCGCTCCCCCAAAGGACCCCCGGCCTATGGGACACGGACCATGTCGGCATAAACTACGGTGACGATAGTATCGTTGACTCGTCCTCGACGTGGCGTTGTCCTCTGCTTCTGCCGCCGAACGACCTTCTGCTGGGCCTGATCGAGGCCGCCGACACTGCGAAATACCAGGATGAGAAACCCGCGCCGCTTTGTTGCCAACCGCGGACCGAGTTGGACGGACCCAAAGATCGAAAAGGTCGATCGGAATTTTTGACAAAAGGTTATTTCATCTTGAAGTGTTCTTGTCGGAGAGAATTTTATTTTTTTACTTTATACATTATATATATATATATATATATATATATATATATATATATATATATATATATATATATATATATATATATAAACTTGATTAGTTTTTCTTGGATACTTAGGTTCTTTTGGAAAACACAAACTAGTTTATTTGACGTTTCGCCTTATTTTTTTAGGCATTTTCAAAAATTCTTTATTTTTTAATATTCATTCTAAAATTAGAAAACACAAGGTTAAAATCTTTTAAGTCAAATTACACTTTTAAAAATTTACAGCATTTTTACGCACACTCTGACATTTAAAATATTTACACCATAACAAAAATATAAAACAATTTACTCACGTGTATATACCCTGAAAGTCAACTATTTGTGTGTCATCAAATTTTGTATTTCTTTCAGCATATCGTGTCTCGTATTTTTTACTGATTTTTTTAAAATTTTATTATCTATAATGGGTGTCTTAACGAAAAAACTATTATTGATGTTAAGTATATATACCATTTTGTATTATTAAGAGGATATGCATGCCAGCATGTTTATTTTTTAATTAAATTTGTGTAGATATGACTGATTCCTTTTATGTCAGTCCTATCATTCACAGTGTTTTCATCCTTTTTTATTTCAATCATATCTTTGATCATAATTCCGCTCTTTGCAGAGGACCTTGGTTTCATTGAATTTAAACCAGACGCGCTAAAAAAAGTAAAAACTGTCTTAATACAAAACAGTTTTAAAGAGAGTGACATCAATCGAACAATAAAAAAGAGAATATACAAGTTTTATAATAACTCAAAAAACAACACCAAAAATAGTAAACAAAACTGTGACAAATTTTTACCACTTCCTTATACAAAAGAACTTTCTGAGAAGCTGAAATGGGTCTTGAAAAAATATAACATTATAGTTTGCCATAAAACTTAAAATAAACTAAGTTCATTATTTACAAACTTAAAAAGCCATATCCCCACAATGAATGAATCTAATGTTGTGTATGCAATACCGTGTGCGAATTGTCCGAAGAAATATATTGGCATGACTTCTCAGTTACTAAAAAACAGACTAAATGGACACAAATATACTAGGAATGCTTCCACTGCCCTTAGTAAACACGAAGCAGAAGAAAAACATGACTTTAAATTCAATGAAACCAAGGTCCTCTGCAAAGAGCGGAATTATGCCAAACTACAGATCAAAGAGATGATTGAAATAAAAAAAAGATGAAAACACTGTGAATGACAGGACTGACATAAAAGGAATCAGTCATATCTACACAAATTTAATTAAAAAATAAACATGCTGGCATGCATATCCTCTTAATAATACAAAATGGTATATATACTTAACATCAATAATAGTTTTTTTCGTTAAGACACCCATTATAGATAATAAAATTTTAAAAAAATCAGTAAAAAATACGAGACACGATATGCTGAAAGAAATACAGAATTTGAAATTCACAAACACACAAATAGTTGACTATCAGGGTATATACGAGGCTGGTTTGAAAAGTCCGTGCAAAAATAAAAACTACTTATGTGTTTGGGGTAAACCTTTTTTATTTTTCGACATAGTCTCCTTTTAGGCTTATATACTTCGTCCAACGATGTTCTAGTTTGTTGGTCCCTTCCGAATAATAGGATTTATCCAAGTCTGCAAAATATCCATTAGTGTCTGCAGTCACCTCCTCGTTTGAATAAAATCTTTGTCCCGCCAGCCATTTCTTCAAATTGGGGAACAAATAGTAGTCCGAGGGAGCCAAGTCTGGAGAATAGGGGGGATGTGAAACGAGTTGGAATCCTATTTCCATTAATTTTGCGACCACAACTGCTCAGGTGTGTGCTGGTGCGTTATCGTGATGGAAAAGGACTTTCTTGTGGGCCAACCGCGGGCGTTTTTTCTTGCAGCTCGGTTTTCAAACGGTCCAATAACGATGAATAATATTCACCTCTAATAGTTTTACCCCTTTTCCAGATAGTCGATGAGGATTATCCCTTGCGAATCCCAAAAGACAGTCGCCATAACCTTTCCGGCCGAAGGAACGGTCTTCGCCTTTTTTGGTGCAGATTCCCCCTTGGTAACCCATTGTTTAGATTGTTGTTTGGTCTCAGGAGTATAGTAATGTATCCATGTTTCATCCACAGTAACGAAACGACGCTTAAAGTCCTCCAGATTCTTCTGGAACAGCTGCAAACCATCCTTGCAACACTTCACACGATTCCGTTTTTGGTCAAGCGTGAGCAATCGCGGCACCCATCTTGCGGATAGCTTTCTCATGTCCAAATGTTTATGCAAAATATTATGTACCCGTTCAGTCGAGATGCCCACAGCACTAGCAATCTCACGCACCTTAACTCTTCTGTCATCCATCACCATATCATGGATTTGATCAATGATTTTTGGAGTCGTAACCTCCACAGGCCGTCCAGAACGTTTAGCGTCACTTGTGCCCATATGGCCAGTCCGATTTGGAAACCACTTATAAACTGTTCTAATCGAAGGTGCAGAGTCACCATAATGTTTATCAAGCTTCTCTTTAGTCTCCTGAGGCGTTTTGCCTTTCATAAAGTAATGTTTAATCACCACACGAAATTCTTTTTCGTCCATTTCTTGAAAATCACTCGACTTCCTTGATTCACACGAATGCCAAACACAAAGAAATAGACCAATATGGCTGAAACTTGGTGTGCGTTCATTCAAGAGATGCTACTAACTAAACATGACCTCGATACGCGTCGGTGGTGCCATCTCTCGGACTTTGCACGGACTTTTCAAACCAGCCTCGTACACGTGAGTAAATTGTTTTATATTTTTGTTATGGTGTAAATATTTTAAATGTCCGAGTGTGCGTAAAAATGCTATACGTTTTTAAAAGTGTAATTTGACTTAAAAGATTTTAACCTTGTGTTTTTTAATTTTAGAATGAACATTAGAAAATAAAGAATTTTTGAAAATGCCTAAAAAAATAAAGCGAAACGTCAAAATAAAGTAGTTTGTGTTTTCCTAAAGAACCCAAGAAAAACCAATTAAGTTTATGTAAACAAAAGGTTCAATAGAAAAATTATTATATATATATATATATATATATATATATATATATATATATATATATATATATATATATATATATACATATATATATATATATATATATATATATATATATATATATATATATATATATATATATATATATATGGCGAGGTAGGCCACCAAGTCGATGGATTGGAAACTGGGTACAAGTGGCCCAGAACAGGAAAAGGTGGCAAGACTTGAGGGACCCTTTCGTCCAGCACTGGACAGTATAAGCTGATGATGATGATGTATATAGATGTATATAGATGTACCAGGTGTACAAGTATGAAATGCGGATTTTTTTTTGTTAAAAAAGATGTTAAATTCGGAAGAATGATAAAAAAGTGCTTTATTCAAAGTATGCTCCATCGCTTGTTATACATTTTTCCCATCTTTCGGGCAATTTGTGAATACCACGCCCCATCTTCCCCTTTTGCTGCGAACGATTCATCGATAAATTTTTTCACATCTTCGTGCGAAGCAAAGCGCTGCTCAGCAAGTGCGTGACCCATCGATGCAAACAAGTGGTAATCGGAAGGAGCCAAGTCTGGTGAGTAAGCCGCATGGAGTGATGGAGCATTGTCATGAAGAAAAATGACTTTGTGTTGGCTCTTTCGGTATTCTGACATTTTCTCAAGCAGCGAACGGTTCAAATCGGTCAATTGTTGTTGGTAACGTTTAGTATTAACCGTTTCCCCAAGTTTTAACAGCTCATAATAGACCACGCCCTTCTGGTCCCACCAAACACAGAGCATCGTCTTTCTGCCAAAGCGACTCGGTCTTACGGTCGATGTGGATGGTGCGCCTGGGTCTACCCATGATTTTTTGCGCTTGGGAATCTGAAAATAAATCTACTTTTCATCCCCTGTAACTATAGGATGCAAAAACAACTTCCTTTTGTACCGAGCGAGCAAAATGTCACACGTGTTTTTGCGGTTTTCCATTTGTCTGTCGTTCAACTCATGTGGTACCCATCTACCAGCCTTCTGAATCTTTCCCATCTCTCGTAGCCGATTGGAAATAGCTTGTTGACTAACGCCCCATTTTCTCGGCGAGTTGTTTTTGGGTTTGCGAATCATCTTCGTCCAACAATGCTTGCAATTCCACATCTTCGTATTTTTTTGGCGGTTTTCCACGTTCCTTGTCTGTAACATCGAAGTCACCACTTTTGAAACGCCGAAACCATCGTTCACACGTATCTTGCGATAGAGCATGTTCACCATAAACTAGGTATGATTCAACAGCAGTTTTCTTCAAATGAAAACAAAAAATTAATGCTGTCCGCGAATGCTCTTTGTTCGGTATAAATTTTGACATATTGAACACAACAACACAACACTATGCACACACTTTTCCAATTTATCACTGTTGATGACTCAACAAAATGGCGCATTGTCAGATCTTTATAGCACAATCTGCATTGGTGCACCATTTGTTGTCTGAAATCCGCATTTCATACTTGTACACCTGGTATATATATATATATATATATATATATATATATATATATATATATATATATATATATATATATATATATATATATATATATATATATATATATATATATATATATATTTATATATATTCTATAAAATTTCTTTTTTTCTTGAACCTTCTCGATATATATATGATTCTGTGCTTTTTTTTTATTTCTTAGGATTTTGGTTCTACTTATTAAAACAACTTATTTTATTTTATTTAGTCTTTACTGACGTTTCGCCCATTTTGTTGTGGGTATTCTCAAAGTATCTGAAAATTTTTTAAAAAGTTTCAGGACACATTTTACAATCTAAAATTAAAAATTAAAAATTTTGGTACAATTCACGTCACGCTATAAAAACAGTTTACACAGTTTTTTTTTTATATATAACTAATTTAAAAATATGTACGCTAATTTTACTGGTTTTAAAATTAATACAAAACATATTTACTGAAATATTTGATTTGGTATATGATACGTACCTAATAAACTCAGTATTTTTCATACACAGGTCGTTATTGATCGAAATATTGGATGTTTACTAGTTTGTAAAGGTGAGATTAAAATAAATCGTGCCTTTGGTTCAAAAAAAAATAGATGGTTTTTATGTTGTTATTTTTTTATTTCATGTGGATTATATTTTGATAAATATGGCTGAGGCAGGCTATAACAGTTCTATCATTTACATCAGGATCTCGTCTTATTTCGATCATTTTCTTGATTTTTAGTTTTTGGTAATTAGAATCTCTATTTAAAATCTTTATCGCTTTATAACTGAATTAATGTTTAGTGTGTTGGTGGTTGGTGGAGACGGTTTGCATATATTTGTGTCCGTTTAGTTTACAGGTTCCCAAACTTTTTTTCTCGTAGACCACTTTCAAAATTTTACTAGTTTCGGTACACCCCTTGCTGCTACATTTCTACCATATTCCCAAAACTCGTCAAAAAATGTGAAGATTAGATCTAACGATGGAAATTTCCAACCCTAAATTCGGAGTGGTAAAAATAAAAAGAAAAATAATATATTCGTATTTATATTGGTGAAGAATCAAACAAGTTCATGCAAGATTGCAAGCACAGCACAACTCGTATTTCGTCCCTTTGCACGTCTGAACGGGTTGCGTTGCGGGCGGGCGGCGCTTTGCAAGTTTCGACGCACGTTGTACTGAATATCGAATATGCAAGTTTTTACAGGTAACAGTCGCTGACCTTCTTAAAATACACTACTCAAAAAAATTAAGGGAGGTTTTAAAACAAGGAAATTAATGCTAAATAAACAGGCTATCTGACCCATATGCAGGCCTAACTGAAAAAATTTTTTTCAAGCCCGTGGACCAAAAAAAAAAATGCAAAATATTTGCAGTATTATTTTTTCGCGCTATCTGTTAGGATTGCATGAGAACCGTAGCTCCTAAAAAATTTTAGCCAAAAAATCTGAAAATTAGAATCTTAAAGCTTCAAAATGCTTTTTTTTAAAGTCTCAATACGACCATTTTTCACCGAAATACAGCCTGTCAAAAATCACGGAAAAATTTGGATTTTTTTTTGCTCCCTTAATTTTTTTGAGTAGTGTATTATCTGCCTACATTGATAGGGAAAGCCAAGCCAACATGTTTGTTCTTTACTATCGAAACCAGATAAATGTTCGTGGACCCCCACTTACAACTTGTAAAACCCCATTTTTTTTTCCCGCCAACGTAGACCCCCGTCGAGTCTCCCGTGAACCCCTGGAGGTCCACCTGAACCACTTTGGGAATCACTGGTTTAGTCGGTTTTGTAGTAATTGGCTCGTCATCCCTATATATTTTTTCGGGCATTCTGCATATGGAATGTGGAATGGAATGGAATAAATGACATTTGATTGTTTCATTTTTGGTGTTTTGCTTTTTAGGTGTGTAAATAATGTACTTAATTTATTATGACTTTTGTGGCATGCTACGATATTGTTTCTTTACGGCGAATTGTATTCTTTCTGATAGTTCATTTATGTAGGGCAGTATTAAACGTTTTGTGATATCGTTTTTGGTCGTGTTTATTAATGGTTTTTTTTTTGAGTTGGTGGTACAATTTATAAGTTCTTTTTTTAAATATATGTTCTATGTGTTTTTCCTTGTAGTCACTGGATATTAAGACTTCTTTTACTTTTTTAGGCATTCAGGTCTGTATATTGGGGATATTAATATTATGGCTCTATCCGTCAAACCTATTATGGCACTAGTTTTTTTGTTTTTTTTTTTTTGAATGATTTGAATCGTTATTTAGGTATCTGCCAGACCATGTTGGTTTGGTGTACCATTTCGTTTCTACTTTAGTATTTTCGTTGTTCCTATACAGTGTCATGTCAAGAAAGTTTAATTTGCCGTTTTCCTCAATTTCAGTTGTGAATTGTAATTTGCAATGAAATTTATTAAATTCATGCAGCAATTCTTCAGTTTTGTCCGCTGGAATTGCTGTAATGCAATCATCAACGAATCGTTTGTAAAACACTGTATTGAACGTTAGTTTACCTAGCACATCTTCTTCCAAATATTCCATTACCAATTGTGCAATTGTGGAAGATATTGGTGAACTCGTTGCGCAACCGTCAATTTGTTTATAGAAAGTGTCTTTGTATTGACAGTAGTGGATAGGGTGAGGATTACTGCTTCTATAAAATTTTCTTTTGGAATTGAAAGTCTATTATAGAGCATATGGACTAATAATTTTTCTCGTAGTACAAAGTGGCCGGAAACTTTTGCACCTATAAATATAAGAATAATAATAATAAATATATTCACAAACAAATAATATTCTTTTACTATATTATTTTGTTTTCTATATCTCATACTCACATCTCATAATGATTAAAAATCATTAGTCTGTTTTTGTAATAAATTGGAATACGAAATGTCACTGGCCGGAAATTTTTGCCCGCCACTGTACATTGAATAACTATTAGAAAGGACCAGGAATCTAATTTACAGCTTTGCAGATGACAGAACGCTTATTTCTGCAATTACTTTGAACGCTTAAACAGAGACTACTAATGCAAATATCCTCAGACAACAGGAAGTCGTTCTACTTAGCAAAGATCTGGAAGAAATTTTATCTTGGGATGACAGTAATCAAGTAGCATTTAACGCTACGAAAACCTAAGCTGCAGTTTTTTTCTAACAAACTTAACATTGCTGAACCCGACATAGTTATGCCGGGGCACCTTATTCCTCTATTATCGTTATTTAATTTGCTAAGCGTTATTTTTAGAGCAAATATGTCATGTCATGAAGATGTATGCGTTAGCGATGAGCTTAACAGCGACTTTTAGGTCACCTGAGGCATACCTGCGACGGTGATTTATAAGTCATAGCTTCTTTAATAGCAAGTTAGGTCGCAGGTACTCTACGATATTTCAAAGAACTTGTACACGATGTCGAACTCGTCACGTTGCCGTTGGAAGTAGTTATTTGAGCTAACAGCGTTTTGGCTTTGAACGGTGACTCTACAGTCCAACATCGTGTACCGGTGAGTCGTCGGTCGACGGCCGACTTCGACCGTTGTCTGTAACGAAACGAGAGGCTCCGTCGCCGATCATTAAATTCAGGTCGGCAGAGTATTTAAAACAGCAACTAGCGTCACTGCTTTGCGAAGAATTGGGTTGCAGGTATTACCTGTGACTATCTAAGTCACAAGTATGATAATATCTCTCATCTCTAGTAGGCATAGCACAGAGAGATTCTCAAAAGCCGGGAATCTTCGAACTAGAAAGCTTTACACCCCACAACAACGATTAATTCTATACAAAGCTCAAATTCGACCAACCATGGAATACTACTCCTATGTCTGGGGCTCTGCTCCTAAACACGCATCGCATTTGTTGCATTCCATTCAAAAGATCGCCTGATTGGAGACCCAGAACTCACCATTAGAGAACGGTTGACGACTTAAGTCTATTCTACAAGTATTTTCATGCAAACTGTTCTACGAATGTAGCCCTCTTAATTCCTTCCAGATCGGTACGTGCTAGGAATACACATCGCGGTAATACTTCACATTCGTATGAAGTTCGGCTTGCCACTCCTCATACATGTCTACATGAATTTTATACAAACTAATAACTAGAGACCGGATTATATGCAACATAAAAATCTTGAAATATGCATGCAAATATGCATGAAAAATGCATGAAAAATGCTTAAAATATGCATGAAAAGGGTCAAAATATGCAATATTAAATAATAATAAAAGTAGTATTTTTAGTATTTGAATTTGGGTGCTATGTTAGCACTTATTCTTTCTGGCAAAAGTTCACCCGTCCCATTAATAAAACTATCAATTTGACACAAAGGTTCAAGGCCTGGGTTATTGCACAAAATGTTTTCAAACTTTTCTTTAACTCTACGCGGGAATACATCTGGCAATGTGGAGTTTATTTGACGGATTTTATTCATTAACTGAATTGACTCGGTCAACGCCAAACCTCGAGTTTCAAGCTTTTTAATACCCGCAGGTATGTGGGAAAAGTGAGTGCTAATCAAAGCTATGTTTTTTTTTAATATCAGAATCGTCAAATGCTTCCTTGGATTGACGAACTGCCATAGCCTCTGCACTATCGAAGTCATTTACTACACCTTTGATGGCCTCGAAATTTTCATTGTACTTGCTGCTGTTATAAGTTGTTGTTGTGGGCCTTTTTTTTTTGCAATCCTGCGATATGAAGACTTGTCTTGACATGCTGGTCAGTTTGAAACTTTTTTTTGCACGAAACATTTTTCTCGCAAACTCGACAATATAAAACATTTCCGTCGTATGTGAATGTTCCAGGATAATCAGCTACCCACGAAGAGACACTTTTTTTTGCGGGTGGCATGCTACACGTTAAACTTTAACATAACACGTTAAAAATTGCAAAAAGACTACACTGATGCAAGCGCGTCAACAGTAATGTTAAAACTGATATCTTGTTTTAAAATAAGAATTCGTCTTCGAGAAAATTGTTTATTTGATTCACGCTCAAACAAATATTCGTAGAAACCGACTACTTATCACTTAATATCCCGACCAAGAAACAAAGGAATAAAATACTGTCGTAATTTTGGGTATTCCCTTGGCACTATAACCTAACCGATGTTTATACTATTGCAGGTAATGTCCCGGCGATAAGATCGGTTCTAGACGGCGACATTAACAATACCCTGAGCAATTCAATTGCCTAGTAATACCGAAAAATATTGTAAATATAGGGAAAATATGCATCATTACTAGATTTTAGGTAAAATATGCAATAATCGGTGAGAATGGTCTAAATATGCAAATTCATATGAAAATATGCAAATGCATATAATCCGATCTCTACTAATAACCATGTTTGACAAACACTTATTATTAAAAACCCAGACACCTATTCGTCTCCTTTTAACACACTTTTACAAAAAAATTCTTTCTGTGTTTTAAAGACGGCCTTGATCTATCATTTTTAGACTTTATTTATTTATTTAGTCTCGAGACGGTGTTTATGAACTAATAATATTTGTTTTAAGTTTAAAATCCTCAGCGCAGATGTTTAAATTCGATAGTAGTAATCTCCAGAATGCTAACAAACATGTTAAGAGCATTTGATCTTCAATAAAATTTGACTTTATTTTATAGGCATAGCAGACGCGCCGCAGGAAAATATCCAAATCGCGGCACGTGCCCAGAAGTAGCGGTTTAGGTGTTGAATCGGTGCAGCTTGTCTTTAGTGGGAAACATAGTTTCGGACAGTGCTTTCTAGTAGAATGAGATGTGATAAGTTGAACCTTATAAGGATGTGATACATTTGCACGTCGTATATTTCTAGCATGCACCGCTGTATATGAGAAATCAATCGAGCCACATCCATCGAAACATTCCCATGAAACTATTTATAGAGCAGACTCAACTCACAAACTTTCTTTCGATGTTCCGAAATATCAAGGTTTCTAGATAGTTCCAGGTTAAATCAGTCGGGCAGCTTAATCTATATATAATACTAGCTGTGCCCGCGGCTCCGCTCGCGTGGACTTATTCACCTTTATCGTCACTGCTTATTCGTTATGTTTATATTATTATATTCAAGTTCAAGGAGCCTTAGAGGCCCATAGCTTGGTTGCATACTTGTCTCCACTTCTTTTTGTCTCCTGTTAGCTTTTCCCAGTGCGGGATTCCCATCAACTCCGGATCTTGCTTTACTGCCTGAATCCATGTAGCTCGAGGTCTACCCTTGCCTCTTCTTCCAACCACTCCTCTTATTAGGGCTTGCTTTGCCTGTCTTTCTTCCTTTATCCTTGCGACGTGCCCCAACCATCTTAATCGCTGGCTTCTTATGATTTGGCTTATAAGGGATTTCGTATATAGGCATCTTAATTCGTAGTTTGTACTTCTTCTCCACAGTCCCTCTTCTTTCCTTCCTCCGTAGATTCTTGTCAAAACTTTCCTTTCCCACACCTCCAACGTCTCCTTTTCTCTTGGATTCAGTTTTCATGTTTCATGTCGTATATATTCTTTCTTTTGCTTTTCTTGATACATTCTTTGATTTCAATATTGGATTCATTGCCCCTAAACATCTCTGTCCTTTCGCTATTCTTTCTGTATCTCCGTCCTTTTTTGTCCACTCTCTGTTATTGTTACTCCCAGATAATTAAATTTGTCTACTTTTTCAAACATATATCTTTTCCCTAAGTTGTTTATTATATCTAAACTTTTATTGTTTTTATTATCCTTCTTCTTTGTAATTTCCATGTATTTTGTTTTTTCCTCATTTATCTTTAGTCCTCTCATCCTTCCCCTTTCTTCTATCCTACTTATGGCTTTTTTAAGGTTCTTTTTTGCTCTTGCAATCACTGCTACATCATCCGCATAGGCCAAGCATTGGCAGGTTTGTTGGTATATTGTTCCATTTGTTTCTATTTCTTACTCCCGGATTATCTTCTCTAGTACCAAATTAAATAGACATGTCGACACTGGATCCCCCTGTCTATCGTCTCCTTTTTTTGTATATTGGACAAATGAGCGACCCTCTCCAGCTCACTGGCATGTTTTCTGTTTCCCATATTTCTTGCACCAACCGGCAAATTTCATTTTCCAGATCTACTCCTCCAGCTTTGATCAGTTCTGCTGTTTTACAATTTCCACCAGGAGCCTTATTTTTTTTGGGTTCTGAGTATTTTTCTTATTTCTTCTTTGCAGGGTTTATTTGTCCCCTCCTGCCCTTCAGTTAATTTTTGCTTCATATTTCTCATTCAACTCATTTCTCATTTTCATCTCCATTTAGTGTTTCTTTAAAGTATTCCCCCCATCTATTCAGTCTTTCTGCCAAGCTCTCTGCTAAATTTCCATCTTTTTTCCTACATATTAGCATTTTGTCTCTGTTTATTCCTTTTGTATTTTATAAGAAAAAAACACGTAAATAGGATAAGTGATTCTTGAGTGCTAAACGCAGTAATGGATAGACCAACAGACAGAGAGACGTTACGTTTTATATATATTATAGATTTTTTTTGACATATATTAAATTAAGAATTAAAAAAAAAATCACGTAAAACGGATAAGTGGTTCTCAAATGATAAGCACACTAACAGACAGACAGACGGACAGAGACACGTTGCGTTTTATATATGGTATATTGTATGCATTTTACATATAATATAGATATAAATTGTTATTATTATTACTAATATAACCTGGGCAAAGAATATATGTATGAATTTAAAAAAAGACACGTAGAGACATTGCATTTTATACATATTATAGATTATAGATATTCTCTGCTACAAAATATTGTTCCAAATTTAATGGTTAAGGCTTTGCAAGGGAACGCGCTAGCGGCAAACTTTTTGCCGACTCCATTCACTATTATCGTCACGGCTCATTTCCTATGCTACCTATCGTAATAAAATATAGCCTATAACCTGGCCAAAGAACATATGTATGTTTTTTAAAAAAAAAAGTACGTAAATCGGATAAGTGGTTATTCAGTGATAAGCGCACTAACGGACAGACAGACAGATAGTTGACGTTGCATTTTATATATATTATAGATAATAAATGCAGTGTATTTGGAAGCAGCGTTCCAAACATGGAAACACTATTTCATGAATGATCGAATTTGAGCTTGATATTAGATTGAAAGCTTCCTAATATCACAGAAAATATAACTATTGCTACAGAAGGGCAAACATTTTGAAAAAAATGTCGACGCAAAACGAAGCCGACTAGCTACCGCAGAATATTTAAAATGTGCGTCGTAAAAAGTTTCTCACAGATGTCGCACATATCTTTCCTTATTATCGTTAGATCTACGAGGGTTGTCTAAAAAGTTCTTGACGTGACAATGAAAGATTTTTTTGACGTGAAATATGTTTTATTTTTTAATATAATCTCCTGAAACTTATACAACAATACATTTATCCCAACGTTGTTCCAATAATTCAATACCATCATTAAAGTGTGATTCCGGAAGGTCTGCCAAATATCCATCCGCGGCTGCAATAGCTTCGTCATTTGATGTAAAACGCTTTCCAGCCAGGGTGAATACGCTGCCATCATCAAAAGACTTGTGTGAACACTTGCATTGTCTTGATGGAAAATGATTCTTTTGTTCTTTAAAGCAGCTCTTTTAAAATTTTGCATCCAACTGATCCAAAAGGTTAAAATAACATTCAGAGTTAATTGTTTTACCTTTCTGAAGCTAAACAAAACACCTTTGTAATCCCAAAAAATTATTGCCATAACCTTCTCCGCTGATGGAACCGTCTTTGCCTTCTTTAGTGCACTTCTACCGGCTTCATTCCATTTTTTCGACTGTTCTTTTCACTCTGATGTATAGTGGTGGATACAAGTATCATCAGCAGTTACGAAACGACGCTTAAAATCCATTTTATTTTGCTTAAAACGATCCAAAACACGCTTGAGAAATATACATTCGAATACGTTTTTGATCAATTGTTAGTAAATGCGGCACCCATCTTGCACAAGGCTTTTTCATATGTAATTCTTCATGCAAAATATTTCCAATTCGTTCTTTTGAGATGCTTATAGCCTCAGTTATTTAAGCACTCTTACGCGTTGAATTATTTGTGGTGTTGTAGCAGTTTTTGGACGACCTTCGCGTGGATCATCTGCAAGGTTTGTAGGACCAGATTTAAAAAGAGCAGCCCATTTTTTCACAGTGGAAAGTTAAGGTGATGTATCCTTATACACTTTTAACAATTTCGGATGAATTTCTGTTTGGTGGATAAACCATCCAAAACAAAGAAGTTAATCACTGCACGATATTCAATTTTTTTTCCCATTTTCAAAAAATCAATGATACGTCAATATTAAACAACTGCTACTACAAATTTTACATGTGTTTATATAAAGGATAGAACTTTCAAATATACTTATGGTTTCACAATTTCTAACGCCATCTATGTCTCAGGCCTAGAACTTTGCAGACAGCCCTCGTAATACAACGAGGTACATTTTAACGATCCGGTGGTAGCCGGCTTCGTCCTGCTGCGGCACCATGACCATTCCAACACATAGTAAGTTAAATGATTTTTTCCAGAGAGAGTTAATATTTTGGTACCGTTATATTAAAATTATTTCAGGGCTGCATTTATTCATTTTAAATAAGTTCAAAAGGCTCTGCACCCTTTATGATTCAACTTTTATTAGATAATATTTGCATAATGATGATTTGTTTTAGCAAGGACTAAAAGCTATTAAAAAGATGCTCCAGGCTAATTTTATTTCTAATGCACCCAAACGATTTGAGAGGCAATAATGATACTACTGATATTACATTACCTGTAGCCGATACAATCCAGATCATGTGCATCAGCACAGATAAAAATAGAAAAGCCATACTCTGCAGATTTTGCGCATTGGAAAAACGCGTTAGATAGGGTTACCTCCTCTCCCCCATTCTGTTTATCATCTACGGAGAAAAGACTTTTTTTTTATGGGTCTAGCGCACGTGCTGTAGGGAAGTCCCTAAAGCGCTTCAGGAGCGGCATGTGTGCGGAAAAAGCGATTCACGTTATTCTTTAATCGCTGCTAATTGTACTCGCTGGGAAACACAGCGCTGGGCAAATTATTCCAAGGATGATGTTCTCCATATAAAAGACTGCTTGAAAAGCATTGTACGCGGAGTAACAAGCTTAACCTAATACGGATGTGAAGCACCAGCGTGACGTGTATTTCTAACATGCACCGCTTTGGGAGGGCTACATCCTTCGAACACTTTCCATGAAAATACTTGTAGAACAGACTCAAGTCGCCAACCGTTCTTCGATGTTCCAGCGAATCAAGGCCGCCGGTCAGTTCCGGGTCTCCAATCAGACGAACAGCTCTTCTCTGAACAGAATCTAACAAATGCAGTGTATGTTTGGGAGCGGAGCTTCAAACAAGGGAGCAGTATTCCATAGTTGGTCGAATTTGAGCTTTGTAAAGAATTAAACAGTTGTTGTGGAGTGTAAAGCTTTCTGGTTCGAAGTAATATTCCCAACTTTTGAGAAGCTCTCCTCGCTATGCCTGCAACATGTTCATGCCAGGACATATTTGCTCCCAAACTAACGCCCAACAAATTGAGCGACATTGCTAGGGGAATGGAGTGCCCCGACATAACTATGTCGGGTTCAGCAACGTTAACTGCCGCCTGGGTTTTTGTAGCGTTAAATTCCACTTGGTTACTGTCACCCCAAGATAGAATTTCTTCCAGGTCTTTGTTAAGTTGAACGACCTCCCGCTGTCTGCGGATATTCGCCTGAGCAGCCGATGTCCGAGCGTTTAAAGTGAATGAAGAGATAAGACTATTAGAGAGGCTTTGGAAAACTGGAAAAGTGGAGTCTCTGTTAGTAAGAAAAAAGTATCAAACTTAAGAGATGAGGATGATACGATCGTTATGACTCAAAACGAGCAAGACATGTTTGAGTTTCTCCAGCGGGTAGAAGTTGCAAGTTCTCAATCGGGCCTACGTCTGAATATAGCCAAATGCTGTTTAATGACCATGGATAGATCTCAAACAATACCGTTGCCACTGCAACTTATCCCGGATATAGAGACAAGCGATAGCGTTATTTATCTCAGCACACAAGTAACGAACAAAGAAGGATCCGAGCTAGAATTACAGGTAAGAATTGGAATGATAAAGAAAGCTTTGGGTAGACTGATTAAAGTTTGGAGGGATCACACTATCCGAAAAGTAACTAAAACAATACGTTTTCACACCACCACTAGTTCTTCCTATTGCAACCTATGAGTCGGAATCCTGCACACTGAAACGCAGCATGCTGCAGAAGAACAGAGGCGTTCGAAATGATTTGCTGTCGTAGAATGCCACGGATCCCGTAGACGGCCTATAGAACGAATACGAATACTAAAAGATCTGAATATACGGGATCATGAAAGGCTGCTTCCAATGATTCAAGGAGACATTCTAAAATTCTTCGGTCACGTAATACGAAAGGAAGGTCTGAAGAAGATAATAATCCGAGGAAAAATAAACGGTTTCAGCAGGCATGAGAATGGCAGAGAACAGAGTAGCATGGCGGAGAGTTATTCCATGTCATCAATGAATTACGACGTTCGGAATCGAACAATGAATCGAGAGAAAAAGAGAGACGATACTACTTTAATAAATAAAAACAAGTTAAAAAGTATGTTAATTGCAAATATGGATATAACTAAACAAACGGCACAAAGATGGTTTCAGTTAAATAAACTTGTCCTGTCTAGTATTTTCTCACAACTCAAATCACGATAGTATCGTAAGTAAACCAACACAACCCAATAAAAGTAAACCGGATTTGTCTTGTTAATATTTTGTCAAAAAAAATTATGCAATTTTTGTGATTCGTAACAGGTCACTACTAGATATAAATATGTTACTAGTTTTATTGCGTGCAATAATTGCCTTATAAATTGGGGTCAGACCAGTGGTTCCTCTCGTAATTTTGGTTTACAAAGTAATGTCCTTTTAATGTGACAAGGTAGGATACGGGGACAATCTAAGAAATACTTTCCTAAAATTGAAAATATTAACCCTACCTTGTTCATATGTTTTAACTTGTTTACTATACTCTTACGACAACGGATAGACGAACTGATATAAACATTAACTTCCTCAGACCAAAAACTAGTAGAAATTGTCTAAACTATAGAAATTTAATTTTCTGTGATGACATTTTAAGCAACGAATAATGCCCTGATCCATAGGCTGGGGGACCGATGTAACATTAGACGGGAGGATATAAGTCAATGTTATGTGATTTTTTTAGCCTGTAGTGAGCAAGATAATCAGTTATCAGCAACACTATTTTTCTGTGGGATCGAATTAAGTATCTGTCCCAATCATTTAATTTTGCTTAAAATAACAATGATTCATTCAAGTTTTGATTTGATTCATCAAAGATTTGCGTCGAATTTTACGGAATGGCTGTTCTAATTTTTAAAATCGTGGAGATCTTGACTTTCCAGTGACATATGTTTGCACAAACTAAGCTGTTGGCTGTTCTTTTGATAATTTGCCACCATTACACGATTTACTTTTAATCTTTAGAGTTTCGTCTGCGTTAGTTTATAAAATAACCCAGTTTCATCTGCATTGAAAATATCATTCTCGTGATATCGCATCAGAATACAAAGTCAAACAGTTTTCAAACATAAGTTCATAAGTTCAGATTCACCATGCATTTTTCTCGCCTTACTGTTTGTTTTTTGAAGCAACCGATCAATTCCGTAGTACAGGGTGAGTCAACGATAGAGTGAAGTTCATTATCTCATTTGTTTCGGGAATGACGAAAATATGTTAAATACAAAAATTTTAGGGAATGTTAAGGTGCAGAGTTTAAAATTATTTTTGAGTATACAGGGTACTTCAAAAAAGTGTCGCCGATATAACATGTTTTTTTTTAAACAGAACATCCTATTTTCTAATTTACTTTTAAATTCTGCGTAAAATTTTATATATTTTTTATTAATAATGTTATATACCCAAACCTAATAGTTTTTCTAATATTTCAATTTTTTTAAAAAAAATACTAGTTTTCAGTTTTGTAAAAAATTGCCAATAGCGCCATTGTTTCTGAAGGTGGAATACTTATAACTGTTACGAGCGTTCTATAGAGATGAAAAAAAAGATATATGTAAAGAAATTTGAGTTAGATGCTACAGGCTGTTCGAAATAAATTTATACATTTCGACTATTTTAAATTGAAACATCTCAAATTTTTTAAATGACACACCCTGTATATTATTATTTTTTCTGATAGATTTTACAAAACCCGCCAACTTTTATTAAGTATGTCATATACCTATTTCTAATAGTTTTCGATTTATTTTGAATTTTTAAATTTTTACTCTTGTTTTTAGTACACTTACACTATTGTGAAAACATGAACAAATAGTTAATAATAATTTTAATATAGTTTAACTTATCTAATGATTAATTATTATGACGTAATAAGTGTTGAAAAATATGTCCGTCCACTTGAATACACATGTTTAGTCATTTTACTATATTTTCCTTCACTTTCCTTAGCATAAAGGGCGTTATTATCCTGCACGTATCCCGTATCCTATTTTCCATATCTACTGGTGTTGTAGGAGGATTCACATAAACACGATCTTTAATGTAGCCCCACAAAAAAAAGTCTAAAGGTGTTAAGTCACATGATCGCGAGAGCTACTGAATGAATCCATCCCTACCTGTTCATTATTGTGGGTAACGATCGTTTAAAATTTCCCGAACTTCCCGGTGGTAATGAGCAGGAGCTCCGTCTTGTTGAATCCACACTTGTTCCCTTTCAAAATTATCAACTTCTTCAAGAAGCTGGGGTAATTCGGTTTGAAAAAATTTAGATATCTAGACCTGTTAAGCGGTTCGCGGAAAAAATATGGACCAATAATTCGAAAATTTAATATTCCACACCATACATTAAGCGACCAATGGTTTTGGTTTTGAATTTCCCGGACCCAAAATGGATTAACTGATGAATAATAATGCATGTTATGGCTGTTAACTGCTCCATTACTGCGAAAAGTATCTTCATCAGAAAACATTATTTTGGATAAAAAATTTGGATCGGCCTCTATTACTCCATTCATGATAGTCCAAAGGTTTACTCGTCGTTCAAAATCACGGTCTTGAAGTTCTTGGTGTAGTTCCACATGAAAGGGATGATACTTGTATTTTCTCATGGTGCGATTAGCCGTAGATTGGGAAGTGTCAGATAAGTCAGCTAGTTGACGGCTGCTGACCTGGGGATTATCTTCAACATGAACTAAAATCTCCATTTCTTTTTCCTCATTGGTAGCATTTTGGTTTACTACTTTCCGTTTCGTATACTCAACGCTATCACTCCCATCAAACCGTTCCATTAAAAACTGAAACGATTTTCTAGATGGTATACGTCTATTAGTGTACTTCACTCCGTAAAGCCTTACTGCCAAAGGATAATTTTTTCCCGCCTCGCCCAGTATATAAACCATATCAATTAATTTATTTTTAGGAAAATCGATAATTATTACCTTTATACGTTACTTACTACAACATAAGCTATTTTTACTTGCTTAATAGACATTTGAAAATTTGACAATGCCTACATTTTTGTTTTGTCTTGGCAACTATGATGTTATAGCGTAAGTGTATTAAAAACAAGGGTAAAAATTGAAAAATTCAAAATAAATCGAAAACTATTAGAAATAGGTATATGTCATACTGAATAAAAGTTAGAGGGTTATGTAAAATCTATCAGAAGAAATAATAATATACAGGGTAAGCCATTTAAAAATTTAGGATTTTTCAATTTAAAATAGTCGAAGTTTATTTTGAACACCCTGTAACATCTAACTCAAATTTCTTTACATATATATTTTTTTTTATAGAACGCCCGTATCAATTATGAGTATTCCACCTTCAGAAACAACTGAAAACTAGTATTTTTTTAAAAAAAATTGAAGTATTAGAAAAACTACAGGGTTTAGGTATATAACATTATTAACAAAAAAGTTATCAAATTTTACGAAAAATTTAAAAATAAATTAGAAAATAGGATGTTCCATTTAAAAAAAAAAACATATGTTATATCGGTCACACTTTTTTAATTTTATCCTGTATACTCAAAAATAATTTTAAAACTGTTCCCTAAAACTATTGTATTTATATTTTTTCGTCATTCCCGAAACAAAGGAGATAATGAACTTTACTTTATCGTTGACTCACCCTGTACAAATGAATTTTTTATCTAAATCTCTACATCTTAAACTATTTCAGTAAACCCTCATCTACGTCAGGTTGTCTTAGTCGTTTTACGTTAACATTTCTCTTACTCTCTCTCTCCTTGTGTCCATATTGTTGACACATTTTTGTAAATATCGGCATTAGATTTTCTATTTTTCAAAAGTTTACTTTTCCGCAAAGGAAATCGAGCTCCATTTTACTGACATTGTTCCCCAATAATCGACCACGAAGTCAACTAAAAATTAGAATTCAAATCTTTCTTTGCGTCCGGCCGCCATGATCTAATACCAGGTGAACAAGTATGAAATGCGGATTTCAGTCAGATGGTGCACCAATGCAGTTTGTGCTATAAAGATTTGACACTGCGTCATTTTGTTGTGTCATCAACAAGTGTCAGACGCGCACAAGTGATAAATTGGAAAAGTGTGTGCATAGTGTTGTGTTGTTGTGTTCAATATGTTGAAATTTATACCGAACAAAGAGCATTCGCGGACAGCATTAATTTTTCGTTTTCATTTGAAGAAAACTGCTGTTGAATCATACCGATTACTTCGAGAAGATTATGGTGAACATGCCCCATCGCAAGATACGTGTGAACGATGGTTTCGGCGTTTCAAAAGTGGTGACTTCGATGTTGCAGACAAGGAAGTGGAAAACCGCCAAAAAAATACGAAGATGTGAAACTGCAAGCATTGTTGGACGAAGATGATTGGCAAAGACAAAAATAACTCGCCGAGCAATTGAGCGTTAGTCAACAAGCTGTTTCCAATCGGCTACGAGAGATGGGAAAGATTCAGAAGACCGGTAGATGGGTACCACATGTGTTGAACGATAGGCAAATGGAAAAGCGTAAAAACACATGTGACATTTTGCTCGCCCGGTACAAAAGGAAGTCGGTTTTGCATCGTATAGTTACAGGAGATGAAAAGTGGATTTATTTTAAGAATCCCAAGCGCAAAAAAATCATGGGTAGACCCAAGCGCACCATCCACATCGACCACAAGACCGAATCGCTTTGGCATAAAGACAATGCTCCGTGTTATGAGCTGTTAAAACCTGGGGAAACGGTTAATACTAAACGTTACCAACAACAATTGACCGATTTGAACCGCTCGCTGCTTGAAAAAAGGCCAGAATACCGAAAGAGGCAACACAAAGTAATTTTTCTTCATGACAGTGCTCCATCACATACGACAAAACCAGTTCACGGCACGTTGGAAGCACTCAGCTAGGAAGTTCTACCCCATGCGGCTTACTCACCAGACTTGGCTCCTTCCGATTATCACTTGTTTGCATCGATGGGTCACGCACTTGCTGAGCAGCGCTTTGGTTCGTACGAAGATCTGAAAAAAATAGCTCGATGAATGGTTCGCAGCAAAAGGGGAAGATTTTTACTGGCGTGGTATTCACAAATTACCCGAAAGGTGGGAAAAATGTATAACAAGCGATGGAGCAGAGTTTGAATAAAGCACTTTTTATCATTCTTCCGAATTTAACATGTTTGTTTAGAAAAAAAATCCGCATTTTATACTTGTACACCTGGTAAAAATCTGTTGGCATTCTTCATCGGTAAATAGCACTGCAATTGCAAAGAAAGGAGTGTTTTTGGCTACAACGGCATTCTCAGTATTGTGGTGACGTTATGCCCGCTGTATGCGAGTAAAAACTCATCGTTATGAGCGAGTGCTCGTTGTAACCGAACTCGTTCGTACCAAAATACTATACACGTGTAATTTTCTATATCAAGAAACGGGACTTCACTGTTTATAAAATTTTATCCCGATTTTTAAGGCGAGTCAGTGAACATAAATACTATAAGAAACTAAGTTTTCAATCTCAAACTTCATCGAAATAAATAAACTGAACGATTAGCCGTAAAATCCGACCAGTACAAAATGACAGTATTTAAGTACAAAGTACTGCCAAGGTCCGAACAAACGACGTCGTCGTCGTGACTTCGCTTTACAAGTATCAATTTAAAAAGAGGAAATGAAATAATTCGTGCAGGACGAATCAAATTATACTCGATGCTAATGTGTGTTTAAATCGAGTTGACTAGTTGCTGTTTACTTGTTTGTGTACGTACTTATTTTGAGAGGTTTTCCCTTCGTTATCAGAGGGATAATACGCAGTGCAAACAGCAAGAATCAAAACAAGGAGATGGAGGAACTAAAAACAAGCTTCTTACGTGCCCTAATAGTTCTACATATCTTTGTGCGGCTGTTTAGACACCTCTTCAAAGTTTCACGAAACCAGCCACTACTATTTTCAAGAAAACTAATTGTAAAAAAGATACACGCGCTGTTACTATCTACTACAGTATTTGTTTTTGGTACAGCCAACAAAATATGACAAAAAAAAGATTTAACGACCATCATTACTGCTTTCTTAAGCCAAAATCAACAGAAAATCTTGTGATCTACTACATGAAGGTGAAAAGTCTCGAGACTTTCCAAGAGATGGTAGCACAAACAAAAAAAACCATATGATTTTCAATTAGTGTAAACTCTCAGAAGATTCGTATAAAATTTTCATGACATTTTGTCTACTAATTTGCGAGTTACAGCTGTATAAGCGAAGCTACTTTTAATTTTTGTTAAATGAAGGAACAAAATTAGATACCCATAGATGCAAAAAAATTAAAGAATCCTGAAATTAGAAAACAGATATCAAACCGAAGAAATGAAAAATTTAAGAAGCAAATAAGAACAGAAAACGACAGTGTCGAATCTCAATCGGTTAAGATGAAGAATGAATTAATAGCGGTACAGGGAGAAGCGGAGGGGGTCGAGCAGTAAATAGATAAAAACAGGAATGGATGACAGAAAACATACTAAATCTGATGGACGAAAGACGATTACAGAAAACAAAAGATGACTCAAAGTACAATGAATTAAACAGAGCAATACGTTGAGAATGTAGAGAAGCTCAGCAAATCTGATTAAGCGAGAAATGCCAAGAAATAGAGGAACTGCAAGACAAATATGACTCATTCAACTTACATAAGACTGTATTGGGAAGAAAAAACAAGAAAGAATTCTGAGAAATGGAAGCAATGAAATTATACTATACTGAATATTAAGAACAAAATAAAGACATGGTTACATACGTATTAAGGTACAAAAATATATTTTTCGATATAATAGACTTTGCAAGAAGGCAGCACAGTGCAACTTTTTAAAATACATCTTTTTAAAAAAGGCCTCAGGGCTAGCAGCATATCTTGAGTAAATTTGATCCTGTAATAAAAAAAAATTCTGCTTAATCTGTACGTAAATAGCTAGAAAAGTACGTAGGATATTTTTAATATATTGATTTTTCAAAAAATGGCAAAGCTTCTGAAAAAAAAATCTCTATTTTCGCGGAAAAAATTGACAGAAAATCGGTAATAACTTGAGCAATTTTTAATATTTTGTAAAAATATTACGTACATCTCTTCAGAATCTAATTCAGATAAAATTTGAATTCAATCGAATAAAAACTGTTTTAGTTATGCCGCAAGCCGATTTGAAAAACATAGTTTTGAGATAAACGCGCTTAAAGTTTCAACTACTGATTTCTAACTTTTAAAATTGAGGAATTGCTATAATACAAAATTTTTACCATTAGTCTGCGATTCCGGCATCGTACGATTGGCCTTCTAAATTGATATTTTCTTCGTCTTCTGTCCTTCTCGTAGGAGGAATTTGTCAGATGATTTTAAATTTTCACAGATGTGCTGACTCCCTCCGACTCTATCTCCGCCTCGTCTCTATTCAGCAGCCGCCTCTTTGCAACGTTGTTCCTTCTTGATGACCACGTGGAGCTTTTCGTGCCTTTTTTGCCACGATAAACTCTATTTTGACTCATAATTCACTTGATTATTATAAAAACAAAATTGAACTCTTAAAAAAAAATTCCAAAATCCCTTTTTTACAGTGTGTACTCGTATCTACAGCGCGTGCGGCGAACGCACCGTAAACCGCGTGGTTTCAACAGTTGTACCGACACTATGGTGAAAATTTTGAATATAGAATAATTACAGGCGCCCTCTATTATTACGTTCCAAAAGCACATCGTAAATATAGGTCTCATTTTTACTATGATAGTGAAAAATCCGAAGCGCACGAAATACGTAATTTTATACGTTCCTGACTTAAAGTGTCAAATATATTTTTAAAAATTTGTTTTCAATATAAAACGATTTCTATTATATTTTTGAAATGCTTAAAATATTTTTTTTTTCAAAAAATTACAATGGCTTAAGGCCTTAAAATTCAAACTAGATTCCAATAATCATAAAAAACCCGCGTTAATACGTTTAGTTTTTTCTATCATTACAGACAGATTTGTCAACAGCGCCGGTTGACAAATAACACTGTTCGCCAGCTACATCATGTATCTCCCAATATGTTTTCTTTTTAAGTTTTTGGCATGATAATCCAGCCATGACCTATTTAAATACACGAAAATGTAGGTTTAGAGTGCATAATGTCAAATAATGTTATTTATGTTTACAAACAACGCACGGTATATTTTAAGCTAGGACTTTTTTTAACAGGTCATAGTACTCATTAGGATGAAACACTTCAGCCAATATACCCTTATTAAAGTGTCCAAAAATTTATTTTAAAAAGAGTGCCTTAATATATGTTAAGTTCAAATAGTTTTTATTAGAAAAAGAATTGTAAACTAACCAATAAAGGGAGTAAGTAATGTTGTTCTATACTAACGTAGATAGCGAAACATGCGAAAGTGTGCGAGTGTACAAGGTTTGATCAAAAAATACGCGGTGTTTTGATCGAAATTCCATAATTTCGGAACAAATTTTATGTATAATCCTCTGTATAAGTGTCTGGAGTTGCTTAAACAGAGAGTGTCCTCCATATTTTAGTTCATTAGCTATTTGGTCTTCGCCGGGAGATTTACGGTTTTTTATTTTTTGGAGTGCTTCTATTACGTTTTCTTCCGTTGTATATGTTTCTTCGTTTATCGTTATCTCTGGTTTTTGTGGCAGTGTGTTACTCTGTTCCCTTCAATATAATTGTGTAAGATATGTTACCCACGTTCCTTTCTCCACGTGTGTATACTCTATTAGTTCTTTCATCTCAGTTCCCTGCTCTCTTATGAATCTCCAAATTTGTTTTTGTTGACCATAGAAGTCTGATTCTAATTTTTTTTTGTATCTCTCCCAGTATTCCCTTTTTGTTCTTCTTACTAATTCGTGGGTTACTGTTCGTTCTTTTACATCTTTGGTAGGCTTCATCTGTCCTGATTAACCTGTACTTTAGATGGTTTTCTTTCTTTTCACGGCATTTTTTTTTGATTTCTACACTGAACCATGGTGTTTTTGTTCGCCATTTTTTATTTTTTATCGACTGTTTTAGTCTCTTATGCCTCACATGCAGCTTCTAATACATTTGTTTTTATTTTTAATCAACCGTCATTTATGTTATCACTAGCCGGGCCCGCGGCTCCGCTCGCGTAGACTTGATTCACTACTAACGTCATTGCTTATTCCTTATGTTACCCAACGTAATAAAATATCTCTCATTATTTCCCCTTATCTCCCAATATTTCTCCTTATCTCCCATTATCTGTACATAATTTCCATTATCTAGGCTTATCTCTGCTCATCTCCCATTATTTCTCCTTATCTTACATTATTTCTCCTTATCTCCCATTATCTCACCTTATCTCCCATTATCTAGGCTTATCTCCACTTATCTAGGCTTATCTCGACTTATCTCGCAATATTTCTCCTTATCTCCCATTATTTCTACTTATCTCCCATTATCTCGCCATAACTCCCATTATCTAAACTTATCTCTGCTTATCTCCCATTATTTCTCCTTATCTCTCATTATTTATACTTATCTCCCATTATCTCACCTTATCTGCCATTATCGAGGCTCATCTCAACTTATCTCCCATTATTTCTCCATATCTCCCATTATCTCATCTTATCTCCCATTATCTAGGCTTATATTGAATTATATAGAACATATGTATAAGTTTATAAAAACACGTAAATCGGATAAGTGGTTCTCAAGTGATAAGCGCACTAACAGACAGACAGACAGGCAGAGAGACAGGGAGACAGACAGAGAGACGTTGCATTTTATATATATTCTAGATAGGAGATTATAAATAACCTGGCCAGAGAACAAATGTCTGAATTAAAAAAAAAAAAAACATGTAAATCGGATAAGTGGTTCTCGAGTGATAAGCGCACTAACGGACAGACAGACAGACAGAGAGACGTTGCATTTTATATATATTATATTCTTTGCTACATGATATTGTTCCATATTTAATGCTTTAAGCAGTATATTGCAAGAGAACGCGCTAGCAGCAAACTTTTCTCCGACCTGATTCACTATTATCGTCACTGCTTATTCCTTATGTCACCTATTGTAATAAAATATATCCTATAACCTGGCCAGAGAACATATGTATGTTTAAAAAAAGTACGTAAATCGGATAAGTGGTTCTCCAGTGATAAGCGCACTAGCGGACCGCCAGACAGACAGAGATACGTTGCATTTTATATATATTATAGATGTAATAAAATCTATCTATAACCTAGTCAGAGAACATATGTATGAATTTAAAAAAAAATCACGTAAATGGGATAAGTGGTCCTCGAGGGATAAGCGCACTAACGAACAGATAGACAGACAGAGAAGTTGCATTTTATATATATTATAGATATAGATTATTATTATTATATAACCTGGCCAAAGAATATATGTATGAATTTAAAAAAAGACACGTAAATCGGATAAGTGGTTCTCGCGTGATAAACGCACTAATGGACTGACAGACAGACAGAGAGACATTCCATTTTATATATATTATAGATTATAGATATTCTCTGCTACATAATATTGTTCCATATTTAATGATTTAGGCTGTGTATTGCAAGGGAACGCGCCAGAGACAAACTTTTTTCCGACTTCATTCACTATTTTACGTTACTGCTTATTCCTTATGCTACCTATCGTAATAAAATATAGCCTATAACCTGGCCAGAGAACATATGTATGTTTAAAAAAAAAAGTACGTAAATCGGATAAGTGGTTCTCCAGTTATAAGCGCACTAACGGACAGACAGAGAGACGTTGCATTTTATATATATTATAGATGGTCATTTATTTGATTTATTTTGATTTTTTCTTTTCAGTCTTCGTTATATTAATATAAAAATCTCGCAAAAGCATGGCTTCTTTTGAAATATACGTATTAGCAACTTGTCATTGTCAATAATAACGAAATTTACCCTATTATTTTATTGCTTTAGGAATGTATTTATTGCAAGTACACCGCACGAAACAATTAAATTTTGCAGGTAGACCTCACACTACAGTGGCACCTAACACATAATATCAAATTGATTTATATTTATTTATAAACGAGCAATTACTTTAATACTCAATATAGGTTATTGCAGAAGTATTTTGGCCATTTTAAAAGCGGGAAAATTGAGCAATAAATAAGAGCTATAACCACACAATCATGACAAGTGGCGAGTTGATGACTAAATTTAAAGAAAATATACATTAAAATAATGTCAACTTATATAGAAAGCTATAAACTGTTGTGGTTAAACCAAAACCCACATCTTCCTGCATTCTTGTGTTTCGAGTCATATTTTATGTCAGATTGAAATTTATTTTAATAGAAATAGTAATCTCGTAACTTCATTATATAAAATTTGGTAACAAGAACCTGAAGCTTTCCGGCTTTGGTTAGATAATTGTTTTTCTTGGGATTAGACCGTGTCAAATTAGGGCAAATCCGACATTTCGCCTACAATTGCTGTGCTTTAAGTATTAAAGGTTCATCTGTACATTAAAACTGGTACATCTCTGTAGCCAAACTCGTAGATAATGACACGTAACACTAACTCAGCATGTAGTAGTACATATAGAAATAGTATAATATAGTTTAAAGGAAGTAGAACAAGGTGATTCCCATCAGCAATTACGAATTTTACGGTGAGAAATATATTAAACTCATCAGATAAAGGTTATCATAAAAATCATCATAAAAAGTAACTTTTATAACTGTAATAAAAACTAATTTTCATTAAACTTTACCAGCATCAATAAAGCACTTAAAACACCTTTTGCATTACCGGTTTGCAATATTTCACCAAAGAATACATTTTTTTAAGCATGTTCCACGACGTAGACACATCATATTGTCGCTAGCTCTAGGAGTCACCGATTCCGACCTTCGGAAGAGGTCTTCTTCAAAATTTGCTCTAAAAGATGACATTAGAAGAATTAAATATAGATAAGTAATTAATCAGTTTGTCGTTTATTTCGGGGTTAAAATATTTGTAGATTTTCGTAGTTTTTAATTTAAGACACTTAACTGTATACATTAATGAGGGCCTTACCTTAGAAAGTAGTTCATTGTATGTGGTGTTAATTTTAAATCACTGTCAAAATCACATTTTTACTTTCTACAAACAAACCACTTAACTTGAAGGACTTTATATGACTGGTAGGTAGATACGGTTTAGGTTATTTACATCTGTTGTTTCGTTTATTGCAGTGGGCGTCAACTGAATGTGTACGGATTCGAGTATTTCTCTTTTTTTTTGTATTTATTTCGGTGTTGATAATTTTGATGTTTTTGAAATCAAATGTATGACTTTTATTCATTTCATGATTCGTAAGAGCTGTAATATTTTTTTTTGTCGTATTTATGGCCTTTGATTCTATTTTCTAGATATTGGCTTGTTTGCCCGACGTATATTCCTTCGCAGTTGTACATTTGATTTCGTAGACTATGTTACTTTTTTTATTATTTGGGGTTTTGGTTTTAAGCCTGGAAAAATTGAATGAAAGCAGATTATATGATTTGTGAGATAACCGAATTTTGTAGTTTTCAAAAAGTTTTTTGAGTGGTTGGGATAGTCCATTTATAAACGGTAAAGCAATATATGTTTTATGGTTGTTGTTAGTTGGTTTTTTACTTATGGTATTGTAAAAGTTATGTATTGGTTGTTTGAAGATTTTGTTTATAAGGTACATCGGATATTTATTAAGTGTTTCTAAGTCTTCCTTTACTAATTGTGCAATCACGCTAGAAATAGATGCTCCCATTACACACCCATCTATTTGTTCGTAAATTTTATTTTCGTATTGGAAATACATCGGTTTTAGAATAAGTTCTGTTGCGTTAATAAATTCACTCATAGGGATGTCGGTAAATTGTTTAATTTTATCCCAGTTTTTCTTAATGGCTTTAACGGCTAATGCTATGGGTATACTGGTATATAGCGATATGCCGTCCAGTGATATTATTTGGAAGTTTTATGTGTTTAAGTTTATCCTTAAATTGGAAAGAATCTTTAATGTAGTGGTCATTTTTATATAACATTTTGTGTAAGATAGCTTTCAAGTGTTTGGAAAGTGAACCAAATGGGTATTGGATACATGATACAATGGATCGTAATGGAACGTTTTCTTTATGGAGTTTAGGAAGACCATATATTTTTGAAGGAACTGCATTCCGGATTTTCAGTATTTATATATATATATATATATATATATATATATATATATATATATATATATATATATATATATATATACGAGATTCGACAATAAAGTAATAATACCGATGTGATAAAGAAATTTATTTACTTTTCTGGAACGTTGTCTAAAACTCTTGTCACCGCATTTTGGACATCTTTTCTCGTTTGAAAATGGTGTCCCTTGACTGCCAATTTGACTTTTGGGAATAAAAAAAATCACACGGTGCGAGATTCGGTGAATAAGGTGCCTGTGGTAATACTGAAATGTGTTTTGAAGTTAAACATTGCTGTACAGACAATGCAGAATGCATGGCGCATTATCGCGATGAAGAATCCACGTATCAGCAATGTTTGAACGGACACGGAGGACTCGTTTTCGAAGTCTTTCTAGAATTTCTTTGTAGAAATATTGATTAACTGTATGTCCAGGAGGCACCCACTCTTTATGAACAATGCCACAAAAACACCTGTTCACTTATTACACCACTACTCAAGACTGAGAGGCTGCACAGATGTGCCGCTTGGACTATTAGTGGCGTGAGGATATATATATATATATATATATATATATATATATATATATATATATATATATATATATATATATATATGACTGATAGACTGATTTTTTAAGTGAAACGTAGCAATCCTGCAGCCTTCATAGACACTCCATCTTTGACCTTGATCTTCACGCCACTAACCTACTACTATTGAACCTTTGACGATTATGGACTTATGTATGTATATTTTCTTGGGTATTAGGTATTTTTTAACCACTTAATTAACGTTTCGTCCTATTATTTTGGGCATTCTCAAAAATTTTTTCTATTTAGATCTAAAAATATAATAAAAATTTTTATAATACAACAGATATAATTATTTTACAAACGTCACACTATATAATTCATTTATTTAAGACTCTTAAAACTGAATACAAATATAATAAAATAATAACAGTACCTTGAAAGTTTCGTTGTCGGTGCACCAGTGCACCGACAGAACATTTTATGGTTCTTGTCAATAATCGCATTCTTTACTTTGATAAATTTTTTGGTTTTTATTTTTTGTTTTTTAATATGTGTACATGGTGTATCTATTTAAAATAGTAAGTATATATATATTTATCATTTTCCACCATTAAGAGGATGTACATTTCTATTTTTTTTCGTATATTTAAATCTTAATTAAATTTGTGTAAATGTGACTGACTCCTCTTACGTCAATCCTATCATTTACTGGGTTCTTACCTTTTTTGATTTCAATCATTTCTTTGATCTGCAGCTTGGCATAATTCCGGTATTTGTTTAAGATCTTAGTGTCATTAAAATTAAAATTGTGCTTATATTCAGCTTCGTGTTTGCTGAGCGCAGTGGACGTATTTTTTGTATATTTGTTCGTTTTTGTTGTTTGTCTGTTTTTTAATAGCTGACAAGTCATTCTGATATATTTTTTTGGACAGTCATTGCACGGTATTGAATACACAACATTTGATTGGTTTATCTTGGGAACATGACGTTTTAAGTTGGTAAATAGTGAATTTAATATATTATATATATATATATATATATATATATATATATATATATATATATATATATATATATATATATATGTACATATACATAGACATATATATATATATATATATATATATATATATACATATATATATATATATATATATATATATATATATATATATATATATATATATATATATATATATATAAGCAGGGTGTGGAATTTTATAGGGCAGATTTCACTTGAAATTTTATTTTGATATTAGACTTTACTAAAATGAAAAATGAACTACTGTAAAGCAATCCAGTGGCTTAGATTTCTTGTCAAAATTGACATTTTGTGAAAAGTTCTGCCTATCTGTTAAAATTTTCAAAAAGTTTTATAATTTTTACATAAGAATGCATAATTTTAGGAGCCATTTCAAACTTTTTAATTTTTGTGAAATTTTGCGAAAAGAGGCACTCTCTGTCCTTAAGAAGCTATTAAGCGGCAATTTTATCCCACTACTATGGTTTTTAAATTCAAATGTTGTTTATAATAGCATTTTTACAACAGAAAGAATAAATAGTCCTTTCAAATTCGGATTCATCTAAAATAAATAAATAAATACTGTAATTTAGATACCTAATGAAAATTAAGAAATAAAGTTTCAATTTTATTCTAATTTGACAGAAGCTCACTGTTATACTACACATTTATTACGAGTATGTGGGTGTGCTGCACATAATATAAAGGATTTTATTAATAAAAAAATTGTTAACACTGATTTGTTATAAACTTCATCTTTACCAATCTTCTTGAACAGCTATAGCATCGTGGCTTTAACGGCATTGGTTAAGTGAGATATCGTGATTCTTGGTATTAGCCCACGTTAAATTGAAGCAATTTTCCGACTTTCGCTCTCAATTGCACGAGACATCTTCAGGGATCTGCACTCTTCGAGATAAGAATACTGAATATGTGGAAAGTTACTCTAATTTGACACGGTCTAATCCCAGGAATCTTGATTTCTCAGCCATAATATTATGTATTTAGGATGATGAATACCGCATAAAAAAGTCGTTTAGCATCATTTGCCGATTTTGCAATGTAAGTCATGGAATTAATTAAATGTGTCTGCCATAGAAATTTAATAACTGAATATTCATTTTTTTTAAAGTTTTGTAAAAGCAAAAAAAATTGTATTAGATCCATAACTCAACTTGGTAATCTTTTATTTATTCTTATTTTGATATTAATTTAGTACAAAATAAGTTAATTTGATTTAATTTATGTAACCAGTTTTTGACCTTATATCAACTTAGCGTCAAATGTAACATAAAGATCAAGCCTCTTTTTTCGTTTTGATTCAATGCAAACTATTATATGTTAAGCTACATTTAAATTCAGAAATTGCTAAGGTTGCAAAATTTGACTTTATTCATCAATATAGTTGCCTTCAAGAACGATACAATCAGTCCAATGCTTTTCTAACATCTTTATACCTTTTCTGTAGAAGGATTTGTCTTTGCCTTCAAAATACAACTCAGTTTCGGCAATAACCTCTTCATTGGAGCCAAATCTCTTTCCCGCGAGCATTTTTTTGAGGTCTGCCAATAGATAATAGTCGCTGTAGGCCAAATCTGGAGAACACAGTGGTTGATGAAGCAATTCGAACTTCGATTCATGCAATTTTGGCGTCGTAACCATTGCCTTGTGACACGGTACATTGTCTTGATGAAAGAGCACTTTTTTCTTGTTCATTTGGGGCCGTTTGCGCCTTCAAGCGCACCAATAACTTTATATAATATTCGCTATTGATAGTTTTTCCCTTATCAGCATAGTCGATGAAAATTATTTCATGCGCATCCCAAAACACAGAGGCCAAAATCTTCCCTGCCGACTGTTGTGTTTTTGATCGCTTCGGGCGGCTTTCACCGGCTGCTGTCCACTCAGCTGACTGCCGATTTGATTCCGGTGTGTAGTGGTGGATCGAAGTTTCATCCGTTGTCACATATAGCATGAAAAAACAGCTCCAAACAGCGCTGAGAATCATCAAGACGTTGTTGTTTTTGGTACCACTGTGAGCAAACGCGGCATCCATTTCGAACAGAGTTTTCTCATTTCCAAATGTTCATGTAAAGTATGAACAGGGTCTTTTGATATCTTTACGGTGTCAGCTATCTCACGCAATTTAACTTTATAGTCATACAAAATAATTTTGTGGATTTTTTTGATGTTTTCTGGTCTAACCACCTCATTTGGGCGTTCAGAGCGTTCAGCATCATTTGTATCTGTACGACCGCGTTTAAATTTAGCATACCAGTAAATGATGAGTGGTTTTCCAGGGCAGAGTCCCCGTAACACTTATCAAGTCATTGCTTTGCTTGAACGGTATTTTTTCCCATCAAAAAACAGTGCTTAATCAACACACGAAATTCGATTTTTTCCATTGTTTTGAAAATATCAAAAGTAGAGTCACTAAAACCACTGTAACTTGTAAACTAATCGTCGAAATGTTATGAAATTTTGACACGTATCTATCGAAGGTTGCTACTTCCTAAAAATCTTATGGATTTTTTGAAAAGGGCAACATCTATGTGTCAAACCGAAAACTTTTCAGCCTACGTATTATATGTCAGAGTTTCCTTTTTCTTAATCATTAAAGGAGTAAAAAAACGTTAAAAGTTTCAGCGGGCCACTAAAATTTGGTATACTCTCTTAAAAATTAGTAAAGCATAACTTTTTGTTATATAAAATCTTTAAAAATGTTAACAACTAAGCGAAATTTTTTTTAAATACCGATTTAGGTGAACACCTGAGTCACTTCAAGTCATTTTGTATCTTTTTTTGAAGCAAAAGCTAATATCACAGTTGAATTTCAATTAAACCTCGTAATAAAAATATTAATAGACCGTGTTAATTTCTTCCAGTGTTATCTCTGGTAATTCTTGTGAACCTTGATTGATCAATTTATGTATTTGTGATTTCCAATCTTCATTTGTTGACTCCCTTTGTTGACTTGTGTATAGTCTTTTATAGAATTCTTCTGCAATTTCTATAAGTCTTTCCCTGTTTGTCGTTTCATTTCCTTCACCATCCTCAAGTCTGTGTATTTCTCTTTTTCCATCTGTTAATTTCCTTCTGAGCACTTTCATGCTTTTATTTTCGTCAATTGTTCATTAAAGATAGACGTGGGTGAGTCCTAATGGAAAAATTAAAAACGAGACAGAAAGACGGAAAAGAAGCATCTCTGATGTCACCATAATGAGCAAACTTTGCGTGGGAAGTAATCACCGAGCAGTGAGAGCAACAATTTGAATAGACCTGAAAAATGAAAGAACAAAAGTGGTGTACAAGAAGAAAAAAGTATTTCGGAACGAACCAGAAAATATGGACGAATATGTAGATTCTATAAACCTGCGATTGAATCATAACCTTCTAAACGACGTCGAAACATTAAACAACAGAATTACAGAAACACTGATGTCATCACAACAACGGCACTGTTAAATCCAAATTCAAAAGATGACAAACTTAGTGACGACACTAAAGAGAGGGCACTTAAAAGAAGAGAACAAAATAGAGATTCAGAAGGATTAAAAAACTTAAATAAGAGAATCTCGAAAAAGATACGGAAGGACGTAAGAAGAGACAACACAAAGAATATACAACGAACAATTGCATGAATCTCTACTCCTATGAAATTATTAATTGAGGAGGAAATTGTATTAATACAACGACAAGAATTCATCCAGGCTTCTTACTAGCTACGTATGGTAGATTATTTATCCTAGGAAATTTAAATCGTCTAATATTATCACATGAATATAGCGTTTCATACTTTTTGTAAAGCACTACGTAATCTCCATGTTAATATCGTGAAATCTGTCGGAATAATAACAATCTTTAATACGATACATAATAGGCTAAACATATGGCGTTTCATGATCCAGGAACAGAATATTATTGCGGATATGCATAAGAGAGAGTCATTTGTAACATGTAAATTACGATGACATAATCTCGTAAAACAAACAGGCATATACAGTCATACGGCTTGCAAATGTTTTACAATGAAAATAAAAGAAACTTAACAGTGTTAAAAGAGTGTATGTAAAATACAACAATTGGATGTATATGTATGTATGTATGTATATATATATATATATATATATATATATATATATATATATATATATATATATATACGAGGCTGGTTTGAAAAGTCCGTGCAAAGTCCGAGAGATGGTACCACCGGCGCGTATCGAGGTCATGTTTAGTTAGTAGCATCTCTTGAATGAACGCACACCAAGTTTCAGCCATATTCGTCTATTTCTTTGTATTTGGCATTCGTGTGAATCAAGGAAATCAAGTGATTTTCAAGAAATGGACGAAAAAGAATTTCGTGTTACTTTATAAAAGGCAAAACGCCTCAGGAGACTAAAGAGAAGCTTGATAAACATTATGGTGACTCTGCACCTTCGATTAGGACAGTTTATAAGTGGTTTCAAAATTTTCGGACTGGCCATATGGGCACAAGTGACGCTGAACGTTCTGGACGGCCTGTGGAGGTTACGACTCCAGAAATCATTGATCAAATCCATGATATGGTGATGGATGACAGAAGAGTTAAGGTGCGTGAGATTGCTAATGCTGTGGACATCTCGACTGAAGGTACATAATATTTTGCATAAACATTTGGACATGAGAAAGCTATCCGCAAGATGGGTGCAGCGATTGCTCACGCTTGACCAAAAACGGAATCGTGTGAAGTGTTGCAAGGATGGTTTGCAGCTGTTCCAGAAGAATCCGGAGGACTTTAAGCGTCTTTTCGTCATTGTGGATGAAACATGGATACATTACTATACTCCTGAGACCAAACAACAATCTAAACAATGGGTTACCAAGGGGGAATCTGCACCAAAAAAGGCGAATACCGTTCCTTCGGCCGGAAAGGTTATGGCGACTGTCTTTTGGGATTCGCAAGGGATAATCCTCATCGACTATCTGGAAAAGGGTAAAACTATTACAGGTGAATATTATTCATCGTTATTGGACCGTTTGAAAACCGAGCTGCAAGAAAAACGCCCGCGATTGGCCCACAAGAAAGTCCTTTTCCATCACGACAACGCACCAGCACACACCTCAGCAGTTGTGGTCGCAAAATTAATGGAAATAGGATTCCAACTCGTTTCACATCCCCCCTATTCTCCAGACTTGGCTCGCTCGGACTACTATTTGTTCCCCAATTTGAAGAAATGGCTGGCGGGACAAAGATTTTATTCAAACGAGGAGGTGATTGCAGACACTAATGGATATTTTGCAGACTTGGACAAATCCTATTATTCGGAAGGGATCAACAAACTACAACATCGTTGGACGAAGTGTATAAGCCTAAAAGGAGACTATGTCGAAAAATAAAAAAGGTTTACCCCAAACACATAAGTAGTTTTTATTTTTGCACGGTCTTTTCAAACCAGCCTCGTATATATATATATATATATATATATATATATATATATATATATATATATATATATATATATACACATAGAAGAAGGTAGTCGCGACTGACTAGTAAGAAAGAGGAGCTAAATTGTTGGGGATGTGGAAGAGGCCAATTAAAAATTCAATTTGTTTATTTGCCAAGCTTTCGAAACCAGTATATTTGTTCCTGCATCAAGATATAAATTGGTAAAACTAATTTTTGGAGGAAACATGTAGATCAGTGTTTTAAACCAAGCCAAATCACAGGACAATCAAAAATATTTAATAGAGTTTTTTTAAACTCAAAAAACGACCGTTTTTGGCTGGAAAAAGCGCGAAATTTATTATTCTTCAACAATTATTTTTTTTTAACATATTTTCCACCGATTTTTCGACACCGTCTTATATTTTATTTATTGCTTAATTATGTTACTTCTGTATCCCTTAAATAATTATCCGCTTTAAAATTATTTTTTTGTCACTGATTAATATCAATTTCGCCCGGAATTTTTTTTTTCATCCGCCATATTAGAAACGCTATTTTTAAAATATCATGTCTCGAAATCATGTTTTATTTTTTTTGTTTTAATCATAAATAAGTTACATAGTTATTAAAATTTTTGAATTTTTAGCGCCATGTTGTAGCAGTTTTTTTTTTCAATTTTTTATTATTTTTTTTTAAATTTTAGCCGCTATGATTTCTTTTAATTAACCTTTAACGACTAAAATACTATATATATATATATATATATATATATATATATATATATATATATATATATATATATATATATATATATATTAAAATGAGTATTCTGACACTAATTATATATTTTTTCTCACAATGTTCCTTTTGTTTTCACCATTGTAATTTCTTGAATATATATATATATATATATATATATATATATATATATATATATATATATATATATGGATAAAATATGAGGATGTAAAAAAGGTCATAATCTCATTGAAAAAACCGGAAAGCAGCTGGACCAGGAGGAATGGCCAATGAATTATTCAAATACGGATCAGAAAAACTGCATCGAGTAATAAGAAGCATGTTCCAGAGGGCTATAAATAGAGAAAGAATACCTAATGAATGGACCGAAGCGCACATAGTCTCAATTTTTAAAAAAGGTAACCGAAGGAGATGTGAAAACTATAGAGGCATCAGTATCATTTCAACCATTGGACGACTGTATGGCAAAGTAATTAAGAATAAAATAGAAGACAATATAAAAGGCAAAATAGGGGAAAACCAAGCAGGATTTATGGCTGGGAAGTCCTGTATTGATCACATATATAGAGTCAAGCAACTGATGGAAAAGAAACTAGCCAAAAACAGAGAAATCCACCTAGCTTTCATCGATATAAGGAAAACGTACAATTCAGTCGCTAGAAGTCACCTCTGGAAAGCAATGTCAATAGTTAGGGGCCAAAATTAGAACAACGAAAGGACTACTACAAGGGTGTACAACCTCTCCGACAAATCAAAATCTACCTGGAACAGACCTTAAAAAACTGGAAGAATAAATCTCAAGGTATGGGAGTCCCAGTAAGAGACGACTACTTATACAGCTTGAGTTTCGCAGATGACCAAGAAGATGGCACAGGACGAAGAAGATCTCAGCTATATGGTAAGGAAGAGTATGACAAAGCTGGGCTAGACATAAACTTTAATAAGACGGAATACCTAACAACTAAGACAGGAGAAATAGAAAAACTAGAAATTGAAGAGAACGCAACAATTAAAGGCACTGGAAAATTTGAATACCTGGGTACCATAATAACAAGAGAAGCAACATCCGAAGAAGAAATGAAATTGCGACTGGGACAAGCGAGAACCTGTACCAGACAGTTAAACTCAATACTGTGGGATAAGCACATAACGAAAACAGACAAAGTCAGAATATACAAAACAATAATTGAAAGTATCATAACATACGGATCAGAAACATGAACGATAAATCAAAAATAGACGCAGTAGAGACGGAATGTTGGAGAAAGTGTTGTAGGGTGACAAGGATTGATAGGATTAGGAGCGAGGAAATAAGAACAAGAATGGGAATAACAAACGCAGAATATACCATAGAAGAAAAAACGATTAAAATGGTATGGTCACGTAAGAAGAATCAACGACAGAAGGTGGATTAAGAAAATCATAGAGCGAAGTCCAATTGGAAGAAGGAAGAGGGGAAGACCTAGGCTTACAATGGAAGACAGAGGTTACAGGAAGGAGACTGGGAAGATCGAAGAGAATGGAACGCGAGGTTGAGAAAAGGGAGACAGCGTTGGCTGTAACAGACCCTTATATATATATATATATATATATATATATATATATATATATATATATATATGTATGTATATATATATATATATATATATATATATATATATATATATAGAATAAAGAAAGAAAGCAAAAGATTGCCGTATCTACCAAAATTCTTAAAAATAAAATCTTAGTTGGGGAACTCGGCAAAAAGGGGCGTGATAAGAGATCACACGATTTTCATTAAGCCAATATTTCGGTCCAAGATTGGGACCTTCTTCAGGGCAACAACTGAAAAGAAGAACAAAACATGTTCACTGATCGTGTTTGGGACAAATTAAAATTAATGATGTTATCATTAAGTTGTTATAATAAATAAAATTAGTGTAGAACAAGAATAAAATATTAGTCATATCGTGTGTTTTAAAAAACTGCACTCAAAGATTATCCTTCCGACTTCCCTTCTTATATCAATACGTAAACGATTTAATTCTATCCATACCAGCTGATGGCAAAGAAGAAGTTCTTCATGTTTTCAATTCGTTCGACCCACATTTACAATTCACTATGGAAAAAGAAACCAACAATGCTGTTCCATTTCTGGACACAAGAGTCGTTAGAGACTCCCATAACATCATTAAACTTGATTGGTATAGAAGACCTACTTCTTCTGGGAGGTATATCCATGCAAACTCTGGCCATGAGTGGAAAGTAAAAGTCAACGTCATCAAAGGCCTATATAGAAGACTGAAGACAATAGTTCATCCTGATTTCTTACTCCAGTCACAAGAAACACTTACAAACCTTTTCATAGATAATGGATACAATCGTAAACTCTTACTAAGAACCAAAGACGAAGTCAACAAGCTTACTCATATCCACCAAATTCCTCCAGAACCCCCTCCCCTCCACCTACCGCAATTCTCCCCCCCCCTCTACCTCCCCCAGTCGAAATAAATTGGTTGCTGCTTTCTTTACCGTTCATTCCTGGCCTTACCAACAAATTGGTCCATATTTTGCGTGTCATTCCTAACATTAAAATTGCTAAATATTACTTCTTCAAAAACAGACGTGTTTTCAGCAAGCTAAAAGCCCCGTTGCCAGTTCTTTCCATGTCAGACTTAGTGTACTCAATTTCCTGCCTCAATTGTCCATCAATCTATATTGGCCAGACTTCTCAATCCTTGAATTGTCGTATTGCACTCCATAAAAGTGATACTAGATGTCATCCACACAGATGTGCTTTGGCGACCCATTCTGTTGACAATGGTCATTCTTTTAATTTGAGGGAACTCAAAATTCTTCATTTCTCTAAAAATCTTTCCAAGAGAGAATTCCTTGAAATGTGTTACATCCAAGAGAATCACCTTAATATCAATAAAAGAACCGACCTAGATGGTATCAGTAACATATATAGTTTCCTCCTCTCTTGTGATAAATCAACTCCACACGATAATTCCCTGCCTTCAAGTGTTTTATGATCCATCTGAATTGAAATGGTAGTCTTCTCTCTCTTAGCTGTGTAACTTCCAGGGTTTTCTTTCCTTCTTCCTCTCTTTGTTTACGGGTCTCTGTGATCCTGGGTTCCACAGATTCCTTCCACTTTATCTGGGCCATCTTGTGCACTTATCGATTACTGTCTTCCTTCCATTGACAGTATCTAGCGTCACCCCTTCATTACCTCCTGTTGCTTTCAATCTTCACTTGTTTCTGCCAACAATCTCTTCCTCCAACCATATTTCAACAAGAAATTAATAAATTAATAATTAATATAATAGACAATCTTTGTTGCTCCCATTATTTTCTCTCTCTCTCTCGCTCACCCTTTACCTATAATTAGGTTATGATTTATCCTTCCTCGGCTCCATACCGGTTGTTGGTCGCTCTTTCTTGCTTAAAGGTCCAATACATGCACTTCCCAATTTTGATCGGTTCCTTCCGGGTGTCGACCCGTATTCTGGTTAATTGAGTTTTCTTAACTAAACCCCTTATCTCTGTCGGTCAGCTGTCTCCTGTCGTCCTTGTCATCTTTCCTATATGGCGGTGGCCATGTGTGGTGGTCACAGGTGAAATAATTAACAATGTTTTCAACATCCAAATTTGGTTTTTATAATTTTGTCTACAGTGTTATAGTGTGTATTTTATATATTTTATGGATTAACCAACTTTTTTATGCATAAGCTACCTACTGCCATTCGGGCTAACGCAACTCCGCACTTCTCATGTGAGTTTTTTGACTTTATTATGACTAATATTTTATTCTTGTTCTACACTAATTTTATTTATTATAACAACTTAATGATAACATCATTAATTTAAATTTGTCCCAAACAAGATCAGTGAATATGTTTTGTTCTTCTTTTCAGTTCTTACCCTGAAGAAGGTCCCAATCTAGGACCGAAATATTGGCTTAATGAAAATTGTGTGATCTCTTATCACGCCCCTTTTTGCCGAGTTCCCCAACTAAGATTTTATTTTTAAGTATATATATATGTTATATATATATATATATATATATATATATATATATATATATATATAGGGTGTTATGGAACTCAACGCAGATATTAAATCGGAAATTTTTGAAAAATTAAGAAAATATATTATTTTTTTTTAAGAATTAAAAATGATTGAAAATAAAAATTTAAAAACTGCTAAATCCAGGGGAAACGTCATATATACCCTTAAAAATTAACCTAAGAACTTGGACAGTTTCTTAAGTATTTCTTGGTATAACTCGAAAATGAATAATCCTATTTTCATGCAATTTTCTGTTGCATGAAAATACATCATCTTGTAGGGTTTTCCTCCAGATTTGGTTAAAATTAGTTTTTTTTTGGTACACGTTTTGTTGCCTTTATTTTTATTGATTAAGCAGCGAAAGAAAAAATTTAGTATTGCCACGCGAAACATACCTCGAGGAGAACCAGGAAATATCGTGGATACATGCGGATGAAGTTGTGTGGATCGTTACTAGTTATTGATATATCAAAATAGATGAATCAAAAATAATCGATTTATCGATAATTGTAGATGTATCGATAACTACTAATACATCGACTATCAATAGGTAAAATCCATTATCACTCATCCCTAGTTGGTTCTATATATAATATAACAACAAATGATACAATTAAATATTATCTCGAGCATGTATCGCGAAACCTTCTCTGGTTTAGTGTTGTAATTGTATAGTTGTGTTTTTGTATTTATAATTACTATTCTAGCAAACCTTGTGTGGTGAAAATTGGTCACACTAGAGTACCCTAGTAAAAAATACCCAGAAGATTACATTACAATAACATCTAACACGGTTTTTATTCATGAATATCACCGTTTAATTAAAAATTTTAACACATTTTTAGTATTTCCTTCCTTTTTTTTTTTAATTTGGTGAATTGTATATTTTGCGAAAGAATTAGTTCATGGCCACCCATCGGAGGCCTCAGTCCCGATTTGCGGCTGTTATTTATTTTCGCTTGTCACTGTGAAGCCTATTAATGTCCAACAGACCGTAGTACCCAAAGGAAAAATAAATTATATTTAATTTTTACTTGTAATTAGCAATTTATGTTTTGGTATCATGATAACATCATCATTTGGCGACTAATACTACATGAATTGAAAAGTCCCGAGATTTTTTTTTAAACAGTGTTTTTACCAAAAATCGATTTTATTATTCAACATAGAGCAATATACTAATTTCAGCGACCTTCCAACATAAGGATACCTTTCATATAGTAGGATTTGTCAAGCTCTCTAAAATCAACCTCAGTTTCCCATTCGACTGCTTTATTTGATCCAAATCTCTTTCCCTGGAGCCACCTTTTCAAATTTGGAAAAAGTAATAATCGCTAGGTGACAGATCTGGTGAATACGGCGAGTGAGGAAGCAATTCATAGCCCAATTATTCCAATTTCACCATCGCTTTTGGTGGAGTTGTGAGCTGGCGCCTTATCTTTGTGAAACACCACTTTTTTCTTCGTTAAATGCCTCTTTTTTTTCTTGATTTCACTATTCAAACAGCTCAATAAACCAACGTAATAATCTCCGGTGATTGTTCACCCCCTTCTCAAGATAGTCAGTATTACTCCATGTGGATCACAAAAAATACTTCCCAAAACCTTTCCAGCTGTTTTTGGGTGCTTCGATCGGCTTTTATGCGGTTCCAGCCAGTGCGGGCAAATATTCATGCAAAATATGCCTCACGCGTTTTGTTGTTCACAATGTCAACTCACTTTTACATTGCGGTGATTCAGAACAATAAGGTGGATTTTTTTGTGTTTGAGATACTGCCTCATATGGACGTCCGGAACGTTTTTGTAAACCAACTATTGTTTATTATTATGTTAGTATATTGTTTTGCCCTTTAACTACGCCTATGAGTTTAATACAAAGCCATAGTTGAACAATAACCAATTCCCAATAAAAGATATACTATGTACACTTACTAATAGCTCCGTAAAACAATTACTTTCTACAATTAATTATTTTCTTTGTAAACTTTTTGATGGCGCCGAGAAGTCGCCAAGCTCTGTAATCATTAGGACGATAGATAAATATTTTTGTTAGCAAAACTTAAGAGTACGCCTGTGGTAAGTTTTAGAGAGTAAATGTATAAAATAATAGGCAGTCAGCTAAGGAAGACATGAATACATTATTATTATTCTTAGTTAATTAACAAAAGACATGAAAGGCATTATTAACAATAACATCAAGTATTAAATATTGTTATTACGAGCATTGATATTATTATATTCATACCAAGTTAATAACTGTTATAAAATTTACTTAATAAAAACTTAGAAGTTTTATCACGTGTTATTTTTGATCTTATTTACAAACCAGTAAAGCAACGGTCGGTTACAACAACGTGGTGCATCGTCGGTGCTTGCACGACCACATTTAAGTTCACTAAACCATCAACATATAGATGCTTTCGACGGAGCAGATGTGCTATAACACTTCTCGGGTTCTAGCTGTAATTTTTTCCGTCAAAAAGCAATATTTAATCAACATACGAAATTTTTGTTGTTCCATCGTTTTGCAAGAATCGAAAGTAGCCTCACTCAAACAGCTGTAACGCGCAAACTAATAGACAAAATGTCATGAAAATTTATCTTATTGTCATTCGCCAGCAAGCTGAAAAATGCGGGATGTTACATACCTAGCTATGAAAAAACACTCGTGAAAGTCTACATAATTACCGTCTAAACTAACACGTATACTGAAATATTTTTGGTCTGACACATAGATTTCGCCCTTTTCAAAAAATCCATATGATTTTTAGGAAGTACCAACCTTTGAATGATACGTGTCAAAATTTCATTACATTTCGACGATTAGTTTAGAAGTTACAGTGGTTTTAGTGCCGCTACTTTTTATATTTTCAAAACAATGGAAAAAAATCAATTTTCGTGTGTTAATTAAACACTGTTTTTTGATGGGAAAAAAATACCGTTCAAGCAAAGCAATGGCTTGATAAGTATTACGGGGACTCTGCCTCTGAAAAATCACTCATCATTTACTGGTATGTTGAATTTAAACGTGGTTGTACAGATACAAATGATGTTGAACGCTCTGGACGCCCAGATGAGGTGGTTACACCGGAAAACAACAAAAAAATCCACAAAATTGTTTTGGATGAACTAAAGATGTCAAAAGAACGTGTTGGTCATATTTTGCTTGAACATTTGTTCTCTCTGTTCGAAATGGATGCCGCGTTAGCTCACAGTGAACCAAAAACAACAAGGTGTTGAAGATTCTGAACGCTGTTTGGATCTATTTAAGCACAATAAAAAGGATTTTTTCATGCAATATGTGACAATTGATGAAATATGAATCCACCACTACACACCGGTGTCAAATCCAGTCAACTAAATGGAGAGCAGCCGGTGAAAGCCGCCCGAACGACGAAAGACACAACAGTTGGCTGAGAAGGTTTTGGCCTCTGTATTTTGGGATGCGCATGCAATAATTTTCATCGACTATCTGATAAGGGAAAAATCATCAATAGCGAATTTTATATAAAGTTATTGGTGCAGGTAGAAATCGCAAAAAAACGGCCCCAAATGAATAAGAAAAAGTGCTCTTTCATCAAGACAAGGCACCGTGTCACAAGTCAATTATTAGGATCGCAAAATTGCATGAATTAAAGCTCGAATTGCTTCCTCATCCACCGTATTTTCGTGATTTGGCCCCCAGCGACTATTATCTATTCGCAGACCTCAAAAAAATCTCGCGAAAATGAGATTTGGTTCCAGTGAAGAAATTATCGCCGAAACTGAGACCTATTTTGAGTGCAAAGACAAATATTTCTACAAAAAAGGTATAGAAATGTTAGAAAAGTATTAGACTGATTGTATCGCTCTTAAAGGAGACTATGTTGATGAATAGAGTCGAATTTTGCAAAAAAAAAATGTGTTTTAAGTAGCTAAACCAAAAACTTTTCAGCCTACGTGTTAATACATCGTTTAAACAAAAAAAAAGGTCAAAAGAGGGTGTTGCAAGTCTGTGAATCCACAGCTTTGGATAATGGCTTGACCTGTGTTAGCCTTGTGGATCTTGCGGTTGTCGTGGAACAGCAAAATTTTGATTCTCCATGAATTTGACGTTTTTCTCTAGTGGCCTGCTTCCGATTTTTGCCTGCTGTAAAGCTCTATATTAATTGAGATTATTTTTCCATATATTCAGTAAGTAAAATTCTCTCATAGTTCCAAAAAAACAGTTGCCATTACTTTTCCGAAGATGATTGAGTTTTGGCCTTTTTAAAGGTCCTTATGAACCTACTGCATCAACACCTGCTTGGTGGGAGAATCGCAATAGGACACCCAAGTCGTGTCGCAGGTGATAAAACGCGAAAAAATACTCTCACAGGTCTATCAAACGGCCAAATGTTTTTAAATTAAATTCTAGTGTAAATACAAAAAAAAATCCAGTAAATTAATGCTTGAAAAATGAAGTTAATGTTGGATATTTGGATTAAACGCTTGAAAAATTTAGAAAATACTTCATTTTAAGTAAATAATTTAAAAATTCATCTAACTTTTTTTTACAGTGTATTAAAAAAAGAAATATTTTCCAGCATATTCTCTATAATAAAAACCGGTCAAGTGCAAGTTGAACTTGCACAATTAGTGTTCCGTACGTTGATTGTTTTTAAAAATAAAAATTTTTGTAAGAGTGGTATAAAATGATCAGTGACTTCACAAAACACACACCAAATGAGTTTTCAACAAAGTTTGTTCCCAATCTTTACTGAAAACTGGTGACCTTGAAATTTTGTTTTTTTTTATATACCAAATAAATTATTAAAGGTAATGCACTCGTGATAATTTTCGTTCAATCTATAACCCGTGGAGAATATTCCAGAAATTTTTTCAAAAATTTTTTGATCAGTACTTTTCGAGATAAGGTAAGGGACAGCGATTTTTTAAAAGTAATACGAAGAAAAGTGTGCGCAAGTATTACATTACATATATATTTTTTACTCGTGTTTTCACAAGCTTTTATTTGACACCACACTCGATAACCTAGTAAAAAAAAGTTTTTTTCACTTCCGATTTCACCCCCCTCAAAACGAACCCCTTAAGTCAAAATTTATGTTACGGTGGTATAAAATGATCAGTGACTTCACAAAACACACCCCAAATGAGTTTTCAACAAAGTTTGTTTCCAATTTTTACTGAAATCTGATGACCTTGAAATTTTTGTTTTTTTTTATATACCATATAAATTATTAAAGGTAATGCACTCGTGATAATTTTCGTTCAATCTACACCCCGTGGAGAATATTCCAGAATTTTTTCGAAATTTTTTGATAAGTACTTTTCGAGATAAGGCCCGGGACAGCGATTTTTCGCGAATTTTAAAAAATAATACAAAGAAAAAAAGTGCGCGCAAGTATAATATTATATATATATTTTTTACTCGTGTTTTCACAAGCTTTCATTTGACACCACACTCGATGACCTAGTAAAAAATTTTTTTTTCACTTCCGACTTCACCCCCCAAAACTAACCCCCTAACTCAAAATTTAATTCTTAAAACTACATGGCTCTGATGAGGCCATCAATTCCTATATTATTACCAAATTTCACCTTTCTATGTCTAATAGTTTCGGAGAAAATCGGGTGTGACAGACAGACAGACAGACAGACAGACAGACAGACAGACAGACACCGAAGTGATCTTATAAGTGTTCCGTACGGAACACTAATAAAAATGTACATAATTTTTTTAAAAAGTACTTAGCGTATGAATTGCGGCTGTGGCATAATATTTCATAGAAAATAGGAAATCAACCCTTTTCGAACGTAATTATACTTGAAAAATCCGGAAACTTTCATTTTGATGCCAAAAGCTAGTATTACAAAACAAATACCGATTTGAGCCTAGCAATAGACCTAAACGATTTTGTTCATTGAGACTAGTTGTTCCGAATTCCACGAATTCTATTACATACGAAAATAGTCAATTTACCCTTCCAACAGATAGGCTGTCCCAGAAACTGCATAGAAATAGGAGTGTTCGGGCCCATGGCAAAAGACCATAACACTATGGGGCCTCGAGAGTCTTAAATTCGGATTCTACGGATCGAACAACATAAAAAAATAACAATTTCAGTCAACCGGTACAAATTTTATGTACAACCTATAATAGCGTCTATACTATCAGAATTTCGATTTTTTTTTGAACTTTGAAATTGCCTCGACTTGTTCGGATACAAGCGAAGCGTCTGACTTCGTGATATTTTATTAATTAAGGCTTAAATTTTCCAAAAATAGCTTGGGCAGACGCGTAGAACCCAAAACTTGGGACTTACGGTCGTATTTATTCAAAAACTCGGAAAACGCCGTTTTTGGCTGCAAAACGCGGATCCAGCTTCGTTTTTCGGTATTGACAGCGTTTTTACAGATTTCCTCTTATTTTATCAAGAACACTTTTCTTTGTAATATTTTTAAAAAATTGCGAAAAATCGCTGTCCCTTCCATATCTCGAAAAATACTGATCCAAAAATGTTGAAAAAATTCTGGAATATTTTTTTATAGACTGTAAGCTGAACGAAAATTATCAGTGCCTTACTTTTAATAATTCATTTAGTATATAAAAAAAAAAAAAAAAATTTCAAGGTAATTAGTTTTCAGAAAAGATCGCGAAAAAGTCACTGATCATTTTATGCCTCTGTAACAAAAATTTTTATTTTAAAAGCAATCAACGTATGGAACACTAATTGCGCAAGTCCGACTTACACTTGGACAGTTATTTCAGAACTGCACGTTTGCAAGGACAGTACTGGATCAATCACTTTACCGATTTTTTATCCATTTTATAAATTTGCCAATAAATTCTTCTTACGCAAACAAATATTCAGATTTTACTATGTTTTCTCCATACAATTTTCGTACAAATTCGTTGTCTATTGAGCAACGAAAATTTAATTAACTACATTATTAACACCTTATTAATATATCGCATTAAAAACGTTAATAATAGTAATAATTTATAAAATAATAATCTGACAAAATAAATAACGATCTGTTATACATTGTTGATTACAAGCCTCATGGCTGACTCAGGCGAAATTGCAAAAATGTAAACAAACAACACGAGAAGATTTATGTGTTTTGCAAGTGCATATGGAACTCGCAACTGCCGAGTGTGTAACAGTTTAATGGCCCCAGTTAGCACACTTTATTCAATGGTAAATTAATGGTTACAAAATTTCAATGAAGTCAGACTGAGGGAGGTGGTATAAGCGAATGTGTTTGTTGCCTTTTTTGCTTGGTATCTCGTAAGCAATCCATTAAGCCATATTCTGATTTTAAATGCCATTTAAACATGTATTTAGCGACACTCATACAGAGCTTAGGACAGGGGTCGGCAACCTTTTAACTGAGATGTGCCAGTTTTCATCCATACAACATTTTGCGTGTCGACATAGGTACTTACTACAACTAAAATTAACAAAATTTAACTTAAAATATTGCTTTAATTACAAAAAAATTTTAACATTTATCAAATAATTTTATTATACTAGTCCTAGGACCTAGTGTGAACCCTGTGCTTGAAGTTCTTTAGAGAGTTTTCTTATATTCGGTTCATGTCTGGTTATTTTCAGTGTCACACTGCTTCCGAGTTGTCTGTTGTCAGCCTGCTTGGGTACGGGTTTTAAAATCACTCTCATATGGGAAAAAAGTTGTTCACAGATATAGGATGATCCGAAAACTCTAAGCATGGCAAACGCTACTTTCTTAAGACAACAACTGAGTATCTCGTTTGAATGTTTCTGGCAGTCACCTTCTAATACCCTTCTTAATTCTACAAATTTCGTGTTCCATAACTCGGAGCTTTTAAATTCAATGTATTGAAGATCAAAATCATTAATGTCCATCCATGAGAAAAAAGATATGTCAAAGCAACTGCTGGAAAAATCCATTAAATCTGGTTTGATTAAAAAAGCGAACATAGGACCATGTTTATCAAAATCCTGACCCCTCTCGATAAACTCCTTTTAAATTAGTCATATATTTAAGAATTTCGTCTATTAGTGCACCATCGTTGACACTGGATATATGAGTTTTTAAATTTGAAAAATATTTATATGTGTTTGTAGTAATGATTTCCAGGATTCGTATAAATCCAGAGCTGTTTTGCCTGAACCTTGTAACTTTAAGTTGAGTTCACTGAGATGGTTTGTAATATCAGTAAGAAACATTAACATACAGATCCAGTTCTTATCTTCTAGTTCAGGATAAGCATCCACTTGATTTTTTTCCAACAAGCACGATTTAATTTCGCCCAGACATTGCACAAATCTAGATAGCACCTTACCACGGCTGAGCCAGCGCACATTATTGTGCAATGGTATATCTGAATATGCACTTTCTAATTCCTGCAGAAACGCCTTAAATTGTCTATGGATCAGTGAAGAACAACCGACAATGTAGTTAACTATTTTAACCACCCTATCCATCACGGATTTTAAGCTTCCAGCGGAGATTTTAGCACACAAAACTCTCTTGGTGAATTATGAATGAAAATTCAAAACTGATCGACCCATGCGTTCAATAAGAAAGGAAACAAATCCTTTATGTCTCCCAATCATAGCAGGAGCGCCATGTGTCGTTACGCAAAAAATTTTATTTAAATCAATATTCCGCTTTTCAAAATGTTTAACAAATTCTGAAAATATATCCTCTCCTCTTGTAGTTCCCTGTAATGGGAGCAGACAAATCAGCTCTTCATACACACTGCCATCATCGAAGTATCGCGCAACGATTGTCAGGCGGGCAATATCATTAATATCAACACTTTCATCCAATGCTACACTAAATACAAAACTCCGTTTGATAGCGTCTCTCTGCTGTTTTTGGACATTGTGTCATTTCGGTAATTCGTCTCTCGATGATCTGCGCTGATGCCGGTATATCCCTAATCTTGGCCAATATTGTATCCTTATTCGGCAAGTCGTCGAATAAAAGCTCGCCAGCACTCAAAAACGTTTGCTTCATAAATTTTCCGTCAGTGAACGGCCTACCCTTTTGTGCCAACGATTGTGCAATTTTGAAACTGCATTCAGTTACCTGATTTTTTCCTTGGAAAACTTTGCTAAAGAATGTTGACTGTTTCTCGTATTATTTACTTGCTCTTTGTATTGCCTCCTTTTTATCAGCGTTATCTTTAAATGACGATTCATGTTTTATCTGGAAATGTCGTTGAACACTAGATGTCCGGAAAACTACGCTTTCCCGACATAGGACACAAATGGCACGATCGTTTTGCTGTACAAAACCGTAATCTGTTTGTCCATGAAGTTTGAAATGATCGAACGTCTACCTTCTGTTTCTTCGCGGCCATAACGCAACGTAATTTTAATTTTTAAACTTTTCGACGACTATTGACTAGAACGGATGTTACTTCTATACTAAATGATCCAAACGTGTAGCCGCTTGCTATATATAGAAAAATAATGTTTCCAGAAAATTCCAATAATTTCGTTTATTAAATTTCTTAGAACAAAAATTATTATCTACAACGCGCCCATTGCAATCGAAGGGCCCGCCTAGAAGTCAAATCTAACAAAAACTAAAGGTTGGCAATATAAAAGTCAAGTCAAACAAAAACCGCCGCTATACTCTTTTGATCTGAATTGAGGACGTTTATTTGTGTTTTTGCCTAGGCTTATATTTTGAGGCTTGCCGTCTTTAATACTTGCCGAAATTAAAGCCAAAGCAATGCATTCAGTAAAATTATAAATTACAAAATATATATTTTGTAGTTTTTGGTAATAATACCTAGTGAGCTATATAATATATCGTTTTTGTTTGTACCATTAAAGTAATACTGTCTTCGATTATTTACTTAATTTCGAAACATGTCACAGATTACAGAATTAATGTGTAAACTTTGAATAGGTACGCCTGCCATTCAAAATTGCTTGGCGTCCCAAAGATCGCACGCGTGGCATAGGTTGCCGACCCCTGGCTTAGGAGCTCTTGAAACTACTAACGGTTTATTATTTTTTTTACTATATTTTTTAATTTTCTATTTCTCGAAGTGAAGTACTGCACGCTCACAAAACAATAGCGCTCTGGAAAAGATAGAAGAGTAACAGAGGCCATAAAACTTGGAGGACCCGTGCTGATGAACAACATCCTAAAAGTTAATAATTTGTGCCTTCACAGTCATCCCAACCCCGTGGAACAACTCATTTGCGATATTGTTGTATAAAAAAGATGACCCAGGGAACTTTACAGAATTTTAACCAACAGACTAGAATCTAAATTCGAGCTCTATCAACCAAGGGAACAAGCTAGATTTCGAACTCCCTATGCAATCAACGGTCACCTACTACAGTGTTAAAAAATTTTAATCGAAAAGTCTGTTGAGTATAATCGACTTCTTGGTTTGATATTTCTCGATTTTCATAAGGCTTTCTATACTGAGTTAATTACCATCCTGAAAACATTGAATGAATGTCGAGTTGATAATAGCTATTCAAAAATTATAGAAAATATATGCAAAGAAAACCACAACTGTCAATCTTCACTGCCCTACATAAAAGATCAAAATGGAAAGAGGTGTATGGTAGAGAGAAACCTTGGTTCATTACCGTTCTAGAACATGCATTCAGGAAACTGTTGTCACACGTATTTCTGTTACCAATGTCTAATCCCTTAGAAAATTCCTTTTCTAAAAGTCGAAAAACACTTAACTGATACTAAAGTATTCTTTACACCAACATACAAGACCAACAGGAATCGCTTTGTCCGCACACGCGTCGCTTTTGTAGCGCTTTAGGGATTTCCCTGCAGCACTTGTGCACTACTAACGTTTTAAACTCGTTTAACAAGTTTACTATAGTTTTACATTACAAACGATAAAGGAGGTCGACCTGAGGAAATTTTCATGAGAATTTGAGCTGGTTTGTAGTTTTCTTTCCTTTACAACTTTTATACAGGATATCCTAAATCTATGGTTAATAAAACTTTGAACACTTTGAAGCCTAACCTATATAACGTAGGCGAGGAAAAATAAATTTTCTCGATTTAAACTGTTTTTAAAAGATAAAAGAAAACATCGAATATAAACAAAGTTTTTAAGCTTTGACTACTGATTTGGTTCAAAATATTACTTTAGTTACTCCCACTACACCGAATACTTTATTTTTTCAATCGACACGAGTTTCAGTCATCGCATGATCATCATCCGGAGCGATGACACAATACGTAAGGAAAAGGTCTTCTGTCTTTGTTTAGATAATTTTTACATTTATCATTTCAATACTTTCTTATGGGTCTAATAATCTTCTATCACATGCATTTTTAATTATCCTTCTATTATTCAATTATTAATATGATTATGTTCAAGAGGATGATTGATGAAACTTGATTTTTCTGATCTATTGCACCTCAGAATGTTCTTTAAATCTTATTCGAATCGACCTTCTAGTTTACCCAACATATTTCTTCTCACGGTCATTACAACTTAGCTCATACATTCCACTTCTTTCACGTTCGTGGCTTTTATCCTTCGGATTTTCTAAAATATATTTTACATTGTCTGATGACTTATGGGCAGACGTGAGGTCTAATACTTTATTGAGCTACCGGTTATATTTTAGATTATATATTATTACGTGTTTCGTCTTATTTTGCTCACTTATAAAAAAGATTAATATTTAATCTAAACTTAAAGTTTTCATCATAATCATTGATACTAATAGGTGTTTCGGTTAATAATGTCGATTTTGCTAAGAGATGGCGTTACTAATAGACTTGTTGGTATAGACTAGTGACATCTATGGCGTTTTGGAAGGTAAACATACGCCATCAAAAGCCAGTTCGTTATTAACTGTCATTGTGCGATTAACTGTCATTGTGCGAAAAACATAGTTCTTCATAGCTTTGAATATGTGTTTCGTACCAGAAAAAGACGTTTTGCGGGAAAGGTTGATAACATTCTTTTATTTGAAGAAAACAGCTACTGAAAGTTATCGACTGTTGGTTGAAGCTTATGGTGAACATGCTCCAACCCAAAAAACTTGGGTAGACCCAGGCCAGCCTTCAACATCACAACCAGTGCGCAATATACACGGAAAGAAAGCTTTGCTGTGTATTTGGTGGGATGGTAGAGTAGCTGTGTATTACGAACTGCTGAAACCTGGTGAAACGATTTCTGGCAATCAATTCCGTCAACAATTGATAAAGTTGAATCGAGCATTGAAGGAAAAACTACCAGAATATGCCCAAAGACACGATAAAGTCATTTTTCAACATGACAATGCGCGGCCCCATGTTGCAAAATGTGTTAAAAACTATTTGGAAAACATCAAGTGGAACGTTCTATCCCACCCGCCGTATTCGCCGAACTTAGCCCCTTTAGACTACCACTAATTTCGATCAATGCAGCACGGACTTTCAGAACAACACTTACATTCTTACGAAGAAGTGAAAAATTTGGCTTGATGAATGGTGGCTTCAAAAGATGAAAAGTTCTTTTGGTGCGGAATCCATTCTTTGACAGAAAGATGGGGAAAAGTCTTAACTAACGATGGCCAATACTTTGATTATTAAGGTAATTCATTTTGTGATGGAAATAAACGCTTAAATGTTGCGAAAAAATCGACATTACGAGGCTGGTTTGAAAAGTCCGTGCAAAAATAAAAACTACTTATGTGTTTGGGATAAACCTTTTTTATTTTTCGACATAGTCTCCTTTTAGGCTTATACACTTCGTCCAACGATGTTCTAGTTTGTTGATCCCTTCCGAATAATAGGATTCGTCCATGTCTGCAAAATATCCATTAGTGTCTGCAATCACCTCCTCGTTTGAATAAAATGTTTGTCCCGCCAGCCATTTCTTCAAATTGGGGAACAAATAGTAGTCCGAGGGAGCCAAGTCTGGAGAATAGGGGGGATGTGAAACGAGTTGGAATCCTATTTCCATTAATTTTGCGGCCACAACTGCGGTGTGTGCTGGTGCGTTGTCGTGATGGAAAAAAAGACTTTCTTGTGGGCCAATCGCGGGCGTTTTTCTTGCAGCTCGGTTTTCGAACGGTCCAATAACGATGAATAATATTCACCTGTAATAGTTTTACCCCTTTTCCAGATAGTCGTTGAGGATTATCCCTTGCGAATCCCAAAAGGCAGTCGCCATAACCTTTCCGGCCGAAGGAACGGTCTTCGCCTGTTTTGGTGCAGATTCCCCCTTGGTAACCGATTGTTTAGATTGTTGTTTGGTCTCAGGAGTATAGTAATGTATCCATGTTTCATCCACAGTGACGAAACGACGCTTAAAGTCCTCCGGATTCTTCTGGAACAGCTGCAAACCATCCTTGCAACACTTCATACGATTCCGTTTTTGGTCAAGCGTAAGCAATCGCGGCACCCATCTTGCGGGTAGCTTTCTCATGTCCAAATGTTTATGCAAAATATTATGTACCCGTTCAGTCGAGATGCCCACAGCACTAGCAATCTCACGCACCTTAACTCTTCTGTCATCCATCACCATATCATGGATTTGATCAATGATTTCTGGAGTCGTAACCTCCACAGGCCGTCCAGAACGTTCAGCGTCACTTGTGCCCATATGGCTAGTCCGAAAATTTTGAAACCACTTATAAACTGTTCTAATCGAAGGTGCAGAGTCACCATAATGTTTATCAAGCTTCTCTTTAGTCTCCTGAGGCGTTTTGCCTTTCATAAAGTAATGTTTAATCACCACACGAAATTCTTTTTCGTCCATTTCTTGAAAATCACTCGACTTCCTTGATTCACACGAATGCCAAACACAAAGAAATAGACCAATATGGCTGAAACTTGGTGTGCGTTCATTCAAGAGATGCTACTAACTAAACATGACCTCGATACGCGCCGGTGGTGCCATCTCTCGGACTTTGCACAGACTTTTCAAACCAGCCTCGTATTAACCGAAACACCTATTAGTTTAATATTATTTCTTTCATTTTTACATCTGACTTTTAGTGAGTCAACGATGAACAAAAAACTATAATACAGCAAATTTGTTTTTTGGCCTGGCCAGGTCTGCCATATAGGCCGTCAGTCTAGCCGCTAGGGCCGTATTCGAGCCTGCGACCGTTGGCTAGCTTGGCAGGCTCTATATCTGCCAAGGCTACCGAGGCTCGCCAAATGTATGCTGTGGACAATGAAATGAATCTTTAGGAATAAAATACATAAAGTGAACAGTCAATATTTCGATTAGAAGCAATGACAGAAATTATGGCTAGACTGCGTACTTTTTATGATTAAGTAATGATTGTATCTGAAATTTGTCCAGAAGAATATTTGGTTCCACACCTCTAAGAAGAAAAAAACTCATTCACCAAGCATGACCCCTTAAGTCTTGAAAATGCCACATCTCTTAATTGCTATTTCACCAAGATAGTACTATTAATATAATATAAAATATAAATATAAAGAGATCAGTAAACAGATTCGAAAGCTTATAAGAAAACCTAAAGAAAAGTGGATGGAAGAACAATGCTAGCAAATGGAAGAATTACAGCTAAAGCATGACTATTTCAGTTCGTATAAAAAAGTTAAAGAAGTTACCGGTCAAAACAGTACACGAACACCAACATATTTAATAAACGGTAATAATCAGATATTAACCGAACAAAAAGAGCTAGAAGAAGAATGGGCTCGATACATTAAAAATGCCTTTGATGACGACAAAGAGTTACCAGAACTCATTACGGACGGAATTTCTTTAAATATACTACCAGCAGAAGTTAGGGATGCAATAAAACATGCAAAAACTGGAAAGGCTTCTGGACCTTATAATCTTTATGCGGAGATGTTTCAACTTTTAAATGAAGAAAATATTTCTATCTTGTGCAGCTGTATAAATTCCATCTACAGTACAGGAACTATACCAAAGGATTGGCTTAAGTCTATGTTCATACCATTACCTAAAAAGCCAAATGCGAACAGATGTGAACAGTACCGTCTTATAAGCCTAATGAGCAAGTAATGCTTAAGATCATTCACCACAGAATACTCAATAACTGCGAACAAGATGTTAGCGAAGAGCAATTCGGATTTAGACAAGGATTTGGAACTCGAGAAGCACTTTTCGGACTGAGTGTATTTTTACAGAAATGTAGAGATCAAAGGAAGGACCTTTACTTGTGTTTTATCGACTACGAAAAAGCATTTGACCGAGTCAAGCATCCACAATTAATACAAATGCTTCAAAATATGGGACTTGACGAAAATGACCTCAGATTCATTACTCTCCTATATTGGGATCAGGTGGCGACAATACGAGTAAATAGCAGAGAGACTGAGGAAATAGGAATAAAAAGAGGTGTTCGTCAGGGATGTGTTCTTTCCCCGCTCCTGTTTAATCTATACTCTGAGCACATATTCCAGAAAGCCTTAGAGAATGCCACAGATGGTATCAAAGTTAATGGCAAAATCATTATAGTAGATACAGCGGATGGACTTCAGCGTCTTATGAACAATATATCTAGGGAAGGCGATATTTTAGGCATGAAAGTAAACGTTAATAAAACGAAAGTAATGATCATTTTAAGAACACCCGGGTTGCAAAGAAATATTCGTGTTTACGGTCAATTCAACAAGTGAACGAATTTAAATACCCAGGGTGTGGGGTAACTAATGATTTGAATCCTGAAGTGGAGGTACGAGTTCGCATGAAATGGCTAGAGTGGCTTTTCTCAAACTGAGACACTTCCTCACAGACTCAACCCTTTCTTTGGATATTCGTTATCGTTTTGTAAAGATCTATATATATCCAGTGCTTTTATATGGATTTGAGGCCCGAACCTTGGGAGTACGATCAATGAATCGTTTGGAGTCTTTCGAATTATGGGTCATGCGCAGAATATTGAAGATCTCTTGGACAAAGCGTCTTACTAATGAAGATGTACTTCGTCGAATAGGTAGAGAAAAAGAACTATTACACAGGGCAACAAAAAAATATTTTTGTTTTGGTGCCTGGGATTTTAGAGCTGATTTTAACTATATTTGGGACGCTAAATCTATACATGCAATCCGTTTTTCTCTATCAGCTCTACTTTTTTAGATACATCAACTTATCTACCAATGTGGTTTTTATTCAGTATATTCATTTATGAGAGTTCTAAAATTATTATATATTCATTAATGTAGGTACAATGGTTTTATTGTCAGTCTGTAATTGAGTAAATTCCAGGTAAATCTATAAATAGTGGAACCATTGCCTATCAGGTACCTGAACTGACCCTTTTAATCACCTAACTCGGGTAAGTCTCGTCAGTTTCTGCGTTCTTACTAATGAGAGCAGATCGAATTCGGCGTGTTATTTTATGTTAAGAAAAGAATGTTTTTGTGTTATTGAACAGAATTAAAATGAGTTCAGGTTCCAGTTCAAGAAGAAGTTGTGTAAATCAACCTGATGTGTTTTGCTATATATGCGGAGAATACATGTTTCAACAAAACAGACAAACTATTACTGACTTTGTAAAGCGAGCGTATCTTGGATACTTTGGAGTTAAGCTTGGTGATCAGGACAAAACGTGGGCCCCGCATCTCGTATGTAAAACTTGTACAGAGCATTTACGGCAGTGGACTACCGGGAAAAGAAAATGTCTAAAATTCAGCGTACCAATGGTTTGGAGAGAACCAAAAAACCACTTCAATGATTGTTATTTCTGTTTAGTAAATACTAATGGAATCAATCGAAATAACCGCAGTAAGTGGACTTATCCCAATTTAGACTCGGCAATACGCCCTATCCCGCACTCAGATGAAATACCGATTCCAATATTTCATCAGCTACCACATATCTCTGATGACGAATATTTTCCCTCTGATCGCTCTTCTGATGCTAATAAAAGTTCTGATGCTAATGAAACTAACAGTGACTATGAGGGGACGTCATCAGTTCCTCAATGCTTCAATCAAAATGAATTAAATGATCTCACCAGGGATCTCAATTTATCGATAAAAGCTTCTGAAGTACTGGCTTCTAGGTTGAACGACAAAAATTTACTGGAACAAGGAACCAAAATTACCTTTTACCGTACAAGAGAAAAAGATCTGCTACCATTCTTTTCTCAAGAAGACAATCTTGTATTTTGTCACGAAATTAAGGTTTTAGGGAATTAGGTGAGGAACAAGGTGAAAGATTTCACCAAGATATTAAAGTTATGGAGGACCGCTACCAAGGAAGATGGGACATGCACATGATGGCAGATTACTGCTGGAGTTTAAAAAGGGACTGTTTAAAAAAAACATTCAAGAATGTCGCGGAAAAGAAGCTTTCCAAGTGTTGAGTGACTATTTCATTTCTTCAATGTTTTTTTTTTTGTTTGTAAGTACGACATAATATTGTATTTTGTATAACTAAAATAAAAATTTCGTATCTACTTTTGTTTACTACACTTACGGATTTGAGTTACAATAATGTAACTTATATTTCTCTAAAATTGTATATCTTAAAAATTTGAGCTCCTAGGTACAAATGAATACGTTATTTGAATTCAGGACATCAAATTGATATAGAATCAGCTCAAAAAACCTCGACACCAAAACAGCTGTTCCCCTGTGTTATCATTTATTAAAAGACAAAAAAACTCGTTACTTGGGACATATTTATAAGGGTCCACGTTACTCACTGCTCCGGTTGTTGATGGAAGGGAAAATTGAAAAAGAGGTGTGGGGCTTCGAAAATGTTCCTGGCTGAAGAATATACGAGATTAGACAGGTCTGGATACCCCACACTTTATTAAGAATTGCCCAGGATAGGGAGGAATTTGTCATGATTACAGCCCAACTTCAGTAATGAAGATGGCACTATAAGAAGAAGAAGTATATTAATGAGATCCAACTTATTTGTAAATGTCATAACGAAGGATGTATTAATATTTATTATTGGCCTTATACGAATTTTCCGTAATATTTAAATCACTTTGTAGGAAGTAACAAACATTTATATCATGAATTTCTTTAAACATTTTTAGATCGTCGGCAAAAGGCAAAACGTTACCAAGGAAATTGCTACTTACATCGTTGATAAAAATCGAAAAGATTAGAGGAGTAAAATTGCTACCCTGAGGAGCATCGCTTGTAACTTTGAATTTAAAGGCGTTATAACACGTATAAAATAACTGAAAATGGACGAAGTCCATATTTCAGCAGTTTACTCACCGTTCTCTTATTTGTCAAATCCATCTTGAGACGCGTTTTGCCGAAGTTACGGAACACAATGCTAGGATACAACGAATTGTACTCAGTACGCATATCTATTACTCCATCGAAAGGTGACACAGTAGCTTTCCATCTTACAGTTAACGCTTTTTGTCTGAGGAGGATCCCTCGAAAAACGCTACCTGCTTTTAAGCGTTGATTGTGTCACTCACTCTGTCAACTCGAAAGCTGCTGTGTCGGCTTGCGATGAAGTAATAAGTAAGCGTACTTAGTACAATTTGTTGTATCCTACCATCGAGTTCTGACGACGGATATCAACATTTGGGTTAAAAAGTAATATAAAATAACCCTAGATAAACTCTAGCTGAGACCGTCTGTGCAATAAGACAGAGTGATCGACTCGATCGAAAGCCTTTGAAAAATAGGTGGACCCTAATCGACCCCAAAGTTTTGGATTAAACAGGTCAGGTTACTTACTGCACTACGAATAAATTTCATTTGGGTTTTATTTTTTTTTAAAGACTAGCTTAATACTAGCCTCTTTCAATAGAGCTTTATTGAATTCCAAATGAATTAAAGTAATATAATTGGAAAAGATTAAATCGAATTACTGACTCACCTAAATACCATATCAAATAATAATGTCTTAGAAAAAATAAGTAATTAAGTAAATAAAAGTTTAATGTAGTGTACAACCAATTGAGTATATTTTTCTTATTAAACCTCTCGGTTTCATAAGTACCATGCATTTAATTAACCTAAACTTTACCCAAAAATACATTAACAACTCGATTTTTAATTTATTGCATTATTTATGACAGCATTATTTTTTTTTTAAATCATGTTTAAAATTTCAGTACAGCAGGTACAACATGTATTTACTTTTAAATGCATATCATCACGCTCCAATAATCTCGTAGCATATTTAAACAAGTGGTTGGCATGCTGCAAGCGCAAAAATATAGCCAGGTCTTCTGTGTTACAGGCGACAAATTCCTGCGGATATTGAGTGACACGAGACGCGTGGGATATCAAGGCTATAAATAGTATAGAGTCTATATTAATACCAGTGTGTTCCTAAATATATCTTGCTTTTTTAAATTTTATATTCTTTTGAATAAACATCGGATGACACAAGGCGTTAGCGTATAAAAATGTTCTCCGTCAACTTGATAAACTAACAAAAACTAAAATTTTAAACAAATATTTCAAATCTTCTTCTTACTACACCATCTCCGCACGAAGGTTGTCGATCCATATAGCTAAACGATCTTTAGAAACTGCTGCTCGAAAAATATCACTCGAAGCACATCCAAGCCACCTTCTCATGTCCTTCAGCTAAGAATTCTGTCGTCTTCCGATCGATCGTTTGTCCTTTACGAAGCTGGTTTGAAAAGTCCGTTCAAAAATAAAAACTAATTATGTGTTTTGGGGTAAACCTTTTTTATTTTTCGACATAGTCTCCTTTTAGGCTTATACACTTCGTCCAACGATGTTCTAGTTTGTTGATCCCTTCCGAATAATAGGATTTGTCCAAGTCTGCAAAATATCCATTAGTGTCTGCAATCACCTCCTCGTTTGAATAAAATCTTTGTCCCGCCAGCCATTTCTTCAAATTGGGGAACAAATAGTAGTCCGAGGGAGCCAAGTCTGGAGAATAGGGGGGATGTGAAACGAGTTGGAATCCTATTTCCATTAATTTTGCGACCACAACTGCTGAGGTGTATGCTGGTGCGTTGTCGTGATGGAAAAGGACTTTCTTGTGGGCCAATCGCATGCGTTTTTCTTGCAGCTCGGTTTTCAAACGGTCCAGTAACGATGAATAATATTCACCTGTAATAGTTTTACCCTTTTCCAGATAGTCGATGAGGATTATCCCTTGCGAATCCCAAAAGACAGTCGCCATAACCTTTCCGGCCGAAGGAACGGTCTTCGCCTTTTTTGGTGCAGGTTCTCCCCTTGGTAACCCATTGTTTAGATTGTTGTTTGGTCTCAGGAGCATAGTAATGTATCCATGTTTCATCCACAGTGACGAAACGACTCTTAAAGTCCTCCGGATTCTTCTGGAACAGCTGCAAACCATCCTTCACACGATTCCGTTTTTGGTCAATCGCGGCACCCATCTTGCGGATAGCTTTCTCATGTCCAAATGTTTATGCAAAATATTATGTACCCGTTCAGTCGAGATGCCCACAGCACTAGCAATCTCACGCACCTTAACTCTTCTGTCATCCATCACCATATCATGGATTTGATCAATGATTTCTGGAGTCGTAACCTCCACAGGCCGTCCAGCACGTTCAGCGTCACTTGTGCCCATATGGCCAGTCCGAAAATTTTGAAACCACTTATAAACTGTTCTAATCGAAGGTGCAGAGTCACCATAATGTTTATCAAGCTTCTCTTTAGTCTCCTGAGGCGTTTTGCCTTTCATAAAGTAATGTTTAATCACCACACGAAATTCTTTTTCGTCCATTTCTTGAAAATCACTCGACTTCCTTGATTCACACGAATGCCAAACACAAAGAAATAGACCAATATGGCTGAAACTTGGTGTGCGTTCATTCAAGAGATGCTACTAACTAAACATGACCTCGATACGCGCCGGTGGTGCCATCTCTCGGACTTTGCACGGACGTATTTTGCCTTCAATAATTAATTAATGTTAGCAATTCATATTTTGGGCCCCTCATTATATGTCCGAAGTATTGAGTTTTTCTCATTTTTATGGTTGTTAGTAATTCCTTCATTTTATTTATTCTTTCCAGTATTTCTGTGTTTTTTTTTTATTTTTTGTACCGAGGAGATGCGAGGAAAACATCTATAAATGTATATTTCAAACGACTGGAATCGTTTCTCTAAGTCAGGGTCAAGGGTCCAGCACTCACATCCATACAATAGCACTAAGAATACATACGCTCTCACTATTCTCATTCAGAGTTCGACACTGGGACTTGTGCGATGGAAAAATTTATTCACATTCACACGCGGTACACGCGTGGATTTAATATTAGTCTGACGCCGATGCAAAAAAGAAACACACTGGGCGACACATTCACTGTAGAAATGGCTCCAAATAGAAAGATTCTCATGCTTAAGCAAGTTCACAATAAGGAAAAGTTAAGTGTAAGGGACTTATCCAAGCATTTTAATATCGGAAAACTATAAGCTGCTGATATAATTAAACATAAAGAATTTCTTCTCATCAAGTAGATGTAAACCAGCAATTTGAATGAAAAAAAAAGCTTTTTGACTGGTGGTGGTACCAAAATTGACAAGTTCTGTTATAACTGGTTTATCATATCAATTCAAAGAATGGATAAAAAGGATAAGAGTATCAGTAGGCTTGTCGTGGCAAAAATGCAAAAAACTTATTGTTAATGTTTTTTTCAGCTCTGCTAATACGATGCAAAGCAAAAGAAATAGCCGAGTCTCTGGGACATTCTACATTCAGTGCTTCTTCTGGTTGACTTAATAAATTTGGAATCCGCCACAACATAAGTTTTAAAGCGATTTCAAGAAAAGGAGCTTCGGTTATTACTGAAGATCTTTTATCATTCTGGGAAAAATGACCTTCTTTAATTAAGGGATATTCACCGAGAGACATCTATAATGCCTATCAGACAGGCCTGTATTTTAGGGCTCTACGCAACAAAACGCTAACATTAAAAAAAGAAAAACATGTTGGTGGTAAATATCCCAAAGAGAGATTCACAATTTTGCATTGTGCAAATATAGCGGGAGAAAAAGAAAAACTCTTAGTCACTGGCAAGGCAGCTAAACCCAGAGCATTTAAACATGTTAACATAAACAACCTGCTTGTAACTTGGAAACATAAGAAAGCTTGGATGACAGAGGGGTTGCAAGACCTTGATTGGAAAATGACAAAAGAAAAAAGAAACATTTTGTTATTTTTAGACAATGCAGGATCTCTTCCAAAAGACGTCCGCTTAAAAAATATAAAAATCTTGTTTCTGCCCCTAACTGTAGATCAGCTTGTCAATCACTTGACCAGGGAATTATAAAAAAAATTTAAAATTTATTACCGAAGTCTAATACTAAAACACCTGATAATAAACATTGAAACTGCTGGTACAGCTTTTGAGTTAATTAAGAAAATTACGCCATTGGATGCAGTTTACTTTACAAAAACCGCTTGGGAACAAGTAACCAAGGAAACGGTTAAAAATTTCTTCCGTAAAGCGGGATTTAAGCATGAAAATATGCAAAGTGAAGACCCGTTAACTGAGGCTGTTACATCTGATTCAGAAGATGGCTTACCAGTTAACGTACTTGCAGATATCCTCAAAAATAAGAATTTGTTGGAGTTGACTGATAATGAAAACCTTAATGATTTTTTGAACATAGATGAAAATTTGTATGTTGAAGATCCAGATTCAGAACAAGAAATTGAAAATCTAGTTGAAATACAAGGATTTTCCAAAGATTCTGATGTCGATGAGGTTCCAGTACCAACAGATGCTCTCCCAAATTATGGTGAACCTATTACCCTAACCAAGTAGCTTAAAAGTTTTGCCGAAGATCACGGAGATGCAGAGTCTCTAGAGCTTCTTTCCAAATTGGAAATACGATTTGTCGACGTCATTTTAAAGAAAAAGAGAAGACAAACAACAATATATGAATTTTTGCATCATTAAAGTGACATTTCATATGTATAAATCTATCCTATTATATTTTATATGTATCTAAAGGTAACAAATCTTTGTTTTTCCTTAAGTTTTTTCTTTATTTTAAAAATATGTACATACACAAGTATACGTCCCAAATTCTTTAATTACAGTTGTCATTAAACAAACGATTTTTTTTTGTATTTCTTTTAAGCGGACTCCCCTATTGAACGGACACTTTCGGTAGATCCCATTGATGTCTGCCCAAGGGAGATTTCACTGTATACGATATTTAATGACTCCCACCCCTTTCACCCTCTACTCCCGTTAACATTGCAAATGGCCAAAAAAATAATGTAATGTCTCGTTTCTTTGACTTAAAGAACTCTGAATAGTACCTGGAAGAAAACAATGGGTCGTTCCCGTCCAGGAGCTTCCACATAGCCCCTTCCGACGTTCATAGGCTCAATTTTGGATAAATTGTTTAAAACTTTCAACAATTTTAGAATAAAAAATACTCTGAACAAATTAATGACTTTGTGGTCCCCAGGGATTTTGTGTTGCTTCCTTTGATGTGGTCTCTTTATTTACAAACATTTCGTTACGTCTTGTGATTTCTATACTTACTGAATACTTTTCTCTTATTGAACCTAATTGTAATATATCTAAAGAACAGATTTAAAAATAGTTACTTATTTATATAATAACACTTTCTTCTCATTTAATAATAATTTTTATAGACGAAAGGTGGGTGTTCTTATGGGTGGATCAGCCTTACCAGTGCTTGCCGAGATTATTATGTTAAGTTAGTCTATTATGACATCGAGAAGGTCATATATATATATATATATATATATATATATATATATATATATATATATATATATATATATATATAAATATATATATATATCCAATACGTAGATGATTTATTGGTATCTCTATCTGAGAATGAAGTTCATGGCACTCTCGACATCTTTAACTCTTTCAAGTAGAAACTGAATCTGACAACTCGGTTCATTTTCTGGACACAAGGGTAGCTCGATCTGACAACAACATAATAAAATTAGAAGTATAGTATAGATAGGAAACAAGTTCAGGAAGATATATACCTTATCACTCTTATCATCCCTTGAAAAACTAAACATAATAACAACACTAAGGAACAGAATTGACAGAATCTGTCACCTTACATTGAAAGAAAAAAAATTCAAATTATTAGAAAACATCCTAATTGCAAAGAAATATTCAAAATCTATTATAAAAAAACTTTCCAACAGATCAATAGACCCAGAGAAAGGAATATTTCAAATAAAATAATATCAACTGAGATACAATTTGGAAGGTTACAGCACATAGAGAGTCTTTCCCAATCAATTATTGCACTTTTCAGGGGCGCAAACGTTCAAATAGCTCAGTCCAACTCAAAGAAGAACCACTATTCATATAAAAAAGATAAAAAACTGATATTTGGCAAAAATCAAACATAATATATGGAATTAAATGTCAGTCCACATTGGCCAGACCTCACAGAAATTGTCTAAAAGAATCGCTTTACATAAAAGCGATTATAAGCCCAAACCGGATTAGAGCAGTCTAAGCCAACATGTCAACAAATATGACCATAAAGTCCATTACAGCGAGACCTTCATTTTGGATACTGAAAGTAACATGTTCAGACGGAATTTTTTGGAAATGTGCTATATAAAGAACTGCCATAATAGTCTTTACTACAAAAAAGACGTCGAAGGCTTAAGCTCCATTTACAAATATTTATTGCCTCAACAATATACTAAAAAAATAAGAACCAATGACGCTTACACCAGAGTTTTTTTTAAATTTCGATACTTCATAAATTATTGATATCCGCTGTTTTATTTTTCATCCGAATTAACGTTCTCAACTCTTTTTAAAAAATCTTCCTCCTCAATACGCAGGTCCAGGTTTTGACAGCATTGACATTTATATTAACTAAATATCACTAAAAAGATTTCAAAATGGCTGAGATACGTTTTCGTCGCTAATTTTATTTTATAATTGCTAAGTATGATGCTCTTATATTTTAAAATTTAATAAATAAAGTTGTGACCGACTGTGTGAATTTATATATATATATATATATATATATATATATATATAAATATATATATATATATATATATATATAAGAATAAGTTCTGATTAAAGATGTGATAAAAATAGGAGCAACTATATACAAGATAGAACTTGGAAACATGGGAGATAAAGAAACTGTAATGAAAAATAAAAACAAACTGAGAAACCTAAGAGAGAGAGTTTACATAAACAACGATTTAACAAAAGATGAACGGGAAATTCAAAAGAAATTGAAGCAGAGAACGAGAGAAAGAATAGAAAAAGGGTGAAAATAGTATATAAATGGGACATTGAGGAAGAAAAACTGAAAGAACAAACAAAGAATACTACGACCAAAGTCAAAAATTGAGAAAAAGGAGGGAGATTGACGACGACCCTGGCAAAGATAAAGAATACGGAAGAGAGGACTAGTAAAATGAATACAAATAAGAAGATAATCAAAGAAATAGATAAGAAGAAAGAAATGAGAAATAATTATCGAGTTATTAGATTGAGAACACGGAATAATAGGGGTATAAACGGAAAAGAGGATAAACTAACAACAGAACAACAAATGCACTATGTAGGAATCACAGAAACAGAAAGGAAAGGAAATGGATGTAAAAAATTAGAAGGAAATGTCATAAAAAAAGAAGACAAAATTATGGAAATATGGAAGAAATACTATAAAGATCAATCAGATAGAAATGGCATAGCATACATAAATCAACATAGAGACATAATACCGGAATAAAATACAGAACTCACACAAACAGAATAAACTAATAGAGAAGAAACAAAAGAGGCAATCGGCAATTTAAACAGGATGGAATGATATAGAAGGAAATATGAACTAAAAAATTATGGTAGTGTTTCCTACTTTTTTCTTTTGAAATTACGGTATATTCCGTCAGAAGGTACTCTGGCTTATGAGAGTTCTTTTCTATATCTTCCAGGTCCTGAAGATGATGTACGATTTGGCATCGAAAGCTCGATATTAGAATACAACTATAGTTACTAAGACCTTTTTGTTCACCTACCCACCGGTAAATTGTAGGTTGTCATTATGACATCGAGAAGGTGAATTTTGAATTATCCTTTCTTTTCCAATACGTAGATGATTTATTGGTATCTCTATCTGAGAATGAAGTTCATGGCACTCTCGACATCTTTAACTCTTTCAAGTGGAGAGTGAATCTGACAACTCGGTTCATTTTCTGGACACAAGGGTAGCTCGATCTGACAACAACATAATAAAATTAGAAGTATAGTATAGATAGAAAACAAGTTCAGGAAGATATATACCTTATCACTCTTATCATCCCTTGAAAAATTAAACATATAACAACACTAAGGAACAGAATTGACAGAATCTGTCACCTTACATTGAAAGAAAAAAAATTCAAATTATTAGAAAACTTCCTAATTGCAAAGAAATATTCAAAATCTATTATAAAAAACTTTCCAACAGATCAATAGACCCAGAGAAAGGAATATTTCAAATAATATAATATCAACTGAGATACAATTTGGAAGGTTACAGCACATAGAGGGTCTTTCCCAATCAATTATTGCACTTTTCAGGGGCGCAAACGTTCAAATAGCTCAGTCCAACTCAAAGAAGAACCACTATTCATATAAAAAAGATAAAACTGATATTTGGCAAAAATCAAACATAATATATGGAATTAAATGTCAGTCCACATTGGCCAGACCTCACAGAAATTGTCTAAAAGAATCGTTTTACATAAAAGCGATTATAAGCCCAAACCGGATTCGAGCAGTCTAAGCCAACATGTCAACAAATATGACCATAAAGTCCATTACAGCGAGACCTTCATTTTGGATACTGAAAGTAACATGTTCAGACGGAATTTTTTGGAAATGTGCTATATAAAGAACTGCCATAATAGTCTTTACTACAAAAAAGACGTCGAAGACTTAAGCTCCATTTACAAATATTTATTGCCTCAACAATATACTAAAAAAATAAGAACCAATGATGCTTACACCAGAGTTTTTTTAAATTTTGATACTTCATAAATTATTGATATCCGCTGTTTTATTTTTCATCCGAATTAACGTTCTCAACTCTTTTTAAAAAATCTTCCTCCTCAATACGCAGGTCCAGGTTTTGACAGCATTGACATTTATATTAACTAAATATCACTAAAAAGATTTCAAAATGGCTGAGATACGTTTTCGTCGCTAATTTTATTTTATAATTGCTAAGTATAATGCTCTTATATTTTAAAAATTTAATAAATAAAGTTGTGACCGACTCACAGTGGGGAAAAACGAAAAATCGTGTTTCAAAATTGTCTAGAGCCTTCAATTTTGGTTCGATTTGGACGATTTTTTTTTTAAATTGAAGCTTATTAAATTCCGAACAAAGTTGTCGGAGCCGATTTTGCAATTAAACTTTTGTTTCAAAATGGCGGACGTCTTCAAAATGGCGGTTTCTGATTATATAGCGACTGAGACACAGAAAACGCTTACTGTTTCAAACCAAGTTGTGCTAAAATGCGTGTATGTATGTTTTTTTATGTCGCAGATAATATATCTAATATCACAGTTACAAGATTAATAATAATGAACCCAAAATGGCTGCCATGAACAATAAAAGTATTATAAATATGAATAAACGTACCATTATTATTTTATATCCATAACATTTGCATAAATAATTTCTTTAAGGTTGTTAATTATAAATATGTTTCAACAGTTGACTTAAAATGACAATTCAAGTATGGCGGATGCCAAAATTGAATCGAGCCAGAAAGTTTCTCTGTGGCATTTAGATTGTGGCAGTCAGATCATTCAAGTTATTCAAGTTTAGTTGCGGGATTTAAATTTTCATGCAGTTATTGCTAGAATATTGCTGCTGTAAATTTTAAGTATCGTAGACAATTTTCTAGCAGATACAAAAAACAGCGATACACGCAGAAAAGGGCAGCTCACACAGCTAGAAAATGGCTACAACATCTAAAACGTTTTGTTAAAATAGGGACAGCTAAATATTTTGCTGCACTAGCCACATTGTTTGCTGTTGTAGCAAAAAAGTGGCTGCTATTGCTAAACAGTGGCTAATGCAGCAAAATATTTAACTGTCCCTATTTCAGCATTTCTCTGCGTGTACTTAAAATTTACAGCAGCAATATTCTAGCAATAACTGCATGAAAATTTAAATCCCGCAACTAAACTTGAATAACTTGAATGATCTGACTGCCACAGTCTAAATGCCACAGAGAAACTTTCTTGCTCGATTCAATTTTGGCATCCGCCATATTTGATTTGTCATTTTAAGTCAATTGTTGAAACATATTTATAATTAACAACCTTAAAGAAATTATTTATGCAAATATTATGGATATAAAATAATAATGGTACGTTTATTCATATTTATAATACTTTTATTGTTCATGGCAGCCATTTTGGGTTCATTATTATTAATCTTGTAACTGTGATATTAGATATATTATCTGGGACATAAAAAAACATACATACACGCATTTTAGCACAACTTGGTTTGAAACTGTAAGCGTTTTCTGTGTCTCAGTCGCTATATAATCAGAAACCAACGTCCGCCATTTTGAAACAAAAGTTTAATTGAAAAATCGGCTCCGACAACTTTGTTCGGAATTTAATAAGCTTCAATTTAAGAAAAAAATCGTCCAAATCAAACCAAAATTGAAGGCTCTAGACAATTTTGAAACACGATTTTTCGTTTTTCCCCACTGTGCGACTGTGTGAAATCATATATATATATATATATATATATATATATATATATATATATATATATATATATATATATATATATATATAAGAATAAGTTCTGATTAAAGATGTGATAAAAATAGGAGCAACTATATACAAGATAGAACTTGGAAACATGGGAGATAAAGAAGCTGTAATGAAAAATAAAAACAAACTGAGAAACCTAAGACAGAGAGTTTACATAAACAACGATTTAACAAAAGATGAACGGGAAATTCAAAAGAAATTGGAGCAGAGAATGAGAGAAAGGATGGAAAAAGGTGAAAATAGAATATAAATGGGACATTGAGGAAGAAAAACTGAAAGAACAAACAAACAAAGGAGGGAGATTGACGACGACCCTGGCAAAGATAAAGAATACGGAAGAGAGGACTAGTAAAATGAATACAAATAAGAAGATAATCAAAGAAATAGATAGGAAGAAAGAAATGAGAAATAATTATCGAGTTATTAGATTGAGAACACGGAATAATAGGGGTATAAACGGAAAAGAGGATAAACTGACAGAAGGACAACAAATGCACTATGTAGGAATCACAGAAACAGAAAGGAAAGGAAATGGATGTAAAAAATTAGAAGGAAATGTCATAAAAAAAGAAGACAAAATTATGGAAATATGGAAGAAATACTATAAAGATCAATCAGATAGAAATGGCATAGCATAGAGACAGAGACATAATACCGGAATAAAATACAGAACTCACACAAACATGATAAACTAATAGAGAAGAAACAAAAGAGGCAATCGGCAATTTATACAGGATGGAATGATAATATGAACTAAAAAATTATGGTAGTGTTTCCTACTTTTTTCTTTTGAAATTACGGTATATTCCGTCAGAAGGTACTCTGGCTTATGAGAGTTCTTTTCTATATCTTCCAGGTCCTGAAGATGATGTACGATTTGGCATCGAAAGCTCGATATTAGAATACAACTATAGTTACTAAGACCTTTTTGTTCACCTACCCACCGGTAAATTGTAGGTTGTCATCGACTCTCGATAGATTAAAATCATTATCGTCCATTCCTACTTCTGATATCTTGCTAAATTTTGCATCGTGTTTCTCGTTGATTTGAGAAGTTTTCAAGTTCGTCTTGGAGCTGTCTCATTGTTTTTATCACTTTTAGTGATTGTAATCTAAACTTTTTACATTGTGTTTAAGGAAAAAATATCATAAGAATAGTCGAAGTTATAAACAAAGATTTTTTTGTTTACCCTGTATTCCCAATTTTATCATTACAACACATAATATTATTTGAATTTATTAATAATCTAAGAACGTGTTTCAGCTACTAGGTCACGTGTACTCATAAATGGCTTAAAATAAAATTTGTGTTTATTTTCTTATCTAATATTTTAATCCGATATACATTTTTTTTTACAATATGTGTACAAGAGAACTACAATTAATACAGTTTAATCTTAAAAGTAAATTAACAAATTACTACACCGAATTTGTTTATTATGAAAAATTACACAGGGGAACAGCTGTTTTGGTGTCGAGGTTTTTTGAGCTGATTCTATATCAATTTGATGTCCTGAATTCAAATAACGTATTCATTTGTACCTAGGAGCTCAAATTTTTAAGATATACAATTTTAGAGAAATATAAGTTACATTATTGTAACTCAAATCCGTAAGTGTAGTAAACAAAAGTAGATACGAAATTTTTTATTTTAGTTATACAAAATACAATATTATGTCGTACTTACAAACAAAAAAAAAACATTGAAGAAATGAAATAGTCACTCAACACTTGGAAAGCTTCTTTTCCGCGACATTCTTGAATGTTTTTTTAAACAGTCTCTTTTTAAACTCCAGCAGTAATCTGCCATCATGTGCATGTCCCATCTTCCTTGGTAGCGGTCCTCCATAACTTTAATATCTTGGTGAAATCTTTCACCTTGTTCCTCACTCATGTCTCCTAAATTTTCTGGAAAACGGTCTAAGTGGCTGTGTAAATAGTGTATTTTAATACTCATATTGCACCCTAAGGATTTGAAACTATTAAGCATCTTGTTAACCATTTCAACATAGTTTTGAGCTTTATGTTTGCCTAGAAAATTTTCTACAACTGCAACAAATGATGTCCAAGCTTCTCGTTCAACTTGATTCATTGAATTTATGAAGGCAGGATCCTTAATTAATTGTCTTATTTGTGGGCCGTCAAATATCCCTGCTTTGAGTTTTTCTGTGCTCAACTGATGCATTTTTACCCCTATATATGCAAAACAAGACCCATTCTTATCAAGAGCCTTTACAAATTGCTTCATTAAGCCCAACTTTATATGTAACGGAGGAAGTATGATTTTTTCTCTTTCAACCAAAGCGTCGTTAATGACATTCTTTTCCCCAACGTCCATGTTTTCTCTCTGAGGCCAATCTTTTCTAACCCAGTGGTGTGTTTTGTCCCTACTATCCCAGAGGCACAAGAAACACGGATATTTCGTGTAACCACTTTGCTGCCCAAGAAGAAAGTTTACCATTTTTAAGTCTACACAAATCATCCGTTCGTAATACTTTATCTTCTGCAAGACCAAAGCTATGGTATTAAATTCTTCTTTCAATTTCTTTGAGTGAGCTAGTGGTATTGAACCATATTTATTCCCATTATGTAGAAGGATACATTTTAAACTTCGCTTTGAACTGTCAATAAATAGGCGCCAATCATCTGGAATATATTCAGAAAGTCCCATTTCTTTCATGAGTCCCCTAATTTCGTGACAAAATACAAGATTGTCTTCTTGAGAAAAGAATGGTAGCAGATCTTTTTCTCTTGTACGGTAAAAGGTAATTTTGGTTCCGTGTTCCAGTAAATTTTTGTCGTTCAACGTAGAAGCCAGTACTTCAGAAGCTTTTTTCGATAAATTGAGGTCCCTGGTGAGATCATTTAATTCATTTTGATTGAAGCGTTGAGGAACTGATGACGTCCCCCTCATAGTCACTGTTAATTTCATTAGCATCAGAACTTTTATTAGCATCAGAAGAGCGATCAGAGGGAAAATATTCGTCATCAGAGATATGTGGTAGCTGATGAAATGTTGGAATCGGTATTTCATCTGAGTGCGGGATAGGGCGTATTGCCGAGTCTAAATTGGGATAAGCCCACTTACTGCGGTTATTTCGATTGATTCCATTAGTATTTACTAAACAGAAATAACAATCATTGAAGTGTTTTTTTGGTTCTCTCCAAACCATTGGTACGCCGAATTTTAGACATTTTCTTTTCCCGGTAGTCCACTGCCGTAAATGCTCTGTACAAGTTTTACATACGAGATGCGGGGCCCACGTTTTGTCCTGATCACCAAGCTTAACTCCAAAGTATCCAAGATACGCTCGCTTTACAAAGTCAGTAATAGTTTGTCTGTTTTGTTGAAACATGTATTCTCCGCATATATAGCAAAACACATCAGGTTGATTTACACAACTTCTTCTTGAACTGGAACTTGAACTCATTTTAATTCTGTTCAATAACACAAAAACACTCTTTTCTTAACATAAAATAACACGCCGAATTCGATCTACTCTCATTAGTAAGAGCGCACAAACTGACGAGACTTACCCGAGTTAGGTGATTAAAAGGGTCAGTTCAGGTACCTGATAGGCAATGGTTCCACTATTTATAGATTTACCTGGAATTTACTCAATTACAGACTGACAATAAAACCATTGTACCTACATTAATGAATATATAATAATTTTAGAACTCTCATAAATGAATATACTGAATAAAAACCACATTGGTAGATAAGTTGATGTATCTAAAAAAGTAGAGCTGATAGAGAAAAATGGATTGCATGTATAGATTTAGCGTCCCAAATATAGTTAAAATCAGCTCTAAAATCCCAGGCACCAAAACAAAAAAATATTTTTTTGTTGCCCTGTGTTATTTAATATATAGAAATTCTTGCTGCAGTGATAGTGGTGATTTACATGGGTCTAAGGAAAGTGCAAGAAAAACCACGTATATTTATTTATCTACTAGCCGTGCCCGCGGCTCCACTCGCGTGGGCTTGATTTACTACTGTCGTCACTGCTTATTCCTTATATTACCTAACCTAATAAAATATCTGCCATTTTTTTATCCCCTTATCTCCCATCACTTTTCTACATAATTTCCATTATCTAGGTTTATCTCTGCTCATCTCCCATTATTTCTCCTTATTTCCCATTATTTCTCCTTATCTCACTTTATCTCCCATTATCTAGGCTTATCTCTCAATATTTCTCCTTATCTCTCATTATCTCACCATAACTCCCATTATCTAGACTTATCTCTGCTTATCTCCCATTAATTCTCCTTATCTCCCATTATTTATACTTATCTTCCATTATCTCACCTTATCTCCCATTATCTAGGCTTATATCGAATTACATCGAATTATATAGAACATATGTATAAATTTATAAAAACACGTAAATCGGATAAGTGGTTCTCAAGTGATAAGCGCACTAACGGACAGTCAGACAGATAGGGAGACGTTACATTTTATATATATTATATTTTTTGGAACATGATATTGTTCCATATTTAATGGTTGAGGCAGTCTATTGCAAGAGAACGCGCTAACGGTAACCTTTTTCCCGACTTGATTCACTATTATCGTCACTGCTTATTCTTTATGTTACCTAACGCAATAAAATATACCCTATAACTTGGCCAGAGAACATATGTATGTTTTAAAAGAAAAGCACGTAACGCACTAACGGACAAACAGACAGAGAGACGTTGCATTTTATATATATTATAGATAGATAACCTAGCCAGAGAACATATGTATGTTTTAAAAAGAAAGTACGTAATTCGGATAAGTGGTTTTTCAGTGATAAGCGCACTAACGGACAGACAGACAGAAATACATTGCATTTTATATATGTTGTAGATGTAATAAAATATATATCTATAACCTGGTCTCGAAGGATAAGCCACTAACGGACAGACAGACAGACAGAAAGACGTTGCATTTTATATATATTATAGATATAGATTATTATTATTATTATATAATCTGGCCGAAGAATATATGTATGAATTTAAAAATAGGCACGTAAATCGGATAAGTGGTTCTCACGTGATAAATGCACTAATGGATAGACAGACAGACAGAGAGACATTGCATTTTATATATATTATAGATTATATATAGATTATAGATATTCTCTGCTACATAATATTGTTCCATATTTAATGGTTTAGGCTGTGTATTGCAAGGAAACGCGCTAGCGGCAAACTTTTTTCCGACTTTATTCCTTATTATCGTCACTGCTCATTCCTTATGCTACCTAGCGTAATAAAATATAGCCTATAACCTGGCCAGAGAACATATGTATGTTTTAAAAAAAAAAGTACGTAAATCGGATAAGTGGTTCTCCAGTGATAAGCGCACTAACGGACAGACAGAGAGACGTTGCATTTTATATATATTATAGATGAGAGAATTAAGATTGTGGCGAATGCATTGAAAAGTCTTGTCATCGGATTTCAGGAGGAACCTACTTTAACAAGCTAAAGAAATTTAATGTTGATCATTATCATCTCTTAGGATACCATTATTATCATAATTACTATTTAATTTATTTTTTTACATCCTTAAATATGTAATAAACTAATTACCAGATCACAAGTGTCAGATTTTTTTCTTCTATTAAAAAACCGGTCAAGTGCAGGTGTGACTTGCGCAATTAGTGTTTCGTACCGTGACTACTTTTAAAATAAAACAAAATTCTTACCTAGGCTAAGTTAACTAGGTCCCTGACATCTAAAGGTCCAATATCTATTTTCACGTTTTTTCTTAGTTAATAATGTATAATAGTTATAGCATTTAAGCTACCTAATAGCCAATAAATCAATCTAGCTCAATCTAGAATCTAGTAATAAAAGTGTAAAACAATTATTTACTACTTAAATATTTATTTAATTATACCCAAGACAAGAGCGACTCACCATTCGGTTAGAGTAACGTACACTTAAATATTACAAAAACCTTCAACATACGTCAAGAAACAGTTTCCATGTTTATTTTTTTTATACCAGATTAATTATCAAACGTAGCGCTCGTGATGATTTTCGCTTAATCTATACTTTATAGAGAATATTCTAAAATTTTTTCAAAACTTTTTGATCAGTACTTTTCGAGATAAGGAGGACAGCCATTTTTGTCAATTTTTTAAAATAATACAAACAAAAGTTTGCTCAAGTGTTACATCATATGTATATATATATATATATATATATATATATATATATATATATATATATATATATATATATACATACAGTAGAACCCCGATTAACCGAGTCGCGATTATCCAGGCTCCGAATTAACCGAGCCAATCTAAGAACCTGATTATTCGAGGTACGCGCGTCTATGCTGCGTGTTAACCGAGCTTCTAAAATATGTATGTACATATTTCCATTTAAAATCGACCGGGCCTTCGGGGAACCCCCCTGGCCCGTGTGAGGGGTTCCCCTATTTATGTTTTTGGGCTCTTTCAGCATGTAAATTTGCGTGAATGCAGTGCGTTATAGCGTTTACAGCAGATAATTTAGAAGAAGAAATGAGTATTGAAGAAATAACGAATGCCTTTCAGGAAACCGAAAAATCAGATGACGAGGAGGAAGCGGCGGTGGATGAACAGTCTCCCACTAGGATCTCTCATCAAGAAGGTTTTGCTTCTTTGGAAAAAGCTTTGAGGTATATCGAACAACAACCAGAGGCAACCCCAGCGGATTTGCTTCTTCTTAATAGACGGAGAAACATTGCAGCGAGAAAAAGAATATGCAATATGAAACAGAAGCGCATAGATACCTATTTCACTGTTTTATAATGTATGTACCTATTTATATGTTAAAAACGTTAATACATCGGTTTTAAGTATTGGTTTTTATTTTTTGAATGAATAAAAAACAAATCTGGATTATCCGAGTTTTCAGTTATCCGAGGGGGGTGCCTCCCCACGTTACCTCGGATAACCGGGGTTCTACTATATATATATATATATATATATATATATATATATATATATATATATATATATATATATATATAACTGCTGGGAAACGCCCTTGTGAGGAGAAGAGATGAGCAATCAAAGATCTAAAGGCTCTAGTTTCTGCTTTTTATTTTTATTATCGAGCTTTCGCTGCCTAATGGTAGCTTCTTCTGGATTCTAAAAATGCAAACCAGGTACAGAAAATAAACTAAAACGTTCGTTTTTTAAAATGTGATTAAATGAATTGTACGACTGAATGTGAAATTACAGTAATACCCCGCTTTACGCGAGGGATACGTTCCGAAAAAAATCGCGTTAACTGAAATTCGCGTATATCGAGGTTTATGATTAAACATAGTCAAAATTTAATACAAAAAAATACAAATCATTTTAATCAATCACTTTAATTCTAAGAACACTTTATGCAATACATACTCTTATTTTTTATGGAAAAATACATCTATTGTCTTTTGGGTAACGTTTTGTTTACGTTCTTGTAAAATACGTTCATAACACCCAACACTGTTTTTAATTGTTTGACACACGGTCAAGACACGGTCATCATTATTGTCTATACTCTGCAATATGTCCAAACCTGAATAAATTTTTGAAAGTGCATTTTGTATTTCCCCTGAAGATAAAACTTTCTCTTCTACTTGTTCTTCCTCATCGTAGATAGGATTATTCTGTAACTCGATCAGATCTTCATTGCTAATAGGATCGTCGTGCGTTGCTACAAGTTCTACGAGATCTTCTACCGTGACATCTTCAAGTTCAGACCCCTCAATCATTGCAGCAATGTCTTCAAGCACTTGTCTCTGCATCTGGACAATTCTTCTAGGTGCTTCCACTACATCTGGCCAAAGATTACGCCACACCCCATTCATACAACTCATTTTAACTTCCTTCCAAGCCTCTTCTATGTTGTGAATAGACTTCATAATGTTGTATGACTTCCACCACTCTCGCATAGACTGTCTTCCTTCCCCGTCAGTTTCATGAATTAGTTGGCTAAAAGTGCGGCGATGGTAATAAGCTTTGAAGTTTGCTATTGCTCCCTGGTCCATAGGTTGTAATATTGACGTAGTGTTTGGTGGAAGGAACTTTACGTACACTTTTAAGTCTCTGGGCGTATCAAGTGAGGTTGGATGTCCTGGGGCATTGTCTAAGAGTAATATAACTTTAGGTTCAAGCCCATTTCTGTCACAGTATGATTTGACTGATGGGCAAAAACTATTAGAATACCATTCTTGAAAAATTTCCCGTGTAACCCACGCCTTTCTGTTTGATCGCCACACAACTGGTAGACTTGTCTTGTCTGTGCCTCGCATTGCACGGGGTGTTTCTGAATGGTACACTAGTAAAGGTTTCAGTTTGAAATCACCAGTGGCATTACCACCCAGCAGAAGTGTTAGTCGATCTTTCGCAGCTTTGAAACCACTGGCTTGACGTTCTTCCTTAGAAATGAATGTTCGAGATGGCATTTTTTTCCAGTAAAGTGCGGTCTCATCAACATTGAAGATGAGACAAGCAGGAATTTTCTCTCGTCTAACGAAGTCTTGAAACTTGTCTGGAAACTCAGCTGCAGCTTGAATGTCCGCGCTGGCCGCCTCGCCTGTTTATGTGGATATTGTGAAGATTAGAACGCTGCTTGAACCGATGGAACCAGCCTCTGCTGGCAGCAAAAGTCGGAGTGGCACTCCCTTCTCCTTCTTTTGTTTTCAGCATCTCATACAAAGATTTTGCTTTTGTGCATATGAGATCTTGACTTAGTGGTGTGTTCTTCTTATTCAAATCTTCGATCCAGACTGACAGTAATTTCTCCATTCTTTCTAAGATAGATGATCTCGAACGAGAAAGTTTTGTTGCACTTATAGGTGTTGAACCTTCGCTGGAGATTTTAATTTTTTCCCGATTTTTATAAATCGTTCTCACAGTCGATTCTGAGAGTCCAAAATCTCTCCCAACAATTGTTGCTTTGCCTCCATTTTCCATTCTTCTTAACACTTTCATCTTCAATTCCAAAGTGACGCTTTTACGCTCTTTTTTCTTTACAGGCGGCATTTTTAACGTAGGGTTAAATTATGTATGTATGTATCTCCAATAAATATTAAAACAAAAAACTGCCAGCCGACCGAACTAACATTACGGAACAAATGAACACACGAAACGAACGAGGAAATCCCCATAGAACAAAGTCGAAGGACAGGGAATTCCCAATTCTTCAAAGAGAATATTCAGAGAAAGCGGGGATCCCCCCGCGACCATAGAGAAGTTAATGACTACATGAGCGCGAAATTTGAAATTCGCGTTATAGTGAAACCGCGCGTAACGGGGTCGCGCTAAGCGGGGTATTACTATACTTACAAAAGAGTACATTTTTTCCTTCAATAGTACATTCTACAGACAAAAAAAAAAATTGGCGTCCCAATGGGAAGTGCTATTTCACCAATCCTGGCTGAAATTGTTATGAATAAACTTCTTTATTTTGTTATTTCAAGGGTTGAATTTGAATTTCCCCTTCTGTTTCAATATGTGGATGACTTGTTAGTCGCTTTACCTGCCGGAAGTGTACAGAACACTCTTAACATTTACAATTCTTTCAATCATAAGTTAGTATTTACTGTTGAGGAGGAGACTGACTGTGCTGTTCCGTTTCTGGATACTAGGGTTGTACGCTCAGAAAATAATACAGTCAAACTGGACTGGTATAGGAAAAAATCAAGTTCTGGTAGATATATCCCCTTCCATTCTTATCACCCTATGAAACAGAAACTGAACATCATCAGAGGACTAAAGAACAGAATAGATAAGATTTGCCACCCCTCATTTAAAGAAAAAAATGTAAAACTGTTGGAAGACATTTTGTTGGACAATTACTATCCTAAAGCTCTAATTAAAAAGAATTTTCAAAAACCCCTCCTTCCAATTAATCCAACTGTCACCACTAATGTCGATATTAAAGTAGGAAAGTTACAATACATTGAAGGCCTTTCCCAGTCCTTGTCTTCTCTTTTTAAAAATACAAACATTAAAATTGCCAATTACAACATAAAAAGAATGAATTGTTTTTATACCAATTTAAAAGATAAAACCGATACTTTACAAAGATCTAATATAATCTATGGCATTCCCTGTCAATGTGGTTTGGTCTACGTTGGACAAACTTCACAAAAGCTCTCTAAGAGATTAGCGTTACACAAAAGTGATAGTAAACACAAACCTAACGCAACTAGCTTGAGCTTACACGTAAATAATACAGATCACAGAGTACAATATAACAACAGCTTCATTCTGGATGTTGAGACTAATTATTTCAGAAGAAGTTTCTTGGAAATGTGTTACATAAAAACCTGTAAAAATAATCTCAATCACAAAAAAGACATAGAAGGATTGAGCTCCATATATACTTATTTGCTAACACAAAACTATACCAAACCAATAAAAAAGAACGATCTTTATGAAAGAATTAGTTTCTAGTGAAGTTGACGTTTCTTATCTCTTTCTGTCATTTTGCTATTTATTACCAGTTATTTTTCTATGTTTTCTTGTTAAAATTACATAATAAAAAATTAAATATAACTAATAATAAATAACGTCCAGTATTAATTTTCTCTTTCAAATTTTTAAATTAGCCTATGAATCTCTTGATTATAAAATTAAAGAATTAATATAATTAATAATAAATAACTCGTCGAAGAGTAACATTCATCAAATTTAAGTCCCCCCTTTTTTATAAAATTAAAACTAAAAAATAGATATCATTAATAATAAATAATTTATCTAAAATTAGCATCTACCTTAAGAATTTACCACATCCCTAACTTTAATGCTTTTTATGGTTTTTTGTCGACCTGATGACGACATAGACTACCAACAATATCCGACTTGGACTCAAATATCACTAAATAGTTACTAAACTCGACGTCAAAAATTTTAAAATGGAGTACCATTTCAACATCATGGTTTCTTGCAGTTGTGTTTCTGTCTTCAAAAAGTGTTTTTAACTAATGTTTATTGACAAAGTTTTATTTTCAATGATTGTGTAACTCTCTAAGTGTCTTTTAATCATGTTTTGTGTAATCATTCATACTACCTGGCCAACAAAAATGCAAATTTCATTGTCTTCACCAGAGATGAACTAACTGCTAAATTTTTGTAAGTAATTTCACATTCAGTCTTACAATTCATTTAATCACATTTTAAAAAACGAACGTTTTAGTTTATTTTCTGTACCTGGTTTGCATTTTTAGAATCCAGAAGAAGCTACCATTAGGCAGCGAAAGCTCGATAATAAAAATAAAAAGCAGATACTAGAGCCTTTAGATCTTTGATTGCTCATCTCTTCTCCTCACAAGGGCGTTTCCCATCAGTTAAACTTAGGATTGTTTGTTGCCAGTGCCCTGTTACTGTCCTTCCTCTTTCTTATATATATATATATATATATATATATATATATATATATATATATATATATATATATATATATATAATGTTTTCATAAGCATTCATTCGACACCCCACTCGATGATCTGGAAAAAAAATCACTTCTGATTTCATCCCCAAAAACTAACCCCTTAAATGAAATTTTCAATTCCTGTATTTGTGCTCAATTTCAACTTTTTGCGTCAAATAGTTTCGGGTGTGACAGACGGACACCGAAGTGTTCGGTATGGAACACTAAAAATGATAAAAATAAACCTTTCTTTAGCGCGTTAATGTAGGCTCCCTTCTTAATATACGATATGACCGAAAGTGAACCAATTGAATCTCCTATGACGGATTATGTTTTTCTATTAGTAACGAAGTACTTAAGGATTCATTAGACGATTATGGAAATGACTTGTAATTTACATAAACATAATAAAATTCAATTGCCGTCGGTACTTTAGAAATCATTTTTTATTTACAAGACTTTAAAAAATTTACTAATTTATCCATTTTGTTTCAGGTCCGGTGACAGTTCCCATGGTGTCGACTAATTCGTCGCCACCAATTGCCATGCCGGTACAGGTGCCACCGGGTCACGTGGTACAACAAATCGTCGACGAGAATGGTACCCTGCGGCACGTGATCCTGTCTCCCTCCCACCACCCTCCTAATTTACTACCACTGCCATCGCACAATCCTCAACACTATGTAAGTATCTTTAAATATATATTATTAAATTTTTTAAAAAATTAAATATATATTCTAATAGTTTGCCTTAAAATCACTGAATGGCCGTATCATATTGAAAGTCCTTACTTGGACAAAAACTAATCCAATAAAGGATCTGGTAGTAATTCTGGGTTCTAACTGGTCTTTTCACGGACTTTAGATTTTACAAATCTAAAAACTGTTTTCAGTTTATACTTTGCATTCTTTCACAGTAAACTGTCGTTTGTGTCTGTCGTTTAGGACTCTTAATATCTGACGCCCTTGTGAAAATTTGAGGCAGTTCAAAAAAATTTCTGGCCTTTCAGACAAACTTCACTATAGAACTGGCAGCACAAATTTACCTCTTACCTATTACCTCTATCTGATAGAAGGCAGATTTCCGACCTCTGTTATATAATAATAATAATAAAAAAGACCTTAATTTTTAACTCGGCGAACTGCTTATCTCAACCGAGCCAGTAGCTAAGCATACAAGATACAAAAAAATAAAAAACACGTATAAAAATACAAATTCAATAATGCAACATTCAAGTAATGCCTAAATACTAAATAAAATACAATAACATTACATCATTATAGAGAAAAGAAAAAAAATAATAATTATATTAAAACAAAAATACAAGATAAGATAGTACTGGAAGAAAAAACAAGAAAACATACAACATACAATAATCAATCAGCAAAATAGCAAACATAACGTAATGTACAGAAGTGAAACAGAAGACAACGGCAATCCATCGCCAAAAGATAGGACTAATAGAAATAAGAATAAAAATAAAAGTCAAGCTGCATCCCCGAGGAGAAATTTCTTATAAATTAGTTTGAAATCATTAACTGACTTGCTTTGAATAGCGTGCGGTACCGAATTGTAAACACTCACTGCAGCACAGCTGAAACATCTTTCAAAGATCACCTTTCTGTGCTTTGGTATTTCTAAAAGGTTAATATTTCTAGTATTTAAACAGTGCACATCTACCGATGCCTCAATTTCTGTCTAAAATAGAGAGAACAACCCGTTACCAAGACTCTATGAACAAACACCGTCATGTGCAATTTTCGCCTGCTAAACATATTGAGCCAGCCCAGCCCCACCAATTAGAAACATGATCTCTCTTCCGCAATTCACAAATAAACCTAACACAAGAGTTCTAAATCTTTTGTATTCTGAAACTGGAACGAACATCGAGACATGGCCCAAAAACCACATCCGCATAATTAACATGACTCAAGACTAATGCTTCACCGAGCCTCTTCCTTACGTCTTTGGTCAAAATAGTTCTATTCCGATATAAGCTCCTTAAAGCTGTGTATGCATTCTGCATTATAAGCTTGACATGACTTCTAAAGCGCAGGTCCTTGTCAATCACAAGCCCAAGACTTTTTACAGTTTCCCTCAGTTGGACAGGAACACCATCCAGAACAACACCCAAGTCAAGTCCCGCCAGCACATTACCAAAATTAATTGCCACTGATTTAGATGGATTCAACTTAAGACTCTGCCTCTCCGAATATGACTGAATATTCTTGAGTGTGGCATTCAAGCGATGGAACACTTGCTCAGCATTATCCCTATTGTAACTGGCGTACACCTGTGTATCATCAACAAACTGATGGATTAAGCAATTGTCATTAACTGATTCAACCAGATTCATGGTATATATCATAAAAAGTAATGGTTCCAGAATAGAGCCCTGTGGTACGCCACTGTTCTTGACCCCAGGCTGCGAAGTCTTGGCATCTATCTTCACAACTTGTCTCCTATTCACCAAATAGCTCCGGAGAAGCTCTACTGCCTCGTCAGAGAAGCAGTAATAATGAAGCTTTGCACAGAGGAGACTATAGTCTACAGTATCAAATGCTTTACTGTAATCCAAAAGGATTCACCACGATCAGCAGCCCGATGTATATCATCCATTATGGCTGCGAGAGCGGTGGTTGCGCTGTGCCCTCTACGAAACCCTGACTGAAACTTAGGGGATTGTTAATGGACAAGAACTGCACCACTCTTATCATATATTATTTTATCAAAAATCCTTGATAACACTGGCAGTAGACTAATAGGGCGGAGGTCTGATAGCTTGCTAGGGCTTATTACTTTCGACAAGGGTCTAACCACGGAACTCTTCCAAAAGCTAGGAAAATGCTTTTCCGTAATACATGGCGCCTAATGCTTATTTAAATTGACAAATGTTTTGTTTTGTCCACTAAAATTGTTATTCCAAATAAATTTCAAGATTAGTCCGATTTATGAAGAGTTAGTTTAAAAAGGTTTTTGTTTAATACTATAACCGGTGAATAAAATTTTTGGAACTGCCGACGTTCTGTTAGCATCCAAACGGTATAAATAAATAAATAAGTGCTATTAAATACCTTTACAAAATGCAGAATTTGTACTGTTGTTGGGGCATTATTATGAACTGATAATAGTACAATTACTGATGTGTCGGAAAGTTCCACGTTTAAATAATCTAAAATGTGAGCCATCTGCTCGGGCAATTCAAATATACCAATAGGCATACTTTTAACAGCCTCAACCTACAAATTTATTGAAAACCGTAGTTAAAAACTTAATCGATCATTGAGTAACTGAAATTCCATTTTTTAGTGTTCCGTACGGAACACTTATAAGATGACTTCGGTGTCTGTCTCTCTGTCTGTCTGTCTGTCTGTACACCCGATTTTCTCCGAAACTATTTGTCATAGAAAGTTGAAATTTGGTAATAATATAGGAATTGATGGCCTCATCAGAGCCGTGTAGTTTTGAAAGTTAAATTTTGACTTAAGGAGTCAGTTTTTGGGGGTGAAATCGGAAGTGAAAAACAATTTTGTTTACTAGGTCATCGAGTGTGGTGTCAAATGAAAGCTTGTGAAAATACGAGTAAAATATATATATATATATATATATATATATATATATATATATATATATATATATATATATATATATATATATATATATATATATAATACTTGGGCTCACTTTTCTTTGTATTATTTTTTAAAAATCACGAAAAATCGCTGTCCCCCACCTTCTCTCGAAAAGTATTGATCAAAAAATTGTGAAAAAGTTCTGGAATATTCTCCACGGGGTGTAGATTGAACGAAAATTATCACGAGTGCATTACCTTTAATAATTTATCGGATATATATATAAAAAAAAAAAATGTCAAGGTCATCAATTTCAGTAAAGATTGGCAACAAACTTTGTTGAAAACTCATTTAGGGTGTGTTTTGTGAAGTCACTGATCATTTTATACCTCCGTAACAAAATTTTTTATTATAAAAACAATCAACATACGGAACACTAATTGCGCAAGTGCCACTTGCACTTGACCGTTTTTTTTTTTTGTAGAAATCACTCGCAAAATCAGGCTGTAACTCGCTATTTTAGAGAAAAATTAGTTGACGCTCGTACTGAATCGTTATTATAATTACCCTGAAGTAATTGCGACATAAGTTAAAAGAAGATATGTTACTAGTTTTTTGCTTTCTACATTTTTATTGTTAAATTCGCAGAAAAGTCGTGATTTAACAAAAGGTGTGTTAGAAAAAAGTTGACAGAACCCAAACCATATATATACTTAACTAAGTTGGGAATGTGGAATCTTTGGCACAATGACACTACTCAGTATATATCGCCACTACACCAAACACTTTATCTTTGCACTCGTCGCGCGTTTCACTAACCATGTTAGCTTCATCAGGAGCGATGATTGACTCAGTCTCCTGATGAAGCTAACATGGTTAGCGAAACGCGCGTCGAGATCAAAAATAAAGTATTTGGTGTAGTGTGATATATACCGAGTAGCATATATATACTTGTCAAAATTGAACTTTCATAATTTCCTTGGTAATGATTCTTGTACTCTCCATTCTTGGGTGCCGCAGTTCCAACTCTAGACATAAAATAAACTAGATTTTATGTTATTGCTTGTAATGTCACGGCACTGTCGACACTAGAAACAATATCATACAAAACTGCATTCCAATTGCAGTTTAAATATTATAAATAACTTTGACTGAGCGTCCCTGGCAGGATTACATGAAGAGGCCATCAGATATGTAGAATTTAATGCAGCAAGCAATTTTAGGAAAATACTGCAAATGTTTTTGTCTGATGTGTCGGAGAAAGTTGGTGAAAAATAAAGTAAACTTCCGTATAGATAGAAAAAGCTGGTGACACCTCCTATAGGGCTCATTACAATATATGTAGATTGGAAAATCTGTAAATCTTATATCTTAATAGGCCACTGAACTGTAAAATATCGAAAAAGTTTTTTTATATAGTTTATTTCGGCCGGACTAAATTCAATTTGAGGGTGGTTTTTCTGAAACTTCTGTAGAAGTTATATTTGGAATGTGAGTTTAGTTCTTGGATATTATAAATAAGTTAATATATATTCAACCACTATAACTATATATCTTTGATTGTGTTAGCCGATGCTTGTTGGAAATTCATAATAAAATTATATAAAAAACAACACTATATTTAAATTTCCAATATATTTAATATATTAATTGATAAAATTAAAAATATTAACTTACCGGAAAATTCTAGAATTATCTCATTTGATGTACAAAACTTATTTCCTAGTATCCCACCATATAAAGTTACAGAATTAGTAAATAAGGTCTTAATCAAGAATAAAGTAAACGAAATTATTAAACGGGATATTTTAGATTTACTTATGACGTGCTTGGATCAAAACTATTTTGAATTCAACGATAACTTTTATACATCTAAAGAAGGTCTAATAATGGGTAATCCTTTAAGCCCGTTACTAGCGGAAATTTTGATGGATCATTTAGAACTAAAAATTCATCAAAACGCGGTAAGCAAAAATATTGTTTACTGGTATAGATATGTTGACGTTATCATTTCCTGTTTCACGGGAACAGATAGACAACTAACAATCCTCCTTAACTTCCTAAATAATTTACATCCTAATATTAAATTTATCATAGAATTAGAAACCAATAACTCTATAAATTTCTTAGACATATCTATATCAAAAGTGAACAATAAACACGATTTCTCGATTTTTCACAAACCTTCGCATACTGATACCGTCATACACAATAGTTTATCCCACCCTTATTCTCACAAAATGGCAGCTTTTAACTCTTTCATACATAGATTGTTACATATCCCTATGACTAAAACTAATTTTAACAAAGAATTCAACATAATCAAACAAATAGCAATTAATAATGGATATGACCCCAACATTATAGATAATATCTTGAATAAAAAATCCTTTAAACAAGCAATCTCTCTAATTCATTCCACAATTAATGACAAAAAAGGAAAATTGAGTACACTCACGTACACAGGAAAAATAACTAGAACAATTTCCAAATATTTAATAAAAAAGAACAATAAAATAGCATTCAAAACCAGTAATTCCTTAGGGAGCATAATTTTGAATAACAAAACCAAATCTAAGAAATCCTTAAAATCAGGAGTTTATCTATTAAATTGTGGATCTTGTACTAAAACCTACGTTGGACAAACTGGTAGATCTTTTGAAACTCGCATTAAAGAACATAAACATAGTTATTTAAAAAATAAGAACAATTCACATTACGCAACCCATATAATAAACGAATCCCATAATTTTGATGATACGTTCAAAATCCTACATGTAGAAAATAAATCTAAAAAATTAAATTTGCTTGAATGTCTTGAAATTAACAAACGGAAAAACTCCAATCAATTATTAAACGAACAGCTAGACTTAAACCATTCACCCTTACTTAATCTTTATTAGTTCTCGGAAATAGTACCACAGATTTGCGTTCTTAAAATAATTCTGTCTTTAAATAATATAATAAAATGATTAGCATAATCTTAGATAATTAAGGATAGTTTTAAGCACTATATAACCAGGATTACTACCAAATATTTTTCTTTCTTATTTACTTCTGAAGAAGCCATTGTATGGTGAAACAATTGTCAAGTGACTTTAAATATATTGGAAATTAAAACATAGTGTTGTTTTTCATATAATTTTAATAACTATATATATATATATATATATATATATATATATATATATATATATATATATATATATATATGTATGTAATGTATATATATATATATATATATATATATATATATATATATATATATATATATATATATATATATATATATATATATATATATATATATATATATATATATATATATATATAGCCAAACGTAGACTATAACAAAATTCTTCATGAACAACCTAAAAACTACTCAAAGAGTCATGGAATGCTGGGAATGAGGAATGGAGCCGAGCTAGAACAAAAATAAAAGATGTGGCAGAAGCAATTGCGGAACTAAAATGGAATTTCGCAAACCATGTAGCGAGATATAAAGAGGTGAGTTGGCTTAAAATACTTCTTCAATGGAGGCCGTACCTCGGAAAACGATCAAGGAGAAGACCTCCGATGCGGTGGACCGATGATTTGAAGAAGACGGATTGATGCGGCAGAAAACTGCTCAAAACCGATGTGTTCGGCAACAAATGATGAAGGCCTACGTCCAAGAATGGAGTGAAATGGAAGCACTCAATTATAAAAAGGATTTTTTATACATCATGACGTACATGAAACTATAATAAAAGTTAAAACAATTTTTTTAACAGAAATAGAGTGATTCGTGATATTATCAAAAATTTCAGCTTTGAACAGAAAATGATGTGGCCCTTTTGTGTAGTAATTTCTTTAGTTAAAATACTGAACATCAAATATAGTTTGATTTTACTGAAATAAGTAAAATTCTATTCATTAATTATAGCATGAAATAATAAAAAAAAACAAACAGAAAGCACAGCAACACTGTAATAGTATAGGTTGTTATCAAGATACCAGTCTCTTGTTTTTGACATAAAATCATTAGCGTACCTACTGAAAAACCATAAAACTTCAGGGTCCATTTCCCCCACTAGTTATTAAGAAGCGATATTTCTAATTATTTTTGTGCAGTGTACTGAACGATGTGATGGCTTCAATATATTAAGCTATTTTCATAACACCCTATATATATATATATATATATATATATATATATATATATATATATATATATATATGACTGAATAGAAACGACACTTGTAATAACATAACAAAAAAAATTATCGGGGATGTTGGCAAAAGCCAACTTTTATTTATAAATTGGTTGCACAAATTTGGTAATTTAATTTTATTAATTATTTTCAATTTTGGAAACAGTGTTTAAATATAAATGTTAGCTAACATATATAGTCAAAAGTAATTCTGTCCGAAAAGATGATGAAAAATAGAAATAAAAAAACAAAGCATTAAACCGAGCCTCAAGAAGATGTAGTGATAATATATTTTTACTTCCGTTTTTATGTTGTAGCAAAAATCTTAATATTCTGAAGCTTTTACTTACAGAAAGTGTTTGTTCACATTAGCGATAAATTTATGATTCTGAATGGCTTTATTTTCCATAAAATGCCATCTATATTAGATGTACAACATAATCCACTTTCTTTTGCCATATCTTTCATATTTTTTGATTTTACGCTGCTTTTCAGCCTTTTTTTTTGATAGGATCATAATTTTTACCAATAAAACTACTTAATTACTTTGTTAACTGTCACTAAATATATTTGTAAAGATTTTACAATTGCGTTATCGCGATTTCGTAGTACAACTACATTGTCAAACGCTTAACTAAGACTAAAACAGATTTTTGGTATTTTATGTTTATATGATGAACAGATGTGGGTTCATCATATAAACATAAAATACCAAAAATCTGTTTTAGTCTTAGTTAAGCGTTTGACAATGTAGTTGTACTACGAAATCGCGATAACGCAATTGTAAAATCTTTACAAATATATTTAGTAACAGTTAACAAAGTAATTAAGTAGTTTTATTGTTAAAATGTACTGTCACAAAGTAACGGACCACTCAATCAACTCTCATAATTTTTACATAATTATATTAACCACAAAATCAAATGTTACTTCTTCAGCTCACCTTCATTTCTTTGGTTGCACTAGCAGTGCAGTAAGTAATTTTAAGAAAATGTTGGAAATATTTCCATCTGATAAGTTGGTGAGAAATAACGTGAACTTTCGTACAGGTGAAAAATGATTCTACATTTTTATTGTTCCATACGGAGCACTTATAAGATGACTTCGGTGTCTGTCTGTCTGTCTGCCTGTCACACCCGATTTTCTCCGAAACTATTTGTCATAGAAAGTTGAAATTTGGTAATAATATAGGAATTGGTGGCCTCATCAAAGTTTTGAAAGTTAAATTTTGACTTAAAGGGTTAGTTTTGGGGAGTGAAATCGGAAGTGAAAAAAAATATTTTTTAATAGGTCATCGAGTGTGGTGTCAAATGAAAGCTTGTGAAAACACAAGTAATCTGTATATATATATATATATATATATATATAATATATATATATATATATATATATATATATATATATATATATATATATACAAGGCTGGTTTGAAATGTCCGTGCAAAAATAAAAACTACTTATGTGTTTGGGTAAACCTTTTTTATTTTTCGACATAGTCTCCTTTTAGGCTTATACACTTCGTCCAACGATGTTCTAGTTTGTTGATCCCTTCCGAATAATAGGATTTGTCCAAGTCTGCAAAATATCCATTAGTGTCTGCAATCACCTCCTCGTTTGAATAAAATCTTTGTCCCGCCAGCCATTTCTTCAAATTGAGGAACAAATAGTAGTCCAAGGGAGCCAAGTCTGGAGAATAGGGGAGATGTGAAACGAGTTGGAATCCTACTTCCATTAATTTTGCGACCACAACTGCTGAGGTGTGTGCTGGTGCGTTGTCGTGATGGAAAAGGACTTTCTTGTGGGACAATCGCGGGCGTTTTTCTTGCAGCTCGATTTTCAAACGGTCCAATAACGATGAATAATATTTACCTGTAATAGTTTTTACCCTTTTCCAGATAGTCGATGAGGATTATCCCTTGCGAATCCCAAAAGACAGTCGCCATAACCTTTCCGGCCGAAGGAACGGTCTTCGCCTTTTTTTGGTGCAGATTCCCCCTTGGTAACCCATTGTTTAGATTGTTGTTTGGTCTCAGGAGTCTAGTAATGTATCCATGTTTCATCCACAGTGACGAAACGACGCTTAAAGTCCTCCGGATTCTTCTGGAACAGCTGCAAACCCATCCTTGCAACACTTCACACGATTCCGTTTTTGATCAAGCGTGAGCAATCGCGGCACCCATCTTGCGGATAGCTTTCTCATGTCCAAATGTTTATGCAAAATATTATGTACCCATTCAGTCGAGATGCCCACAGCACTAGCAATCTCACGCACCTTAACTCTTCTGTCATCCATCACCATATCATGGATTTGATCAATGATTTCTGGAGTCGTAACCTCCACAGGCCGTCCAGAACGTTCAGCGTCACTTGTGCCCATATGGCCAGTCCGAAAATTTTGAAACCACTTATAAACTGTTCTAATCGAAGGTGCAGAGTCACCATAATGTTTATCAAGCTTCTCTTTAGTCTCCTGAGGCGTTTTGCCTTTCATAAAGTAATGTTTAATCACCCACACGAATTTCTTTTTCGTCCATTTCTTGAAAATCACTCGACTTCCTTGATTCACACGAATGCCAAACACAAAGAAATAGACCAATATGGCTGAAACTTGATGTGCGTTCATTCAAGAGATGCTACTAACTAAACATGACCTCGATACGCGCCGGTGGTGCCATCTCTCGGACTTTGCACGGACTTTTCAAACTAGCCTCGTATATATATATATATATATATATATATATATATATATATATATATATACATACATATATATATATATATATATATATATATATATATATATATATATATATATATATATATATATATAATGTAGTACTTGGACTCACTTTTGTTTGCATTATTTTTAAAAAGTCGCGAAAAAATCGCTGTCCCCCACCTTATCTCGAAAAGTACTGATCAAAATATTTTGAAAAAATTCTGGAATGGTCTCCACGGGGTGTAGATTGAACGAAAATTATCAGGAGTGCATTACCTTTAATAATTTATTTGCTATATAAAAAAACAAAAATTTCAAAGTCATCAGTTTTCAATAAAGATTGGAAACAAACTTTGTTGAAAACTCATTTGGGTGTGTTTTGTGAAGTCACTGATCATTTCATACCACCGTAACAAAATTTTTTATTTGAATAGCAATCAACGTACGGAACACTAATTGTGCAAGTTCAAACTTGCACTTGACCGGTTATTATTACTAATTTTCAGATGAAATGCTTACTGAATTAGTGCAGAGTGAGCCAGGGCTGTATGATTTACAGTCACCAGACTATAGTGATAATCTCTATAAGAAAAAATGTGGAGTGAAATAGAAAAAGCTGTGAAAATATCTGGTAAATAAAAATAATGAAGATACACCATGAGTTTCTGTCGGGGAATAACATTTTCTCGAAATGTGGTATTTAACTTCGTAACTTTTGGTTTGATTTTTGTTAATATCATTTCAAATGATTCTAAAATACTTTTATAAACTTTTCTTCATCGTCAATTAAATGACGACACAGTATATTTCTTTTTTGAGCCTTTAAACTTGGATGTACCCATATCCTTCTTCTCGGTTTCCTCCGTTTTTCGATGATTTTTGAATCATCGTCTAAAAGAATAGCTATAATTGCTAGTTCTTCAAACTGAAGCGAGATCTTAATCGGAACAGTAATGTGGATATGAGAAAATTTTATCGAATCGATAACGAACCGGGAGCGTATCGAGAGTGGCCTCATAGTATGAATCAACCCTTATTGTAAAACAACTGAAAACAGGCAAAGCCCACATTTCAGCAGTCTACCCACCTTTGAATGGGAACAAAGAAAGACTGCCCCGAACCGACGCGCTAACAAGTGACTCATTTTAGATTTTACATGAGTTTGACGAAAGTTTTACTAAAATGCGTCGTAGACGAAGGTTCCTCTACCCATTTTTCGTTGAATCGCTACCAAAAATGAATTATCGCGGATACGCTTGACAGACTGTAATACAGTAGAACCCCGATTAACCGAGTCGCGATTATCCGAGCTCCGGATTAACCGAACCAATCTAAGAACCTGATTATCCGAGGTACGCGCGTCTGTGCTGCGTATTAACCGAGCTTCTAAAATATGTACGTACATATTTCCATTTAAAATCGTCGGGGCCTTCGGGGAATCCCCCTGGCCCGTGTGAGGGGTTCCCTTATTTATGTTTTTGGACTCTTTCAACATGTAAATTTGCGTGAATGCAGTGCGTTATAGCGTTTACTACGGAGAAGTACGAGTATACTCACATAATTTATTTGGTTGGAGTTCTGGTAGTTAAGTGTAATTAATACGAACTGCTTTGTTTGAATTTTTGTTTGTCGTATTATAATGGAGCAAAACAAGCGTAAAAGAATCGTCGTTCCTATTTAAGAAAAATTAAAAGCCATCAGAAGAACTGAAGTAGGAGAGACAATTAAAGTTGTTGCACGAGATTATGGAGTAGGTGAGGTAACAATTGGAGATTGGAAAAGAAACCGCACAAAAATAGAAGAGTGGTGTATAAATCAAGCCTCCTCGTCCTCAGGAAGAAAATCAATCAAAACCGGCGACTATGAAAAGGTTAACGAAGCTTTATTCATGTGGTTTAACCAACAGAGATCAAAAGGTGTGCCTCTGTCAGGTCCAATTTTACACCAGAAAGCAATAATGATTAGTAGGCAATTCCCAGAGATAGATTAGTTGACCGCCAGTTCTGGATGGCTTTACCGCTGAAAAAAAAACGGTACGGTGTACGACAACTGACTGTATGTGGTGAAAAACTTTCTGCTGATGTGTCATCAATTGAGAAGTTTAAGCAGAACTTTAAAAAGCAAATCGAAGATTGTGGATACACATGTGATCAAATTTACAACTGTGATGAAACTGGTCTGAATTATAAAATGCTTCCATCAAAAATACTGGCATCTCGACAGGAAAAATCAGCTCCTGGGCACAAACGAAGTAAGGAAAGATTAACTATAATGGTATGTTCCAATGCATCCGGCAAGCACAAAATCCCACTGATGGTGATTGGCAAGTCTGCACGTCCAACAGCTTTAAAAGACATCTCACCCAAAGTCCTACCAGTCTATTACAAAAGTCAGAAGTGCGCATGGATGGTGCGACCTTATTTACTAACTGGTTTGAAGAAGAGTTCGTGCCATCTCTGACTAAATTTTTCAACAGAAATTGTCTTCCTTCCGATTTTGTTAATGGATAATGCCCCCTCTCACCCTGGACAAGGACTTCATGTGGGCGAAATTGTTGTAAAATTTTTTCCTCCAAATGTAACCAGCATAATGCAACCAGTGGATCAAGGCATCCTTGAAAACATTAAAAAAAATTATACGTTTATATCTTGAAAATCTGTTAGAATACACAGAAAAGGAGGATATTATCAATGGGATGAGAAAGACTAAAAAATATTATTTATTGGGTAAGTCAAGCTTGGGATTCTGTGCGTGCTACCACTATTCAAAAATCTTGGTCAAAAGTTATTGATTTTGAGGACTATAATGACAGTGAAGATGATACTCCATTAAATAAATTAGCTTTGAAATTGGGAAGCCATGGAGAAATGTGCCAAATTTTGACAGCGAGAGAGAAGAAAAAGAAAAAAGTTTATTTGAATTAATGCAAAAATGAAAAAGGTTGCGAAAATGTGACAAGAGAAGATGTTGTTGAATGGATTACAGCAGATGATTTAGAAGAAGAAATGAATATTGAAAAAATAACGAATGCCTTTCAGGAAACCGAAAAAATCAGATGACGATGACAAAGCGGCGGTGGATGAACAGTCTCCTACTAAGATCTCTCATCAAGAAGGTTTTGCTTCTTTGGAAAAAGCTTTGAGGTATATCGAACAACAACCAGAGGCAACCCCAGCGGATTTGCTTCTTCTTAATAGATTGCGAAACATTGCAGCGAGAAAAAGAAGATGCAATATGAAACAGAAGCGCATAGATACCTATTTCACTGTTTTATAATGTATGTACCTATTTATGTATTAAAAACGTTAATACATCGGTTTAAAGTATTGGTGCTTATTTTTTGAATGAATAAAAAACAAATCCGGATTATCCGAGTTTTCAGTTATCCGAGGAGGGCGTCCCCCCACGTTACCTCGGATAACCGGGGTTCTACTGTATATCGGAAACTACTTCAGATATACAGTATGTTTTAACTATTATGTCTACAAAGAGTAACTTTAATTCTAGAATAGCACGCGACAGACTTTATTTTTTTGGTAATTAGATTATTATTTCATTCTTTGCACAGACCTACGTAATAAGTTTTTATTCACACACGTATTCCTAATAATATTTTTCATGAGTAACTTCGTACAGGCCAACTCTCATACTGTAACGATGCATGTACGATGATCAAACAATAATATTAAGCAATTTTGTTGTTTATTTGGTACGTGTGAACTTTCGTTATTTTTAGCTTCGTAATTTTTAATTAGGTATGTAAGAATGTTGCAGTTGAAAATACGTCTTAATAAATACGTACATTTCAGACAATAGGCACTTTGTGGGTGCTTCCCCATTTCTTTTTTTTTAATTATTTTTTGCTGTATTTAGTTTGAACTGTGCTTAATTAGGTGTTATGGATACGAGAACTTATAAGTCACGACGAAAATAATTGCATTTTGAAAAATAAGTTCAAACAATTAAGGGTGTGACTACCTCTAAAAATTAATACATATAATTAAATAAATTACGAAAGATCAAAGAGTCGCGCGCGACGTAATTGTGTTGTATCTCTAATTCATCGTCAATCAACATTACGGAGGATTTCGCTTTTTCTTTGATAAAACCGCGCACTTTTTGACTGTTAATTTCGCTCAGTCTAGTTTGTGGGCTTTTTGGATGCATTTCCGTTACCAAGGAGGCACACAATCAACGAATTAGAAACAAACTTTTCGCTTGTCCCAACAATTCCAAGTCCTTTTGGTCAGTCGCTAAGGCAGTTAGTCAAAACTTCACCAAATCCAACATACCACCACAACTCACACGGCCAGATAATTCCATTGCAACCACACCTGTTGAGAGAGCGAACTTGTTGGCTGAACTCTTTGCTTCACATTCTACTGTCGATTTCCAAGGAAAAAACACCACCTACTATTCCCATATTGCAGTCAAAGATGCCCGATGTTGTCTTCAGACAGCGTATCATAAAGCGTATTTTAATGAAGCTAGACACAAAAAAGGCTTCTGGCGCTGACGGAATACCTGCCATAGTTGTGAAAAACTGTGCAAGGGAACTAACACCAGTTTTCTGTAGGCTTTTCAACCTATCCTACAGAAAGGGAATATTTCCGTCTTGCTGGAAATGTGCCACAGTTCAGCCGATACCTAAAAAAGGCAAGAAGACCTTGCCAAATAATTACCGTCCAGTCGCACTGCTTTCAATAATATCGAAAGTCATGGAAAAGGTTATCAATCAGCATCTTCTAAAATATCTTGAAGGATTCATTATTATTAGCGATCACCAATATGACTTTCGTAAACATAGATCAACAGGAGATCTTCTGACTTTTGTAACACATGTTTGGAACAACGCAATTGAACACTTTGGAGCGGTTGCTCTTGACATATCCAAGGCATTCGACCGTGTTTGGCACGATAGACTGTTGGCTAAGCTACGCTCTTGTAGAATGTCTAAAAAGTTCTGTTTGTGGCTCTCATGTTTCCTCAGAGAGCGTTCTTTACGAGTGGCTGTCGACGGATTTCTTTCTAACACCTTCACTATCAGCGTCGGTGTGTCCCAAGGCTCCATACTGTCTTCTACTCTCTTTCTGATTTACATTAACGATCTGCTGGAAAAGACCGGTAATCCAATCTACAGCTTTGCAGATGACAGTACGCTTGTCTCTTCATTCACTTTGAACGCTCGGACATCGGCTGCTCAGGCGAATATTAGCAGACAGCAGGAGGTCGTTCAACTTAACAAAGACCTGGAAGAAATTCTATCTTGGGGTGATAGTAACCAAATGGAATTTAACGCTACAAAAACTCAGACGGCAGTTTTTTCTAAAAAAGTTAACGTTGCTGAACCTGACATAGTTATGTCGGGGCACTCGATTCCCCTAACATCATCGCTCAATTTGTTGGGCTTTAATTTGGGATTAATATGTCCTGGCATGAACATGTTGCAGGCATAGCTAGGAGAGCTTCTCAAAAGTTGGGAATATTGTTTCGAACCAGAAAGCTTTACACTCCTTAACAATTGTTAATTCTTTACAAAGCTCAAATTCGACCAACTCTGGAATACTGCTCCCATGTTTGGGGCTCCACTCCCAAACATACACTGCATTTGTTGGATTCTGTTCAGAGAAGAGCTGTTCGTTTGATTGGAGACCCAGGCGGCCTTGATTCGCTGGAACATCGAAGAACGGTTGGCGACTTGAGTCTGTTCTACAAGTATTTTCATGGAAAGTGTTCGAAGGATGTAGCCCGCTTAATTTCTCCCAAAGCGGTGCATGTTAGAAATACACGGCGCGCTGGTGCTTCACATCCACAACGTGAATCGCTTTTTCCGCACACGTGCCGCTCGTGGAGGGCTTTAAGGACTTCCCTGCAGCACGTGTGCAAGACTTATAAAAAAAAAAATTTAGAACCACATTATAGCCCAGTCACATAATTTTAGCCATTTTTTTTACATATTAGGTATATTTTGTACTCCTCAAAATATTGATAAATCTTACCTATTCTCGTTTTTTTTCTTCTGACGAATTTTTTATACAACTTTTTTGCACCTTATCTAAGACATCAGAAAATGTTCCTTAGTCCCCGAGGCTTCATTTGAGGCACTTAAGAACTCATTTAAACAATTTAGGCCTGAGAAATTAGCCATTTTAGTGTCAAATTTAATTTTTTCTAATGCAAATTTACGAATTCTTTTTTGAAAAATTATTTTTTTTTATAATATTTTCAGTAACCAGTTATTTTTAATTATTATACTGTTGAGTTAGATTGTTAAATTGGTGATCCAAATCCTCATTCCTCCCCTTATTAGCATAAGTCTCAGCAAGCATAGGCCCATATTTAATTAATGTTAAATAATTTCTTGTACAATTTGTAAATATTTTTATTAACGTATTTATTTAATTTCTATGATTTAATAATTACTACATTTTAAAATATAATTATTCCTCCGTTTTATTAGGATTAATTTTGTTTTTATATCTTTAAAGTAAAGTAACTCGTATAGTGTTGCTTTATAACTAGATTTTTTAATGCTATTGCTCCTACTTTACTTATACGTCTAGTTACCAGGTGTACAAGTATGAAATGCGGATTTCAGACAACAGATGGTGCACCAATGCAGTTTGTGCTATAAAGATTTGACACTGCGCCATATTGTTGTGTCATCAATAAGTGTCAGACGCGCACGAGTGATATATTGGAAAAGTTTGTGCATAGTGTTGTGTTGTTGTGTTCAATATGTCGAAATCTATACCGAACAAAAAGCATTCGCGGACAGCATTAATTTTTTGTTTCCATTTAAAGAAAACTGCTGTTGAATCATACCGATTACTTCGAGAAGTTTATGGTGAAGATGCTCCATCGCAAGATACGTGTGAACGATGGTTTCGGCGTTTCAAAAATGGTGACTTCGATGTTGCAGACAAGGAACGTGGAAAACCGCCAAAAAAATACGAAGATGTGGAATTGCAAGCATTGTTGGACGAAGATGATTCGTAAACACAAAAACAACTCGCCGAGCAATTGGCTGTTTCCAATCGGCTACGAGAGATGGGAAAGATTCAGAAGACCGGTAGATGGGTACCATATGAGTTGAACGACAGGCAAATGGAAAAGCGCAAAAACACGTGTGACATTTTGCTCGCTCGGTACAAAAGGAAGTCGTATAATAGTTGATCGTCGTGACCGTTACTATGTGGTAATTTATCATTTTAACGGAAAGAAATAAAACACTTATTATGTATTATTACCACTCTATTGCACAAGTTTTGCAGCAAAACTTGTGCAATATAGTGGTAATAATACATAATAAGTGTTTTATTTCTTTCCGTTATTAGGAAGTCGTATAGTTACAGGGGATGAAAAGTGGATTTATTTTGAGAATCCCAAGTGCAAAAATTCAAGGGTTGACCCAGGCGCACCATCCACATCGACCGCAAGACCGAATCGCTTTGGCAGAAAGACGATGCTCTGTGTTTGCTGGGACCAAAGGGGCGTGGTCTATTATGAGCTGTTAAAACCTGGGGAAACGGTTAATACTAAACGTTACCAAGAACAATTGACCGATTTGAACCGTTCGCTGCTTGAAACAAGGCCAGAATACTGAAAGAGGCAACACAAAGTCATTTTTCTTTATGACAAAGCAAAAAAGCCAAGGAGTTGGGTCAGCAACTATTTATAGATTTGTAAAAGAAAGAAAAGGCGGTCCTTGCAACGAACCTCAGAATCACAAAGGAAAGAAGCCCTTAGAGGTCGATAAAGACTTTAAAAACCCAATAAGAGGAAAAATACACCATTTTTTTTTATTAAGAAAGAAATACCTACACTACATAAAGTTTTGCAAGAAATCAGAAAAGACCAAGACTTACTAGATTTTAAAAAATGCAAATTATGGAAAATCCTTCATAACCTGAATTTCACTGGAAAAAACACAATAGAAAATCTGTTCTTATCGACAAAACAGAAATACTTTGTTGGAGAAGAGAATACCTACGAGCAAGAAATATTTTTTATTTAGACGAGACTTGGGTTAATGAGAGACACACGGTGAAAAAAATCTGGACTGACAAAAACATTAAGAGTGTCAAACAAGCTTTTATGGAATGTTGGTCAACTGGATTACAACTCCCTTTTGGTCAACTGGATTACAACTCCCTTCAGGAAAAGGTCGCAGGCTAAATATAGCACATATTTACAAAGAAAACGGATTTTTCGACGATGGCTTGTTGGAATTCGAATCAAAGTCAACTAAAGATTACATGAGAAGATGACGGCAACATAAAGATGGTATGTTAAGAGCGGAATTGCGAAACAAAATAAGGCACAGTTCAAGAAATACCCAGTCGATGAGATGGCAAAGGAACGGAATATCACAGTGCTTAGATTACCTTCATATCATTGCGAATTGAATCCCACAGGGCACCATTGGGCACAATTGAAAGGTTTCGCTGCACGGGGAAACCCCACGTTCAAACTTCAAGATGCAAGGCAATTATTACTCGCCGGAATAGAGAGGATCAAAGAAGATAATTGGAAAAATGCCATTCGACATATTATAGAAGAAAATAAAATGTGGAAACTTGACGAATACATCGAAGAAACTGTGTACAGAACCCTTTATTATCAATTTATGAGAAGTCAAGTCTTCAGATTTTGAAGATGATGTTCGCGACACGTTGGAAGCCCTCAGCTAGGAAGTTCTACCCCATGCAGCGTACTCACCAGACTTAGCTCCTTCGGATTACCACTTGTTTGCATCGATGGGTCACGGACTTGCTGAGCAGCGCTTTGGTTCGTACGAAGATGTGAAAAAAATGGCTCGATGAATGGTTCGCAGCAAAAGGGGAAGATTTTTACTGGCCTGGTATTCACAAATTGCCCGAAAGATGGGGAAAATGTATAACAAGCGATGGAGTATACTTTGAATAAAGCACTTTTTATCATTTTTCCGAATTTAACAGGTTTTTCAGAAAAAAAATCCGCATTTCATAATTGTACACCTAGTATATATACTAGAGTGGTCCTCACAATGGCTGGATGTCAACCCTATTGAAAAAGTTTGGTCGTGGAGAAGGCTCAGAGGAAAAACTCTGAGGACTATGACTCAAGTGTCTCATGAGATTCGAAAAATCTGCAGAGTATGCAGAAAATCTCGTGTACAGCATGCCTCGAAGATGTCAGGCGATTATTGATGCAGCAGGCGATTGGACAACTTACTGAGGTAACTGTGCCGTTGTTAGCACACCAAAGAATACATTGATGGCAAAAAATGCTCTCGAAACACATTTTTTCAAGAATACGAGCGGTCACGTTCTTACCTGACAGACTGTACATAAATCAAAATCTTATTTGTACCTCCATACTGCATACTATGGTACGTCAAATATTTAAGTTGCTCTCCAAATGTAGTAAAGTTAATAATAAAAAAAATATAAAATCGAATCCATTGTTTACTTGATTGCAAGCTATTTTTAAAACACCTTTCTATCTCTCTCTCTCTCTCTCTCTCTTCTACACATACAGTAACTTAATGTATCACAGATGCAAGTGACACTTGTTCTCGTAACCTACATTTTGTATTGTTTGTTTGCCTTGGCAATAGATTAGATTAATTTTTAAAGTTGTAAAAGCTTTCCCGACAAAAATTTTCTTGTAAATTGAATTTCCGTCTCGTACCACGTTTGACTTACGACTAACCTAATAAAGCTGTATTTCTAAGAAAAATATGAGAAATGTTTAAAAATTAATATTGTTTGTTTCTCGTCAGTATTCATTTAAATTGATAAAAGCTAATTATATGAAGTTCGTTTATTAATTTTTACTTCCCTTACCAAAGGTAAATATTATATTCTTAAGAAAATCACCCTCCGAGATATTTATATTTCTACACGTGATAGGATCTCATGGTCACCAAAGAACATTTCTACCAGTCAGTCGGTATGTCGCACAGTGTGACCATTCGAGTGGTGTTGCTTCAAAAATACCTACAGGTCTCAGGATTCATCCATTTTAGTTTATTTTTTTTTTTAATAATCATGATCAAATTTCGAAGAGGTCTTTAGAACCCGATATAAAAAAAACCTAACCTAACTTCACCTAACGTAACTTGATCTAGTCTAACAGTAGTATTAGGAAAATAATGAAAAATTAAGAAATGAAAAGTAACAGTCTCTGAATATAAAAACCCAACATAACCTAATCCAACCTAATACGACTTAACCAAACCTGATCTAACGTAACCTGATCTGAACTAGCCTAGCTTAGCACAACAAAATACATATATGTAAAATGAAAAATAATAATCTCTGAATTTAAAAGCATTAAATACTGGTTTGAAAAGTCCGTGCAAAAATAAAAACTACTTATGTGTTTGGGGTAAACCTTTTTTATTTTTCGACATAGTCCTCCTTTTAGGCTTATACACTTCGTCCAACGATGTTCTAGTTTGTTGATCCCTTCCGAATAATAGGATTTGTCCAAGTCTGCAAAATATCCATCAGTGTCTGCAATCACCTCCTCGTTTGAATAAAATCTTTGTCCCGCCAGCCATTTCTTCAAATTGGGGAACAAATAGTAGTCCGAGGGAGCCAAGTCTGGAGAATAGGGGGGATGTGAAACGAGTTGGAATCCTATTTCCATTAACTTTGCGACCACAACTGGATGGAAAAGGACTTTCTTGTGGGCCAATCGCGGGCGTTTTTCTTGCAGCTCGGTTTTCAAACGGTCCAATAACGATGAATAATATTCACCTGTAATAGTTTTACCCTTTTCCAGATAGGCGATGAGGATTATCCCTTGCGAATCCCAAAAGACAGTCGCTATAACCTTTCCGGCCGAAGGAACGGTCTTCGCCTTTTTTGGTGCAGATTCCCCCTTGGTAACCCATTGTTTAGATTGTTGTTTGGTCTCAGGAGTATAGTAATGTATCCATGTTTTCCATCCACAGTGACGAAACGACGCTTAAAGTCTTCCGGATTCTTCTGGAACAGCTGCAAACCATCCTTGCAACACTTCACACGATTCCGTTTTTGGTCAAGCGTGAGCAGTCGCGGCACCCATCTTGCGGATAGCTTTCTCATGTCCAAATGTTTATGCAAAATATTATGTACCCGTTCAGTCGAGATGCCCACAGCACTAGCAATCTCACGCACCTTAACTCTTCTGTCATCCATCACCATATCATGGATTTGATCAATGATTTCTGGAGTCGTAACCTCCACAGGCCGTCCAGAACGTTCAGCGTCACTTGTGCCCATATGGCCAGTCCAAAAATTTTGAAACCACTTATAAACTGTTCTAATCGAAGGTACAGAGTCACCATAATGTTTATCAAGCTTCTCTTTAGTCTCCTATTTATGAAAGGCGTTTTGCCTTTCATAAAGTAATGTTTAATCACCACACGAAATTCTTTTTCGTCCATTCTTGAAAATCACTCGACTTCCTTGATTCACACGAATGCCACACACAAAGAAATAGACCAATATGGCTGAAACTTGGTGTGCGTTCATTCAAGAGATGCTACTAACTAAACATGACCTCGATACGCGCCGGTGGTGCCATCTCTCGGACTTTGCACGGACTTTTCAAACCAGCCTCGTATAAGCTAACCTTAGTAAGCATATGTATGATTAGTTAAGTTAGGATGTATTTAATGCTTTTAGGTTCAGAGACTATTATTTTTCATTTCCTACCTTACATACATTTTAAATATATTTATTTTGTATTTTGTTATGCTGGGAAAGATTAGTTCAGATTAAGCTAGGTTAGATCAGGTTTGGTTAAGTCATGTTAGGTTGGATTAGGTTATGTTGGGTTATATTTAAGGCTTTTACATTGAAAAACTATTACTTTTCAATTTCTAAAGTTTCATTATTTTACTTTATGTTAGGCGAGATTAGGTTACGTTAGGTTAAGTTAGGTAAAGTTTTTTTCTTTAATCGGGCTAAGATCTCGCAACTTGATCAAGATTATTGAAAAAAAAATTTTAAAATAGATGAATCCTGAGACCTCTCGAATGGCCATACTGTGTGTCGCTCCGTTTGCACAGTGACTCCCGAACGACGTGAGATATCGATGTTAAATTGAACGTCCAGCATCTACATTGCCCGTACGGCCACTCATTTATCCAGTAATAAATGGACTTGAGTCCTAGTGCAGAGTCTTCATGAACCTCCTTCAGTTCAGTGTCTATGTAGTCCGCAGTCCATTTTTAATTTTCCGTACGGAACACTTATGGGATCACTTCGATGTCTATCCGTCTGTCACACTCAATTTTCTCCGAAACTATTTTTTTTTTATGGGTTTAGCACCTGTGCTGCAGGGAAGTCCCTAAAGCGCTACAGGAGCGACACGTGTGCCGAAAAAGCGATTCAAGTTGTTCTTGAATCGCTGTAAATTGTACTCGGTGGGAATCACAGTCCTGGGCAAATTATTCCAAAAGGATGATGTTCTCCATAAAAAAGACTGCTTGAAAAGCGTTGTACGAGGAGTAACAAGCTAAACCTCATACGGATTCCCAACTTTTGAGGAGCTCTCCTTGCTATGCCTGCGACATGTTCATGCCAGGACATATTTGCTCCCAAACTAACGCCCAACAAATTGAGTGACGATGTTAGAGGAATGGAGTGCGCCCGCCAAAACTATGTCGGGTTCAGCAATGTTAACTTTTTTAGAAAAAACTGCCGCCTGGGACAAAATAAAGTTGAAATTTGGAACAAATATAAGAAAATAATGGCCCCATCAGGACCATATACTTTTGAAAGTTAGATTTTAAGACTTAAGGGGTTATTTTAAGAGGGAAAATCGGAAGTAAAAAAAAATTATCAGGTCAACGAGTGAGGTGTCAAAAATATATATGATGTAACTCTCACACAAAAATTTTTCTTTTATGATATTTTAAAATAACCGTCAAAAATCGCTGCCTTCTCTCTTATCTCGAAAAGTACTGATCAGAAAATTTTAAAAAAGTTCTTAGATATTCTCCATAAAATGTAGATGGAACCTTTGATAATTTATCTGGTATATAAAGAAAGTTTTTCAAAGTCATGAGTTTTTACCAAAGATCAGACACAAACTCTGTTGAAAACTCATTTAGCGTGTGATTTGTGAGTCACTGATCATTTTATACCACCGTAACAAAATTTTTCGTGTTAAAAGCAATCACCGTACGGAACACTAATTGCGCAAGTTCAACTTGGCTGGTTTTTTTTAAGCAAAAATACACGATACTCGGCTTTATTCAGTTCTATGAAACGTGTAAAATCGATCACTTACAATAACTGCCAACAAATAACGGTCCGTTGTATCTGTTTGAAACTTTGAACTCAACCGTAAGAAGAATCACGCTTACCAATAGTCACGCCCCTTAACAAAACTTCCCACCATTTCGTAGAAATTTACCATACTTACCAGTCTACCCTCATATATAACTTGATATCGGAAAGAAGTGTTGAGAGAAAAGTGATGGTAAGGTTGTAAATCAATAAATTTTGTATAGTTTAAATAGTATCTATTATGAGAGTTTTGGTTTTTAGTTGCGGTAATGAACAAATTTTCAGCATAATTGTTTATAGTCAAACATATACGAGATTAAACGGACGGGGAAGTGGTCGAAGGGATCCTTTTGAATATATTCCGATATATGTCCTTTTTTTGAATTCTTAGACTCACAATAAAATATCTATAATTTAAAATGGCGAGTTGTAATGCGTGGATTAAGTTATTGATTAGTGAGATAGTCAAAGTAGGTTTTTATTTAGAAACTGCTTATTTACACGAGAAACACCACTTTTCCATTATTTAAAACTGATATTTGACCTGGGACTATACCGAAAGGATGTTAATTTAGGCGTATAATGTCTTCTAAGTTGGGAATGTAGAATCGTATATGCCTAATGATTCGTTTCATTGCAAACAACACAAATTAGCCTCTTTACATTTTTTAGTTCATCGTTTGGTCACTTTCCCTCTGAATAGAGTAAACTTTAATAAAGAAAGGAATCATATTAGAAATATAACTAGAGTTAATGGTTATGACGATGACTTAGTAAATAAGCTAATAAATAGACATAAGTTTAGGTTTAATATTCAGAATTCCACCTTTTTTACACGCGAAGAAAATAACACCAAGTATGTATCCATACCATATAATCCGAAATATAGCAAGGGACTTAATAAGGTATTTAATAAGGTAGGCCTCACTTTAGTCTATAAGTCATCAGACAATCTGAAGAATATCTTAGGAAATCCCAAACTTAATTGTGAGAAAAGTGGAGTTTATGAAATTAGTTGTAATGATTGTGACAAAAAAGTATGTTGGGCAAACTAAAAGGTCAATTAAAACACGATTTAAAGAACATTTAGCACACTTAAAATACAGTAGAACAGAAAAGTCTAGCATTGCCGAACATGCCCTTGAAGCTGATCACATTGTAACATTAGATAATCTAAGATTAATAAAAAATGTATCTGATAGGAGATTGTTGAACGCATACGCATATGAAAGTAAATTATAAAATTTAAATAAAGACAGAGGGCCTATTCCTTATAGTCCCCTCTACTAGTTACTTGACCGGAACTGATGGCCTTGCCTATGCCATTAGTTCCACCTGAGTAATTTAAGGGTTAGGCTAAGTATAAATAGGGTAGATTTGTAGTTTAGCTTTAGTCAATCATCGCTCCTGATGAAGCTAACATGGTTAGTGAAACGCGCGTCGAGTGCAAAAATAAAGTATTTGGTGTAGTGGTGATATATACTGAGTAGAATAATGTGTTAGTACTAGAGCTTCGATTGGATATGTGTGGATTGGCAGATGTTAATGCACTATAGTCTTCGTGGTGGTTTATTGTATTTTTTCTTACCATATTATCTTTAAACATTCTTGTTAATAAAAAAAAAATTATATGTAACTTCAGGCGTGGTTGCAGTCAAAGATTTTACGGAACGCTCCTCATCTTCCACCGATGTTCGGTCGCGAAAATCACTACAAAATTTGCTTACAGCTCAGCGCTCCGTCCCCGAACGCTTTCCTAATGATCTCGTAAGTTTTCGTAGCACTTTTTTGGAGTTTAAAACCAAATCCCACACATACGCGTTGGTCTTTTTTCTTATCCATTATGAAAAATCGCAAAGGGGTTCAATTAGGCCTTTGAGCATATATATATATATATATATATATATATATATATATATATATATATATATATATATATATATATATGATTATAATCATATATATATCAGATCACGGTCGATAACATATCACCAAATCTTACATTTATAATGGGTTTTTATCAAGACATCACAAAAAATTATAACATCCAAACTACAAGACTAATGAAACAGTATCTCAAGACACAGTTGAAATTGGCAAGCAGTGTGAACCGAAGGATATTTTTGTTACGTTACCGATCTTCTGAAGTTGTCCCTGCACATCTCAACAATGGCATGAGGAACCTTGAAAGTATGTTGTTTACAAACGGCAGTACAACCCAGGTAGATAATTTTATTAATAGTTTAAGTAAAAAAACTTTGTCTTTCGAAGTAAAACTGACTTGTAACAGCATCTCGATTGCACAGCGGAGGTTGACGGACATTCGATTAAAATTAAAAAGCTATTTGCCTCCAGATATATTTAATGAATATGAAAAGAGAGTTAAGCAAAAATTCAACTTCCGGTTTAACAAGATCAAACAAAAGAATTTACAGAAATTTCAAAAGTTAATGAACAACAACACTAATGACCAACAATTATTTAAAAACAATACAAAGTGGTTCAAAAACATATCTAAAGTTGAAATCCCTAAAGATGTTTTCTGACTTTCTTTCACTGGGTCCCAAATTTGGTGTACCGGGTACGTATAAAGATATTAACGTTGGCAGTCTGTTGGCGGAGATTAAAAATATAATTGATGACGCCCCAGAGAATTCTAAGGATATTCTCAGAGCGAGAGCAACTAATTTAGTAACTAACTTCTTTTATAAATCAAAATTTGAGAAACCCCATTGGCTTATTCGTATCTTTAAAAAATCAAAAGAATTCCTAAGATCTCATCCGGAGATTTACATCCTTCAATCGGACAAGGGGGGATGCACTGTTGCAATGGACAAAAATGAGTATATTCATAAGACTACAAGACGAGACTACATACACTTCACTATCTAAAGACCCTACCAGTACTATATAAACAAGCTTTAATGATTTAATAAAATTTTTAAAAGAACAAAGGCGAAATAGATGAACAACTGTACAAGAAGTTAGTAATTTACAATTCCACATTTCCCAAACTCTACTGTTTACCCAAAATTCACAAAACAAACACTCCTCTGAGACCAATTATAAGTTCAGTGAATTCAACGACATACAATCTATCAAAATACTTAGCTAAAATTTTGAGTGTTGCTTTTGAGGATGACACGGATTACAATGTTAGAGACACCTTCTCGTTTATCAACAAAATAAAGGGAGTGACATTACCAGAAGAGTATGTATTAATATCTTTGGATGTAGTATCTTTGTTTACAAATATACCTCTAGACTTAATCCTAACTATTCTGGAAAAAAAGTGGGAACTGATTCAAACAAAAAACCATGATTTCAAAGCATAATTTCTTGATTCTCATTAAATTCATCTTCAACAACACATATTTTAGTTTCAACCAAAAATTTTTCTAACAAATTTTTGGAACTCCAATGGGGTCTCCTATCAGTCCAGTTTTAGCCAAGGTGGTGTTGGACCATCTTTTGGAAACGGTGGTTCCGGAATTACCATTCAGCCTACCCTTTTTGTACAAGTATGTTGATGATCTGATTTGCGCTGTACCCAAGGGTAATACAGAAATCATTGTAAACTATTTTAATGCATTCAACACATATATACAATTCACTATCGAAATAGAACAGGGCTTCAGTGTTCCTTTTTTGGACACTAAAGTAATACGAACGAGTGACAACAGTATTATACTTGACTGGTATAAAAAACTCACAGCGTCAGGCAGATTCATTAATTATTTCTCTAATCACCCAAAAAATCAAAAATTTAACACCGTAATAGCAATGAAAAACAGGGTCATACGCATCAGTGATGATAGGTTTCGAAAAAGAAACCTAGACGAGCTGTATAACATTTTTGTCAACAATGCCTACCCTAAACACATTTTACGAAAATTAATTTATAATTCGGATAGTGTTGATGCCCCTATTGACGAGACGCCTGCACAGCATAGGATATACAGGAAGCTACAATTTATAAAGCCAATCACAAACTCAATTGTCGCCTTATTCAGAGATTTTCCAAATATAAAAATTGCGAAATATAACAGCATACGAGGTTCTGACCTGTTTTCAAAAATAAAGGATAGAACACCTATTTTATATAATAACTCTGTAGTTTATAGATTATCTTACAATGTGAAGCGTGTTATATTGGGCAGACAGCTCAGTGGTTGAAACAGAGACTCACACAGCACAGGAGTGACTCCCGATTGGGAAAGAATTCGTGTGCTGTGGTGCAACATAATTTGAAAACGGGTCATAATTTTGACTATAACAACGTTAAAATCTTAGCTCATGACAACAACTATAAAGGAAGACTTTTTAAAGAAATGTACCATATCAACAGAGACCCAAAGTCAATTAACTATAAATTAGACACTAATCAACTTAGTATTATATATAGCAACATAATTAATAGGTATTAATCATTTACAATTACAGCAATAATAACAAATAAAGATTTGCCACCTCTTACTATAAAGTAAATTAAAGACGTTTTTTCTGTTGCTGTTTTTCCGTTTCGTTTGGAATTCACGGCAGTGCATATGTACCGAGGCTACTTACTCTCAGTTTCTTGTAGTAAATCGAGATGTTGAGTGTTGGTTTCCAGGACAAACTCGCATTTTCGTAGGTGTTTTAATTGATTGTTCGTTTGTTTCATAATTGTTTGTTTTATATTTCAATATTTTAATGCCTTGACGAAAGAGAATAGTGTGTTAATATAGGTGTATTAATTTTGTAGTTACTCCTGAAGAAATTATGTAAGTTGTCCATCTGTTCCAGAAAAACAAACTAATTTGTCATCTACATACCTATAGCAATAGAGAAAATATTTGCTATAGGGATATTTATGAATTATAGATTCTAGATGATCCATAAAGATTTCGGCTAATAATGGACTTAAGGGGTTCCCCATTATTAAAACTTCTTTTGACATACAAAAAACGTCGTTAAATTCAAAGTAGTTCTGATCCAAACAAACCGATAGACAATCTAGTATTTCTTCTTTGATTATTATATTTACTTTGTTTTTGTCTAATAAGTTTTCAATTAATTCCATAACTTCATTAGGAGGTATGCTAGGAAAAAGGTTTTGTACATCAAAAGATATTATTTAGCGATTTTTGGGATATCTATGTTTTTGATATTATCAATTAGGTGGCATGAGTTCAGTATACTATATTTTGCACAAAAATTACAATAATGTTTTAAGATGTATGCTCCATCAGTTAAATTATCCAACAGATGTATCCAATCTGTTGGATAATTTAACTGATGGAGCAGTAACAAACGAAACAATTGGTCTAATTGGAAAGTTATTTTTATGCAACTTTTAGACCAGTTGAGTTTTAAAGAAGAAAAGAGTTTTATTTACAGTCCAGACCGATTCCCGATAATCATATATATATCATATTATATATATATATATATATATATATATATATATATATATATATACACATATAATCTCCAGTTTATAGCATTACTCTAAGCCTTCCGATTCCTAGCTTCCATTCTCGCCGATCATCCCAGTCATCTGGTCGTACATTTCGTTCGGACATTGCTTTTGTTATGCCCATAGACCAGGTTATTTTCGGCTTTCCCTTTTTCTTTCTTTCTGTAGGTGTCCACTGTAGGATTTGTTTTGGGATTGTATGGTGTTGCATGCTTTGGACATGGCCGTACCATTTTAATTGTCTCTCCTGTACGTCCTCTATCAGTGTTATTTCCATTTTCATTTTTGACCGGACCGTTTTATTTGATGTCCTATCGAGCTTGGAAATTCTTGCCGATCTTCGCCAAAAATCCAGAGCATTTAATCTTCTTTCAAGAGTTTTGTTTAGTTGCCATGTTTCGCACCCATATAGAACTATACTTTTGAAGATGGCGTTGTAAATATGTTGCTTTCTTTGCCTACTGACATTTTTTGACCACAGAATGGAATTCATGTCACCGATTAGTTCTTTCCCCTTTGATATCCTCTCTCCCACTTCATTTTCTGTTCTTCTAGTGCTGTCTATTCTAGTTTCCGGGTAAGTATATTGGTCGCATGCTTCAATTTCGATGTTATTGTCCAGTTTCAGGTCCTGCCTATCCCCACCGATCCGCAAGTACTTTTTTTTGCTCATGTTTACTGTGAGTCCCCCTTCCTTGTCATATATTCCAGACCTTCTGGATCTTGGGCGATAACCACCTGATCATCGGCAAAATGTATCGTATAGAGTGTTGTCTTATCGTCTATTTCGATACCCATTCCTCGACAACTCTTTCTCCAATGATCGAGGGCCGCATCAATATATACTTTGAATAACGTTGGGGACAAGCAACACCCTTGTCTAAGACTTTTTGTGATGTAAAAGCTTTCAGATATTTCTTTACCAATCTTTATTCTTGATTGACAATTTGAATATAGTTGTTTTATCGCTTGTATGGCGGTAACGTTAATAGATGTTCTTTCCAATACATGCCACAGTTTCTTTATTGGTACATTATTGTAGGCCTTTGTTAAATCAATAAAGATTAGATGGACTTCTTTGCTGGTTGCTACTTTCTTTTCGGTTAGTTGATTAAGGCTAAAAATGTTATCCATACAAGTTCTTCCTGCTCTGAATCCCGCTTACTGTTCAATTTCGTACGGAGCATATTCTTGTGCAATTATTGTTCTAATCAGTTTTCCATAAAGTCTGCTTAACAGGTTGACTGCCGATCTATATTTTTGAGTTTGTGGTTGACGCCGGTAAGATTTTTCCAAATATTTTTATTTTATTGTGGTAAATATGAATTAAAATGAGTCTTGGATGTGTTTTTTTTATGTGCCATTCAAAATATTAGGAAAAAAAAATTTCACTCCGATCGGAGTAATCGGCATTGCAAGTGAAAATTTTTACTAGATGCCGAACACTCCGATCGGAGTGTCCAATTAAATAAGTAAAGAAATAATAAATCGAACTCATGAACTCAAAACATTTATTTCTAAATCATTTTTGTACATTTTTTATGGTAATCCTCAAAACAATTAAGGCAAAAACCTGGTTGTCCAGGGCACATTTTGCATTCATACACTGTTTGCTTTCTTATTTTATTTTTCCTGCATTCTTTGCATTCCTTTCTGCTTACCCGTTTTTGTTTCTTTAGTTCCTTTTTTTTTTCACTAACAATTTTTTCTACTTTGCTAATGCTGTGGACATTCATTTGGCCTGGAGGAATTTGCGGCAAATTAGTAATTGGTCGTCTGGCTAGTAAGTTTCTTATGACATCCAATCGGAAGTCATATAATCGTAACTGGTCAGACCGCGAATATTTATTGTACAAAAAATAGGCGTTTATCATGCTCATTTGCAGCACATGCATGAATAACTTTTTGTACCACCGAATGGTTTTACGGCTGCAAGGATAATATGCCATCATTTGATCCTGTCTATCTATACCGGACATAAAAACATTATATCCAATGATTGCGGAAGGTTTTTCAGATTCTTGATTTCTTTTGTTTTTAAAAATGCCCATTTCGCTTCCAAATTCTGTTGAAATGTATTGAACATTGCGTTTATCGCGCCATTTTCCGACATGCACTCCATTGCAAAACATAGATTTATTCTCACCACGTTTTAAGTTTGCACTCATTACCTCTTTCGGATTATCTTTCCTCTCAGCTCTCAGCGTACCAGTGCAGTATGTATTTTGTTGAAGTAATTTCCTAGCTAAATTAACACTATTGTAAAAATTGTCTAGATAAACAGCATGTCCCACACCCAATTTTTCCTCCAATAAATGTAAAACAATCTTTTCAGTATGTCCGCTTCCACCATAAACATCTGTCGCACCTTCGTAGACACGAAATTTCAAAATAAGTCCATTAGGCTCTGTCAGCATGTATAACTTCATACCATACTTATGACGCTTATTCTTGATATACTGTTTAAACTGGAGACGACCCCGATAAAGTACCATAGCTTCATCCAAAGACAACTCTCTTCCAGGATAGTAAATTTCTCCCATCTTGTTGTTAAAAAAATCTGCCACAAATCTAATCTTTCCTAGCCGATCTGCCGGATCCATATCTGGAGATGTAAAATGCAAACACCTCAAGATAAGCAAAAATCTATTCCTTGACATATATTTTCTAAAAACAGGTAGATTAAATAGCGGATCAGTTTTCCAATAATCGTTAAGACGGCTCAAGGATATTGTGCCAGTGTGAAGTAACAGGGCCAAAAAAATTTTTAGTTCGTCAAGAGTAAGATCTTTAAAATTAGTAATACGTGATTTTGTACTTGTTTCTGGGCGCAGCAAAACCTCGACTGCGTAAGAGTTCGTTCGTTCTACAATAGTTTATAAAAAATCATCATCAATGATCATTTCGAAAAACTCGATAGGTGCACCCTGTCCTGGAATTTGCACCAATAATTCCTGGGTTTTCTGGAACAAAATTTGTTTTAACGCACCTCTGTCGTTCCATTTTATCCCATCAAGGCTAGGAAGTGTTTGATGTGGCCGAATAGGGTCTATAAAATTCTCTTCTTCGGACTCGGAGCTTGAATTTACATCACTATCGTCTGTGTCTGGTACGTAATGTTCGTCACTACTACCTCCGCTTTCTTCCAATAGCTGCAATAATTCAGTGTCAGTTAGCTTCTTTTTCTTATCATATACCTTTTTTTTATCACTACAATGTCTTTTTTTAATACCAGAAGGCCCAGGTTGATTGTCCATATTGTACGGCAGATTACAACCAAACCAAAAGCAAATCCGCGGAACCACTTAAGCACCTGTTAGAACTTGCGTTTTTAAGCAAGGCCACCACTAGAAACACGTTTCATATACAACGCCGATGGAATACTAAAACGTTTCGTAAGAACGCATGTCGAACTCCGATCGGAGTAGACGGCGTTGGCGAAGAGACCCGACGCACTCCGATCGGAGTGGTCGGCAGTCAACCTGTTAAGGAGCTGGTGACCGTTATGCACCTGTAGTTCGCACATTTATCCTTCCTTCCCTTTTTGTGAAGTGGTGTTATCCATGCCATTTTCCATTCTTCAGGAATTTGGTCGGCATTTATAAATTTTTCGAAAAGGTTAATGAACATGTCCTTTAGTTTTTTAGATCCAGATTTTAATAATTCTGCAGGAATTCCCTCTGGGCCACTAGCTCTACCGTTCTTTATTGTTTTGATTGCTTTTGATATCATATCTATATTTATTTTTATACTTGGTCCCTGAACTTTGTGAGTGGATGGAGACTGAGTAATAAATTCTGATCGATGTTCAGCCATTTCGTGGTGGTAATGGTCGTTCCTTTATGCAACAGAACAAAATAAACGAGCTAGTAAGTTGAAATTTGTCGCGTAGCGTTGTTAGGGATGTACCTACCGCCACCTATCAGCAGGCATCGATACTATTTCCCTGCCAGATCGCACCACATATAATATAATCCCATAGAATTCTTTAAAGTTTGAATATTTATAGGTTTTATTTACTGTGTATTTTTCAGCCTTCAGTTAGAATCTTTATCGAGAAAAAGAAAGAATTTAAGAATAAATTGAAAAGAACATGTAATAAAAAGTACTGCAATGGCTGGATGGAGAAGCAAATAAAACTCAAAATATACGAATAGTGTCGCGTGCATGGCAAATAATTTTGCATGTTTAGATCTTTCCAGTTGAATAAAATGTAATCGCGGGAATTGAATACGAAGAAAATGAAATATTTTTGCAGAGGATATTTTTGCGTGTTAATACTTCTGTGATAGAAAGTCTCAAAATGGAAAAGAGTGAACACTTGGCACAACTATGTTTATTTTATTAGAAAACAAATTGATTTATCAATTTTAAATTGAAAAATAATGTGCATCGAAGTTATACCAAATATTTACTTGTAAAGTCATTTACCCAGTACTTGACAATACAAGTTGTAAAATAAATATGGAATTGAACTTTCACACTAGGGAAATCATTACTACCCAATATACAGTCTGTCAAGTAAGAACGTGTCCGCGATAATTCATTTTTGGTAGCAACAAAAAATCGGTAGAGGGAACCTTTGTCTATTACTCATTTTAGTGAAAGTGTCAGTCGATCCCGAACTTTCTACGAAATCACGTAAAATCCAAAATAAGTTAGTTGTTTGCGCGTCGCACAATGGGGCGAATGCGTTATTTTTCGGTCATTTGCTTATAACTTCCACATTTGTTATTGGAATGACTTCAAACTTAATACACATAATGTACGATTAATATATGTTCAGTATATGAAATAAAAATCATACTATATACTGTTATCGCGTGCGCGATGATTATTTCAAAATACTAGACAAACAAATTGAAAAATTTTTCGATTACATGAGTGCGAATAGTCATTTTCAATGTATTTTTGCCTTCTGAACACAAATCCGTTGTCCAAATTTGGCTACCGCGTCGTAATTTTGAGAAAAATGACGGAAATTTGCAAAAAAACGACGGTTTCAAGGACTTTCATGACATAACACAGGCACAAATATTTTTCTCATAAATTTCGTTAATACTACGCGTAAGTATCAACATTTAGCTTTAAAATGCCTTTTGTTTCATTTTGGTACATTTTTTTTTATTTTCGAGGTATAGCTAAAATTAGAAACACTGGTTGCGCTTACGCAGCATTAATATCATTGTCCCATGTTACGATTGCCCTACGTATGCGACATGTAACGGAACATTAACCCATCAAAATACACTCATGAAGCGAATAATATTTCGAGTATCAATTATCTACTCTTAGCGTTACCCAGGATCAACGACGTGGACGGTGACAGATATTTGATCCCTCGGGGTGCTTGATTTTTGTGAGGTATATATATATATATATATATATATATATATATATATATATATATATATATATATATATATATATATATATATATAAAGGGTGATTCATTTAGAGGTACTTTTTGTGATGGGGATTTAATTGCAGATTGCGCATGCGTCGTGTCAACTGAAGTGGCATTCCTGTTCAGTAGTGTTTGACAATTCATAATGGAAAGACTTAGCCCGGCACAGCGTCTACAAATTGTTCAACTTTATTACGAAAATGGGCGTTCTACGAGGAATGTGTATCGGGCGCTTAGAGCAACTTATGGTCCACATAATCGGCCTACCGAACGCACAATTCGCTCTACCATCAATAAGTTTGAGACCCAATTTTCATTATTGGATAATGCTCGACCGAATAGACCACATCCAGCACGTAGTGAAGAAAATATAGGGGCGGTAGCGGAGAGTGTACGCGAAGACCGTGAAGTGTCAATTCGTCGCCGTTCTCAACAGCTTGGCCTGTCATATTCAACAACTTGGCGTATTTTACATAAGGATATTTCTTTAAAAAGCATACAAAATTCAACTAGAGCAACAACTGAAGCCGACCGACCTTCCGAATCGTTTCCGTTTTAGTCGTTGGGCTCTTGACAAGCTTGCAGAAGATCCACTGTTTTCGAGAAAAATTGACTTGACTTTTTTCTTTGGGGCTATGTAAAGTCCAAAGTCTACATGGATAAGCCAGCTGCAATTGAGGCATTGGAGGCCAATATTACTCAAGTCATTGGCCAAATACCACTCGAAATACTCACACGCGTCATTGAAAATTGGAACTTCAGAATGGACGTTGTTAACCGTAGTCGCGGACAACATTTGAAAGAAATTATCTTTAAGAAATAATTGTAAAGAATGGTTCTTTTATATGATAATAAAGATTATAAAATAAAATTGTTTTTATTCATTTTTTTTGTATTTAAAAAAAAGTACCTCTAAATGAATCACCCTTTATATATATATATATATATATATATATATATATATATATATATATATATATATATATATATATATATAATATAATATATATATATTTTACGTGTTCTTGGAATAAGATCATTAAAACTATTCTTGGATCTGTCATATATTTATTGACGTTTCGACCTTCCTCTTCAAAATTTGCTCTAAAAGATAACATTAGAAGAATTAAATATAGATAAGTAATTAATCAGTTTGTCGTGTATTTCGGGGTTAAAATATTTGTAGCTTTTCGTAGTTTTTAATTTAAGACACTTAACTGTATATTTTAATGAGGGCCTTACCTTAGAAAGTAGTTCATTGTATGAATAAAAGTCATACCTTTGATTTCAAAAACATCAAAATTATCAACAGCGAAATAAATACAAAAAAAGAGAAATACTCGAATCCATACACATTCAGATGACACCCACTGCAATAAACGAAAAAAACATGTAAATAACCTAAACCGTATCTACCTACCAATCATATAAAGTCCTTCAAGTTAAGTGGTTTGTTTGTAGAAAGTAAAAATGTGTTTTTGACAGTGATTTAAAATTGACACCCCATACAATGCACTACTTTCTAAGGTAAGGCCCTCATTAATGTATACAGTTAAGTGTCTAAAATTAAAAATTACGAAAAGCTACAAATATTTTAACCCCGAAATACACGACAAACTAATTAATTACTTATCTATATCTAATTCTTTAAAGCAAATTTTGAAGAAGACCTGTTCCGAAGGTCGAAACGTCAGTAAATATATAACTGATTCAAGAATAGTTTTAATGATCTAATTCCAAGAACACGTAAATTATAAAAAAAATATATATATACCAAGATCAAAGAACCTCCCCACTCAACAAACATGTGTGTATATATATATATATATATATATTATATATATATATATATATATATATATATATATATATATATATATATGTATATATATATATATATATATATATATATATATATATATATATATATATATATATATATATATATATATATGTTATATATATATATATATATATATATATATATATATATATATATATATATATATATGTATATATATATATATATATATATATATATATATATAATACATTTATAAATATAATAAAATGTCTAATGAATGTAATTTTTCCAACAAAAAAATATAATGGTTGGATAACTAAAGGTATAAAAATTTCATCTAAAAATAAAAGGAAACTATACTGTGAGAAAAAGAAAGGTAAAATATCTAACGATGAATTCAAGAGATACGATAAAATTTTAAAGAAAGTTATATTGGAAGCTAAAAGAAAATCAAATACTGAATTTATTTTGAATTCTGATAATAAAACTGGGGCAAACCTGGTCATTGGTAAGGAATATATCTGAAAATTCTCAAAAAAAATTCAATAATCGACACTTTTGCGCCGAAATATGGGAATTCAGTGACAGCATTGAATGCTTTAAACCATTACTTCATTAATTCTTGTCCAGATGTTGATGGTAGTGGGACAGTTGACTCATTCCCTATAGAAGGGTGTCAGCGGACGATATTCTTAGAACCAACTAGCACTGAAGATGTCTGTAGATGCATAAAAAATTTGAAAAACAAAAAATCCGTAGGAGAGGACCAGGTGCGTGTTTCGCTGCTGAAGGAGACGGCAGATATTATATCTATACCTTTGGAACATATTATTAATGTTATGTTCTCGACAGGAGTCTTCCCATACCAATTAAAGCTTGCACATATAAAAGCAATATATAAAAAAGGTGACCGAGCTGAAGAAAAAAATTATAGGCCGGTATCACTGCTGTCAAATGTAAACAAAATTTTTGAAAAAATATTTATACTCCAGATTGATATCCTTCCTTGAATGGCTTCAGTTGACATAAATCTACTATTAGAGCTACTTATCAAGCCATGTCAGAGATTCTTAATTCTTTAAATGATGATAGGGTGACTGTGTCCATTCTTCTCGATTTGTCAAAATCATTTGACTCTGTAAATCACTCAATACTTTGCTTAAAACTAGAGAAGTATGGAATTAGAGGTGTAGCTCTTCAGCTCATAAAATCATATTTAAAAAACAGAACACAATGTGTTATTGAAACAGACCCTTGTGGAAAGCTTGCTTGCTCTGAGAAGGTCATAATAAAAAGGGGTGTACCTCAAGGTTCAATTTTAGGACCCCTGTTATATATACTGTATACTAATGAATTGCCTAAAGTGTCGCATGACTATATAGTGCTGTATGCCGATGATACTACTCTGATCTTTAAAGAGGATAATAAACATCTCTTACTTCAAAAAATGGTTAATACTCTAAACCTATTAAGGCAATATTTTACTTCGAATGATCTACTTTTAAATATCTCAAAAACACAGATGATTCTATTTTCTAACAGAAGTAATGAACGTGTAACAGTAATATATGACAACATTGATGTAGTTTCGGGAGATGAGATTTTATTTCTTGGAGTGATTGTGGACAGGAGACTTGACTGGAAGTGTCATGTCAGTGCTTTGGCCAATAATATGGCTAAGTATTGTTACGCGCTAAGAGTCATTTTAGATTATGTTGGTGAAGACGCAGCACGGTCTTCTTATTACGCCTACATTCATTCGCGTATGAGATATGGAATCATCTTTTGGGGAAATTCCTGTGAAATAAACAGAATTTTGGTTTTGCAGAAAAAGTGTCTAAGAGTAGTGTACAGAATAAAGGCAAGAGATAGTTGTAAAAACGTATTCATTTCAAAACGGATTTTTACTGTAATAAGTTTATATATATATGAAGCAGTGTTATTTGTTCATAGTAATAAAGACCTATTTCAAGAAAGCATAAGAGTGCATGAACATAACACTAGGTTAAAAAATGATTTAAAACCAAACAAAAGTAAATATTCCTATATACAAAAGAATGTACATTTTTGTATTCTAAGATTGTACAATTCCTAATCATGTTAGAAATTTAAGAACGAACTTGCTGAAACTAGTAATTAAGAATTATTTAGTCCGTAAGGCATTTTATAGTTTGGAGGAGTTCTTTGCTGATGAATCTCGGCTATTTTTATGTGTGTAACTAGAATATTTGATAAAATGCAATATTTCTTAATTTAAGAACTTTTGACATTGTTCCACGCTCCTATATGGAGCTTTGTAATTTGTAAATTACAAGGAATAAATAAAAAACATTATCTATCTATATATATATATATATATATATATATATATATATATATATATATATATATATATATATATATATATATATACGATTACGACCCTGTTACGACCCTGTTACGGCCAGGTACGTGCGAAGATCCTAACAGTCGTTTAATGTTTTTATTGCATCAGTTTGCCAAATCACTTTCTTAGATCTTGAAAAATACTATAATTGGGCAGTTGTTAACACACCAAATGATACACTGATGACAAAAAAGTTCTCGAAACACATTTTACCAAGAAGCGAGCGGTCACGTTCTTATTTGACAGACTGTAATTCACGCCGTAAGCCAAAGAAAACGCGGGAAGTTCAGTCAAAAATGTTGATTTTTTCTACGACAGTAAAAGCAATAATCATTGTGAACTTATTCCGACTGGTCAAATTATCAATATCAATATTGTTTAGAACTATTGAAACATTGGATGAGTAGAATTCGTGCTGTTCGTTAGGAATATGGTGATTCAGACAGCTGGTGCATGTAACGCGGTAATGCGACAAATCACACTTAACTTATTATACGTTCAAATACCTTATGACTTTTCACATAATAAAATAAGCTTAAGAGGATGCTTTTTTTAAGTGCATATAAACCGTTGAAAACGCTTTTTACATTGGTTGGCAAACAATCCAGCAAAATGAGCTTCAAAATCATTTCAATCACTATTAAATTGTTGTAAAAAGTGCATTAAGAAGAAAATATGTTAAATAATAAAACCTGTCAAGTGCAAGTTGAACTTGCGCGATTAGTGTTCCGTACATTGATTGCTTTTAAAATAAAAATTTCATCACAGAGGTATAAAATGATCAGTGACTTCACAAAACACACTCCAAATGAATTTTCAACAAGGTTTTTTTTTTTCATTTTTTCCGATCTTTCCTGAAAACTGATGACCTTGAAATTTATGTTTTTTTATATTCCAGATAAATTATTAAAGGTAATGCACTCACTCGTGATAATTTTTGTTCAATCTATGCCTGTGGAGATTATTCTAGACTTTTTTCAAAATTTTTTAATCAGTATTTTTCGAGATAGGGGGGTGGGACAGCGATTTTTTAAAAAGGATACAAAGAAAAGTGTGCGCAAATATCACACACACACACATATATATATATATATATATATATATATATATATATATATATATATATATATATATATATATATATATATATATATATATACACATACATATATTTGAACTCATGTTTTTACAAACTTTCATTTGACAGCCCACTCGATGACCTGGTAAAAAAAAATCACTTTCGATTTTACCCCCAAAACTAACCCCTTATCTCAAAATTTAACTTTCAAAACGACACAGCTCTGATGAGGCTATATTAGTACCAAATTTCAACTTTTTATGTCAAACAGTTTCGGAGTAAAACGGGTGTAACAGAGAGACGGACGGACGGACGGACAGACACCGAAGTGATCTTATAAGTGTTCCGTACGAAATGATGCTGACATGGTCCGCGAAACTCGCGTAGAGTGATAAAATATAGTGTTTTTTATAGTGATGATAAATGTTAATCTATTTCTCAAAAAAAAGTTTTTTAATATTATAACATAATATCATTCTACGGCACTGGCATTATAATTTTTGATTCTGCACGCATTGCAAAAATTCAAATGAAACGATGCCAAGACCCCTAGACGATCTGTATTCAAGATTGTGACGGGCATATTTAAGTGGTATTTTTTATTTGCCGTTTTTTACTTTTTCTTTATGTCAGCTCATTCTTGTAACATAACAGAACAGTTAGGATTAAGTTTAAATACCCACACATTTTATAAAGATGTAGCAAAATTCATGTAAAATCCTGAAGAAAAATACAAATTTTTTTAAAGATTCTGAATATATTTTTGAAGAAATTTTTATATGAAAATTTAGAGTTATCAAATTATAACAGAATTTACAATTATTTATATATATATATATATATATATATATATATATATATATATATATATATATATATATATATATGTGTGTGTATTTATATATATATATATATATATATATATATATATATATATATATATATATGTATTTATATATATATATATATATATATATATATATATATATATATATATATATGTATTTATATATATATATATATATATATATATATATATATATATATATATATATATATATATGTATATATATAAAGAGGAGAAGGGTAGTCTTAACCGACTAGTTAAACAGCAGTATTATATTCTTGGGGTAAGCGGTCTTTGGAAATTAACTAAAAAGTTTTGGACACCTTTTTAGCTACGCCAAGCTTTCGAAAATATTTCATTTTCTTCATTAGGGCTACAATTACAGTAGATTATCAGTATTTTTGAGATTAAAAGTAAAGAATAACCCTATTTTTATATGTAACATTAAAGTACTTACTGCTAAGTGGTGTGTTCAAAAATTGTTGTTTGTGGGGGCACTTTATTACACTTATTCATAAGAAAAAACAGGAAAAAACACAAGAAAAACTCGACATACTCATCTCTGGGAAATATAATAAATTTTTACTTTATTTTGTTAGAATAATACAAAGAATTGTGTGGTTGTAAAGTGATTTTAATTTATAAAGGATTTTTTGTTATGTTTTCTTGTCATTTTGCTAAGGGCAGGGTGTTTCTATCTCTTAGTTAAATTGTGGTTAATTTATATTTGAAAGTAGAATGACGTTGACATTTTGTTTGATCGTTTTAAAGTTGAGAAGTTAGTGACAATCAGTGGGATTATTATCAAAGAGATATGTCAAATATATTGTAAGAGTTTTCATATTGACTGCCTATTTGTAATAGATTGGAGAAAATTAAAATACATACATAAAAGAAATCTCCACAAAAACAATTAAACTTTTCAACCAATTACCTAATTTAAAAATTGCTTTTAAACACAAAAAAACTATCAACAATATTTTCACTTGTCTAAAAGACAAAGATGAAATCACAAAAGTTTCAGAAGTAGCTTACAGCATCCCTTACTCTCAGTGCGAAAAAATCTATATAGGACAAACATCTAGAGTTCTAAAAGAAAGAATCACTTCCCACAAAAGTGATTGCAGATTAAAGAAAAACTCTTGTGCGCTTGCCCAACATAGTAGCCAATTTTCACATGAATTTAATTTTGCTGAAACCAAAATCCTATGTAAAGAGAGAAATCTCGGCAGGAGAATCTTTAGGGAGATGGTGAACATCCACCTGGAACCGAACTCTACCAATAAAAAAAAATTGAAGATCTGAGTTTAATTTTCTCCAATCTATTGCAAATAGGCAGTCAAAATGAAAACTCTTACAATATCTCTGACATATCTCTTTGATAATAATCCCACTGATTTTCACTAACTTTTAACTTTAAAACGATCAAACAAAATGTCAACGTCATTCTACTTTCAAATATAAATTAACCACAACTTAACTAAGAGATAGAAACACACTGTCCTTAGCAAAATGACAAGAAAACATAACAAAAAAATCCTTTATAAATTAAAATCATTTTACAACCACACAATTTTCTGTACTATTCTAACAAAATGAAGTAAAAATTTATTGTATAAAGATACAAATCATTGCAACAGCTGGCATTCAATCTTAAACTCATTTTTAAAATTATTTCTCTCAGTTGTCAAAAAACAAAAGAATATTTCTAATTAGGGTCAAAGCAAAAGAAATTTACCTATATTAAACTAGTAAGACAAAGAAATATTTTTTAAAAAATTGCGATTTTAATTATTTTATATAGATGCTCAAAACTTTATTTAAAGGAATAAATGGGTTTAAATCAAATTCTAACTACCTTTTATTCTTTAAATTTTTTCGATATTCTGTCAATTAGCTTTTCATGATTTCATATATAAGTTTATTCAAATTTCCCGCCATAACAACGCAACTTATGTTAAAATCAATTTTTTAGGTTATCGGGCATGGAAACTGATTACCGGAAAAATAAATTTGAATACTCTAAAAATACAAAAATTAACTTATGTTAAAATCAATTTTTTAGGTTATCGGGCATGAGAAACTGATTACCGGAAAAATAAATTTGAATACTCTAAAAATACAAAAATTGTCCCATATATTGTAACCTTTTTGCCAGTTACTGTATAATATTGAAACATATTGGAGCTTATTTTGTTTATGTGTAAAAAAGGTGGAATTATGAATATTTAACCTAAACTTAGGTCTCTTTATTAACTGATTTATTAAGTTCTCGTCATATCCACTGATTCTAGCTTCAATCCGAATTCGATTCTTTTATTCTTGAATTTTACTTTTTGACGTTCGTTTATTTTATCCTCGGGACTTCCTAAGATATTTTTCTAGTTGTCTAATGACTTATGGACTACCGTATGATCTACTTTATTAATTTGTGTGTTTGGTGTAGTGGATATAACTGGGGTGTAATAAAAAAGTTACTAACTAATGATTTATTTATATTTACAACATCCTTCTATATGTAATTTATAATTTCGACACAGCTGGTACATTACCAAAACGAAAAGTTAAGACGTCATACATATTCGGCAAACCTTTTATTTCATCAAAAACCCGACAGGGAAAATATGCATAAATTGCTCGAAATTCCTGAAAGACTGGTAACAGATTTCGTATAATTTTGGAGCGATTTAAGGCGGCACTGCTTTGTCGGACCTACCGCGATGTTGTCCTGATCATTTTCCCCGAAAGTTCGGACCGCCGAGATGGTCAGCGGAGGCCCAGTAATTCGGTTATAGCGGTATTTGACCAATCAAATGCTTTGTTTCAGATATACCTAGTCAGTATCATAATTATTAAAATATATTCTGGCGTAGTGAGGTACACATGGTAAAAGTATTGATGTTTAAAAGGTACAAGATACGAGGGCGTATTGATAGGTTTCTAGCCTAGTATAGAAAGAACAAGCAAATCTTAAAAACAAAAAAACTGGTCAAGTGCAAGTTCAACTTGCGCAGTTAGTGTTCCTTACGTTAATTTCTTTTTAAATAAAAATTTTTGTTACGGAGGTTTTAAAATGATCAGTGACTTCACAAAACACACCCCAAATGAGTTTTCAACAAAGTTTGTTTCCGATCTTCACTGAAAAACTGATGACCTTGAATTTTTTTTTTCTAATACCACATGAATTATTAAAGGTAATGCACTCGTGATAATTTTCGTTCAATCTACATCCTGTGGAGAATATTCCAGAATTTTTTTAAAATTTTTTAATCAGTACTTTTCGAGTAAAGGGGAGGCAGCGATTTTTCGCGATTTTTTAAAAATAATGCAAAGAAAAGTATGCGTAAAAATTACATTATATATATTTTTAAACTTGTGATTTCACAAGCTTTCATTTGACAGCCCACTCGATGACCTAGTAAAAAAAAATTTTATCACTTCCAATTTCACCCCCCAAAACTAACCCCTTAAGTCAAAATTTAACTTTCAAAACTATATGACTCTGATGAGGCCATCAATTCCTATATTAGTACCAAATTTCAACCTTCTATGTCAAATAGTTTTGGAGAAAATCGGGTGTGAGAGACAGACAGAAAGACGGACAGACACCGAAGTAATCTTATAAATGTTCTATACGGAATACTAAAAATTGCGTAATATGAACTCAGTTCAACGGTTATGAAGTAACTCTACACATTTGAAAAAATTCTTTGTCTTGATCTTCAAACCAATCTTCGACGACATTTTAATTTTGAGAATAGGTCAACAAGCAGGCGCATTCGACCATGCTTGACATGACAGGTTGTTGGCTAATCCACGCTCTTATGGTATGTCTGAAAAGTTTTGTTTATAGCTTCCGTGTTTCCTCAGAAAGCGTTCTTTACGAGTGGCAGTCGATGAATTTCCTGCTAATACCTTCACAATAAACGCCGGTGTTCCCCAAGGCGCCATACTGTCTCCTACTATCTGTCGCTTTTACGTTAAGGATCTTCTGGAAAGGACCAGGCATCCAATCTACAGCTTTGCAGATGATAGTATACTTATTTCTGCATTCATTTTGCATGCTCCACATCCACAAATTAACACTGATTTACAAACAGAAATTTTACTGCATCTTTAACGTTTCCTCTGCATTTTCCCACAATTTTCTGGCAAAGTTTAGTTGATGATGAAGAATAATATTCCCCCCAACCCATGCTAAACTTCAAGTGATAGCAACCACACTTGTTTTTGACAATGGGAAGTAGTCTAGGCTAACTACTTGTATTAAGAATCACAGATTTTTCCAAGGTCTGCATCCAATTTCAGACAATCATTTTTTTTTACTTTCTTTATGCCAAAAAGCAACAAGGATTCTATTTCACCTTTTGAATCAATACATATATAGCCCACTCGCCAGGAGTGTTAACACGCTGCATTTTGGCACACAGGTAGTTTTTTCGACGTAGAGTACGATATAAAAAAAGTTTGCTCAATGTTGATGTACGCTAAACCCACAAAAATCCAAAATGAAATCAATAATTCGGTTTCTTGGTAATATCTCGAAAAATAAAAAAGATATCGAAAAATTAATAGCACCACGAGAAAGAGAGGGAAATTTTACGAAAAATTAGTATATAGATAGATACATTTTTTCCAGATTTTTTTTATGAGCGTGAGAATTTATTAAAAATTCGGATAGGTGATTCAAAAAGTGTAACGCGCCAAACAGGTTAATTTGAATCTCTACGCGCACCGCCCGAAGGTTCATCGATATTACTTGTTTTTAGAGTGTATTTAAAGGTAGAAAATGAAAGATAAAAGTCTAAGCTTTAAGTATAAAGTATTTATATTTCATTTAAACATCCAGGTATAAAGAAAATAGTTAAAATTCCGAATTACTCGAAGAAATTAAATGAATTACGTACTCTCTGGCCGTCATATTGGATCCGCCATTTTAAATTTTTCAAATTTGTCATCGAATATTTAATCAGCACCCCTGATTTTAAAATATTTAACCGTATACAGAAACGTTAATTTAATCATAAATGAGGTTGGAAGCACGATTCCCACTACAAATGGAGGGGTTAAACCAGCCATTTTATTTTAAATATTTTTTCAAATTTACGGTAAAGCTAAAAAATAATCTATATACTATTTTTAGTTTTTCGATTTCTATTTTATTTATAGAGATAGTTGGAAAAAACCGATTTTTTTTCTTTTTATTTTCGATTTTATAGGCTTAGCATACACTTTAGAACAGTAAACTTTTTTTTATCGTATTCTACGTCCAAAAAACTACCTGTATGCTAAAACGCAGCCTGTTGACATTTAATGAGAGCTTTTCATCAAAATTTACCTCTGACGACTGGACTAATAGTGAAATCCTAGTTCTTATGTCCCTCAAGTTGGTACTTATACTGCTGCAGATCGCCCGTTACCGCCTGGCCTACATCTACGGATGATATCTGATAAATTATAACTAGAGACCGGATTATATGCATTTGCATATTTTCATATGTATTTGCATATTTAGACCATTCTCACCGATTATTGCATATTTTACCCAAAATCTAGTAATGATGCATATTTTCCCTATATTTACAATATTTCTCGGTATTACTAGGCAATTGAATTGCTCAGGGTATTGTTAATGTCGCCGTCTGGAACCGATCTTATCGCCGGGACATTACCTGCAATAGTCTAAACATCGATTAGGTTATAGTGCCAAGGGAATACCCAAAATTACGACGGTATTTTATTCCTTTGTTTCTTGGTCGGGATATTAAGTGATAAGTAGTTAGTTTCTAAGAATATTTGTTTGATCGTGGATCAAATAAACAATTTTCTCGAAGACGAATTTTTTATTTTAAAACAAGATATCAGTTTTAACATTATTGTTGACGCGCTTGCATCAGTGTAGTCTTTTTGCAATTTTTAACGTGGTGTGTTAAAGTTTAACGTGTACCATGCCACCCGCAAAAAAAAGTGTCTCTTCGTGGGTAGCTGATTATTCTGGAACATTTACATACGACGGAAATGTTTTATATTGTCGAGTTTGCGAGAAAAATGTTTCGTGCACAAAAAAATTTCAAATTGACCAGCATGTCAAGACAAGTCTTCATATCGCAGGATTGCAAACAAAAGGCCCACGACAACAACTTATAACAGCAGCAAGTAGCAGTGATTCCACTTCTATGGGCAAACAAAAGAATCACTTTAGCATGGATTTATGTGAAGCATTGCTTGCAAGTAAAATTCCTCTCCACACACACCTATATTCAAAGATTTTCTGCGGAAATATTGCTTGAATCACAAAATACCAGACGAATCAACACTGCATAAAAATTACATACCAACAATTTACCAACATGTTCTGGAAGAAATACATAACGAACTTAAGGATGACATTATTTGGATTTCAACTAATGAAACTACCAACAGTTGTGGTCGCTATATTGCGAATTTAATTGTGGGTGCATTAAGATTAGAGCCTTCTTCTTCCTATTTGGTGGCCTGCAAAGAACTTGACAAGACAAATCATTCTACGATCGCCAGATTTGTAAATGAGGGTATTAAAAAAATATTTCCTGAATCTTCTGCAGATGAAAGAATGTTTATATTTCTCTCAGATGCTGCTCCCTATATGATCAAGGCAGCTAAAGTCCTCCAAGTATTTTATCCAAATTTAATTCATGTGACGTGCTTTGCTCACGGAGTCCATCGACTCGCTGAAGAAGTACGATCCACGTTTGGAAATGTAAATAAACTGATTTCATCAGCAAAAAAAGTGTTTCTTAAGGCATCTGCTCGCAATAACGCCTATAAAGAAAAACTGCCAAATGTGCCTTTACCTCCCGAAACCAGTGGTAACTCGATGGGGAACATGGATTGAAGCTGTACTATTTTACAATGAACATTTCGAGGCCATCAAAGATGTAGTAAATGACTTCGATAGTGCAGAGGCTATGGTAGTTCGTCTATCCAAGGAAGCATTTAACGATTCTGATATTAAAAAAAAAACATAGCTTTGATTAGCACTTACTTTTCCCACATACCTGCGGGTATTAAAAAGCTTGAAACTCGAGGTTTGACGTTTACCGAATCAATTCAGTTAATGAATAAAATCCGTCAAATAAACTCTACATTGCCAGATGTATTCCCGCGTAGAGTTAAAGAAAAGTTTGAAAACATTTTGTGCAATAACCTAGGCTTTGAACCTTTGTGTCAAATTGATAGTTTTATTAATGAGACGGGTGAACTTTTGCTAGAAACAATAAGTGCTAACCTAGCACCTAAATTCAAATACTGCCCAGTTACCTCAGTGGATGTGGAACGGTCTTTTTCCACTTATACAAATGTTAAATAATTTTAAAAAATGTTAAATAATTGTTAATTAAATTTAAACATCGTCGATAACTTGTTAATTTTATGCTGATTTTGAAATAAAAAAAAAACTAAAAATTACTACTTTTATTATTACTTAATATTGCATATTTTGACCCTTTTCATGCATATTTCAAGCATTTTTCATGCATATTTCAAGATTTTTATGTTGCATATAATCCGGTCTCTAATTATAACGCATCTGAAATTGCCACTTGATTAATAATCGCGCCCGGGAGAAATCCATTATTAAAAATTAACTAAGTTATTTAATTTTTAAATGGTAAAATCCTTCGGCAATTAGAGAATAAAATAAAACAATTCTTTTTTTTTCACTGGCATTCCGGCACTTTGCGCTCTGATTGACACGGGGTGAAATTTAAACCGCATGCTGTTATAGCACGTGATAATAATTAACAAGAAAAATAATATGAAATTGTAATAAGATGGATTTATATCGCATTTCTTTGCGGATAATAGTTTATAATAGGTATTATATAGAGTAATTTAAAATCTTTATTTAATATCATAAATAAATTAATGAGAAAGAGAAACCTTAATAATGATTAGATTCAGAGGTGTCAAACTCAATTTTGCAGAGGGCCATATATTAAATTTAGAATGTGTAGGCGGGCCAGATTCAAATAAAAAAAATGTACTGAATTATTATAACGTTTTATTTATTTAATTATATAGTATATAATATACGGTTGTTAAAAATTATGATTCTTCATTGCGATCGCGGGCCTTATTGATACGTTCCGGGGGCCGGATGCGGCCCGCGGGCCGTATCTTTGACATCACTGGATTAGATTGAGCTCTCCATTTTTAGCGATACTGCGTTTAACATTTCCTTTTCTCATCTCAATTTTTGAGCTCTCAAACAGTAGGGAACGAATTCATTCACACTTTTTTTAGTGTTCGGTACTTATACCAGGTGTACAAGTACGAAATGCGGATTTTTTTTCTAAAAAAAACATGTTAAATTCGGAAGAATGATAAAAAGTACTTTATTCAAAGTATGCTCCATCGCTTGTTATATATTTTTCCCATCTTTCGGGCAATTTGTGAATACCACGCCAGTAAAAAATCTTCCCCTTTTGCTGCGAACCATTCATCGAGCCATTTTTTCACATCTTTGTACGAAACAAAGCGCTGCTCAGCAAGTGCGTGACCCATCGATGCAAACAAGTGATAATCGGAAGGAGCCAAGTCTGGTGAGTAAGACGCATGGGGTAGAAACTTCCCAGCTGAGTACTTCCAACGTGTCACGAACTGGTTTTGCCGTATGTGATGGAGCATTGTCATGAAGAAAAATGACTTTGTGTTGCCTCTTTCGGTATTCTGGCCTTTTTTCAAGCAGCGAACGGTTTAAATCGGTCAATTGTTGTTGATAACGTTTAATATTAACCGTTTCCCCAGGTTTTAACAGCTCATAATAGACCACGCCCCTCTGGTCCCATCAAACACAGAGCATCGTCTTTCTGCCAAAGCGATTCGTTCTTGCGGTCAATGTGTATGGTGCGCCTGGGTCTGCCCATGATTTTTTGCGCTTGGGATTCTCAAAATAAATCCACTTTTCATCCTTCTGTAACTAGACGATGCAAAAACGACTTCCTTGTGTACCGAGCGAGCAAAATATCACACGTGTTTTTGCGCTTTTCCATTTGCCTTTCGTTCAACTCATGTGGTACCCTTCTACCGTTCTTCTGAATCGTTCCCATCTCTCGTAGCCGATTGGAAACAGCTTGTTGACTAACGCCCAATTGCTCATCCAGTTGTTTTTGTGTTTGCGAATCATCTTCGTCCAACAAAGCTTGCAATTCCACATCTTCGTATTTTTTGGTAGTTTTCCACGTTCCTTGTCTGCAACATCGAAGTCACCACTTTTGAAACGCCGAAACCATATCTTGCGATGGAGCATGTACACCATAAGGTTCTCGAAGTAATCGGTATGATTCAACAGCAGTTTTCTTCAAATGAAAACGAAAAATTAATGCTGTCCACGAATGCTCTTTGTTCGGTATAAATTTCGACATATTGAACACAACAACACAGTGTCAGTTCTTCGGATATCCCGTGTTAGCTTAAAGTCCCGTGATGGATCGATATTTTGCGAGTTATTTTTTAATATTTATTTTATACATTTACTCTCTAAAAATGCCAGAAAGGTTTACCATTGAGCCTAAAAAAAATCTATTTTTGTCACGGCAACTGGTGTATTTAAAGGGGTTATTTAAATACCGTATGTATTTCTGCATTGTTTACTTATATGAGGCAATTTGTTTTAGTTTATACGGTTAATAAATTTCAAAAATATATAATATATTTACATAAACCTACAATTACCCACTCCCAATTATACCAATAAATCTTCAATCAATCGGTAGGAAGATTAATCCAAACCTGGCGACTTTACTTACAACAAATTATTTCCTTGGTACAGAAGCGTAACTGATTTCTCTCATAAATTACATTAATGCAATGATTTTTTGTTAATTATAAGCTGTGACAGATATATTCTCCCCGCCTTATGAATGTAAAAAATACTTACCTCAGAAACGGAACATTCTTTTATTGGAGGGTCTCTTTCCGCTCATCGATTTTTAAATTGAATGTGTCAGTGTCAAATCTTTATAGCAGAAACTGCATAGGTGCACCATCTGTTGTCTGAAATCCGCATTTCATTCTTGTACACCTGATAAGATCACATCGGTGTCTGTCCGTCTGTGAAACCCGATTTTCTCTGAAACCATTTGAAGTTGAAATTTGGCATTAATATAGGAATTGATGGTTCTATTAGACCCGTGTAGTTTTAAAAGTTAATTTTTAACTTAAACGATTAGGTTTGGGTGGTGAAATCGGTTTAAAAAATTGCCAAAAATCGCTATCTCCCCTTATCTCGAAAAATACTGATCAAAAAATTTTGAAAAACTTCGAGAATATTCTTTACAGGGTGTAGATTGAATGAAAATTATCACGCGTTAATCACACGTTGTGGCCGTCCATGGCTCCGTAGCGTACTATCTTGTTTACGGTGCAGAAGGGCGACGGTTTAGGTATATTTGGCCTGTCCACGTATATAGGTAGTAGTTGTTCCAGAAAATGCAATAATGTCCGTGGCAGCACTACCGCGTTGTCTAAAGGAGGCTGTGAAATACAAGAAATGTATGTTTCGGCACTTGGACAACGTTGACGGGTATTACGACATCCTCGCCGATATCCTTGGGTTATGAAAAAGGATAAAATGTTTTAGAAAGGCTATTTTGTCATAATTGTTTGACACGAGACAACCTTCATTTGAATTGCGACATTTCCATTGAGGCCTTCTGTAATTCTGATCTCTTAGGACATCCCCTGTGACAAGAGATAAAGATTAATTTGGAATCCGTACTCATCATTATCTATCTCCTCCATTGGATAGATTAAGTTTTCAGTGATGTGGAGGCGTAGCTATGAAGGGAAAATAAAAGACATATGCTCCCTTCACCCCTATTTAATTAATTCCCCCGTCCCCCACGCTACTTTTAGAGCGCGACTACTCATCTGTCTATTTTACCTCACTTGCATGAAGCATGTATATTTTCAAGAGCTTTTTTACAAAGTTTTAAGAGTTTTTTTCTAAATATGTCAAGGTTTAGGTAATAGAAATCTTTTCCGGATTTTAGAAACGTACTCTCCGGCAGCAGGAGGATTTATCTTTCCCATCGTAATTTCCTTTTTCCGTGGTCGCCGTACGACGTTTAATTTCTGCTTGATGTAGCTTGGTCCGATCTAAAAAACACCGACTGTTCTGAAACTCTCTACGTAATGCTGAACATATTATATCGATATTTTTAAAATATCAATTTTAATTGTTTTTCGACATTTTTTGGACGTCGATTTTTTTCCTGAAAATCCAGATTAAATCTTTGCCATTAATGTAAGTATAAAGGTATTTTCTGGTACCTCATGCAATATATATATATATATATATATATATATATATATATATATATATATATATATATATATATATATGAGGCTGGTTTGAAAAGTCCGTGCAAAGTCCGAGAGATGGCACCACCGGCGCGTATCGAGGTCATGTTTAGTTAGTAGCATCTCTTGAATGAACGCACACCAAGTTTAAGCCATATTGGTCTATTTCTTTGTGTTTGGCATTCGTGTGAATCAAGGAAGTCGAGTGATTTTCAAGAAATGGACGAAAAAGAATTTCGTGTGGTGATTAAACATTACTTTATGAAAGGCAAAACGCTTCAGGAGACTAAAGAGAAGCTTGATAAACATTATGGTGACTCTGCACCTTCGATTAGAACAGTTTATAAGTGGTTTCAAAATTTTCGGACTGGCCATATGGGCACAAGTGACGCTGAACGTTCTGGACGGCCTGTGGAGGTTACGACTCCAGAAATCATTGATCAAATCCATGATATGGTGATGGATGACAGAAGAGTTAAGGTGCGTGCGATTGCTAGTGCTGTGGGCATCTCGACTGAACGGGTACATAATATTTTGCATGAACATTTGGACATGAGAAAGCTATCCGCAAGATGGGTGCCGCGATTGCTCACGCTTGACCAAAAACGGAATCGTGTGAAGTGTTGCAAGGATGGTTTGCAGCTGTTCCAGAAGAATCCGGAGGACTTTAAGCGTCGTTTCGTCACTGTGGATGAAACATGGATACATTACTATACTCCTGAGACCAAACAACAATCTAAACAATGGGTTACCAAGGGGGAATCTGCACAAAAAACGGCGAAGACCGTTCCTTCGGCCGGAAAGGTTATGGCGACTGTCTTTTGGGATTCGCAAGGGATAATCCTCATCGACTATCTGGAAAAGGGTAAAACTATTACAGGTGAATATTATTCATCGTTATTGGACCGTTTGAAATTTCCACGAACTGCTTAATGGGCCTAGATATTTAAATTTTTTACAAAACAAATTACCCCAGCTTCTTGATAATTCTGAAAAATAACATATGTGGATTCAACAAGACGGAGCTCCTGCTCATTACCACCGGGAAATTTAGGAATTTTTAAACCATCGTTACCCACAAAAATGGATCGGTAGGGATGGATCATTCATCATGTGCCTTAACACCTTTAGACTTCTTTTTGTGGGGCTATATTAAAGATCGTGTTTATGTGAATCCCCCTATAACACCAGTAGATATGGAAAATAGGATACGCTAAGGAAAGTGAAGGAAAATATAGTAAAACATGTGTATTCAAGTAAATGGGCATATTTTTGAACATTTATTACGCCATAATAATTAATCCATAGATAAGTTAAACTATATTAAAATTATTATTAACTATTTGTTTATGTTTTCACAATAGCGTAAGTGTATTAAAAACAGGGGTAAAAATTGAAAAATTCAAAATAAATCGAAAACTATTAGAAATAGGTATATGACATGCTTAATAAAAGTTGAAGAGTTTTGTAAAATCTATCAGAAAAAACAATAATATACAGGGTGTGCCATTTAAAAAATTTGAGATTTTTCAATTTAAATTTTTTTTTTTTTTTTTTTTATCGGTCTAGCACACGTGCTGCAGGGAAGTCCCTAAAGCGCTCCAGGAGCGGCACGAGTAGTCGAAATGCATAAATTTATTTTGAACACCCTGTAGCATCTAACTCAAATTTCTTTACATATATCTTTTTTTTATCTCGCTCGCTCATACCAATTATGAGTATTCCACCTTCAGAAATAATGGCGCTACTGGCGATTTTTTACAAAACTGAAAACTAGTATTTTTTTTTTTTTTAAATTGAAATATTAGAAAAACCGTTAGGTTTAGGTATATAACATTATTAATAAAAAAGTTATAAAATTTTACGCAGAATTTAAAAATAAATTAGAAAATAAGCTGTTCAATTTAAAAATACATATATTATATCAGCCAAACTTTTCTGAACTACCCTGTATACCCAAAAATAATTTTAAATTGTACACCTTAACATTATATTTAACATTTTTTCGTCATTCCCGAAACAAATGAGATAATGAACTTTACTTTATCGTTGACTCACCCTGTACGTACAATAAAAATTGTAAAAAACGCATGCTTTTGATCCAAGAAAAGGAATGGATTCTCATCTTTTACGTGTAAAATATCTGGAACTTTTACAATTAATTAGGGCAATTCGGCGTGGTAAACCACCTTTATATTGAAGCAGTGAATGCATGTTGCTACAATTATATTATTTCTCAAAATTTCAAGCAAAACTACTTTTAACAGTTACTCGTAAGAATTGCCTTAAATCTATTATGTAAGTACCTTCTTGGAAAGTATCACCCTTTTCAAAAATTTTTTATATTGGAAACCTCATACCATTAATATGATTGGCCCACCGAGCACAACTTGCAGCTAGTTAGACCAACATAAATCGTTTTTTACGCACAGCCGTCGCTCCTGTAGCATGCTAGGCATTGCAGTACATATGTACTCATAAAAATATATGTCAAAATATTTTTGGTTCTAACACCATCAATTTCATTTTTAGCACTTAATAAATTAATTAAAGCTAACAGGAAATAAAAGTGACGTTTGACCTCCCCTGAAACATACTTGCGTCGACAAAGTAATTTTTCGATTCCATTACACAACCCTAAGTTGAAAATAACAAACCTGTCTGCCCCATCTACTTTTAAAAGTTTCAGCCGTTCGTGATTCGATTTAAAGGCACGTTGAAAGTTCTAGTTTTTTATTCTTGGTCCTTTGCTGACATTAAATTTGAAAAGTTTGTAAAGATAAGGTTAGTTTTTGCGATATTTTATATTTTTTGTAGATATTACGGGCTGTATCTCACCCTTATTATATTCAGAGCAAGCATATATAATTTTTTTTAAGTTTAGAACAATATTAGTTTTAGACATGTCTAGACTTTGATAATTTAACAATAATTTTTTACCCTCTTAAAAAATAACTTCTTAACTCCCTTAAGGCACTGTTTGTATGAAATTATTTATTCATACTCATTGCACACGACCCTTAAAGTACCTTCTTACATAGCCAATTCCTTCTGAAGGATGATCTCTAACCACATATACCTTATATAAAAAATAACCGGTCAAGTGCAAGTTGAACTTGCGCAATTAGTGTTCCGTATGTTGATTGCTTTTAAAATAAAAAATTTTGTTACACATGTATAAAATGATCAGTGACTTCACAAAACACACCTCAAATGAGTTTTCAACAAAGTTTGTTTCCAATCTTTACTGAAAATTGATGACCTTGAAATTTTTGTTTTTTTTTAAATACCAGAAAAATTATTAAAGGTAATGCACTCGTTCATTACCTTCGTTCAATCTACACCCCGTGAAGAATATTCCGGAATTTTTTCAAAATTTTTTCGAGATAAGGCGCCGGACAGCGATTTTTCGCGATTATTTTAAAAATAATACAAAGGAAAGTGCGCGCAAGTATTACATTATATATACATTTTTTACTCGTGTTTTCACAAGCTTTCATTTGACACCACACTCGATGACCTAGTAAAAAATTTTTTTTTCACTTCCGATTTCACCCCCAAAACTAACCCCTTAAGTCAAAATTTAACTCTTAAAACTACATGGCTCTGATGAGGCCATCAATTCCTATATTATTATCAAATTTCAACTTTCTATGTCAGATAGTTTCGGAGAAAATCGGGTGTGACAGACAGACACCGAAGTGATCTTATAAATGTTTCGTACGGAACACTAATAACACTATGTTTTAATTTCCAATATATTTAAAGTCACTTGACAATTGTTTCACCATACAATAGCTTTTTCAGAAGTAAATAAGAAAGAAAATTATTTGGTAGTAATCCTGGTTATATAGTGCTTAAAACTATCCTTAATTACCTAAGATTATGCTAATCATTTTATTATATTATTTACAGACAGAATTATCTTAAGAATGCAAATCTGTGGTACTATTTTAGAGAACTAATAAAGATTAAATAAGGGAGAATGGTTTAAGTCTACCTGTTCGTTTAATAATTGATTGGAGTTTTTCCGTTTGTTAATTTCAAGACATTCAAGCAAATTTAATTTTTTAGATTTATTTTCTACATGTAGGATTTTTAACGTATCATCAAAATTATGGGATTTGTTTATTATATGGGTTGCGTAATGTGAATTGTTCTTATTTTTTAAACAACTATGTTTATGTTCTTTAATGCGAGTGTCAAAAGATCTACCAGTTTGTCCTACGTAGGTTTTAGTACAAGATCCACAATTTAATAAATAAACTCTTGATTTTAAGGATTTCCTAAATTTGGTTTTGTTATTCAAAATTATACTCCCTAAGGCATTACTGGTTTTGAGTGCTATTTTATTGTTATTTTTTATTAAATATTTGGAAATTGCTCTAGTTATTTTCCCTGTGTATGTGAGTGTACTAAATTTTCCTTTTTTGTCATTAATTGTGGGATAAATTAGAGAGATTGCTTGTTTAAAGGATTTTTTATTCAAGATATTATCTATAACGTTGGAGTCATATCCATTGTTAATTGCTATTTGTTTGATTTTGTTGAATTCTTTGTTAAAATTAGTTTTAGTCATAGGGATATGTGTCAATCTATGTATGAAAGAGTTAAAAGCTGCCATTTTGTGAGTATAAGGGTGGGATGAACTATTGTGTATGACTGTGTCAGTACGTGAAGGTTTGTGAAAAATCGAGAAATCGTGTTTATTGTTCACTTTTGATATAGATATGTCTAAGAAATTTTTAGAGTTATTGGTTTCTAATTCTAAGATGAATTATCTATACCAGTAAACAATATTTTTGCTTACCGCGTTTTGATGAATTTTTAGTTCTAAATGATCCATGAAAATTTCCGCTAGTAACGGGCTTAAAGGATTACCCATTATTAGACCTTCTTTAGATGTATAAAAGTTATCGTTGAATTCAAACTCGTTTTGATCCAAGCACGTCGTAAGTAAATCTAAAATATCCCGTTTAATAATTTCGTTTACTTTATTTTTGATTAAGAGCTTATCTACTAATTCTATGACTTCATATGGTGGGATACTAGGAAATAAGTTTTGTACATCAAAAAAGTGACTTTAAATATATTGTAAAATAAAACATAGTGTTGTTTTTATATAATTTTATTATGAATTTCCAACACAATCAAAGAAAAAAAAAACACGTATACCTTCTTTGTTCTGAACCTAATAATGATTTTACTGTCTCAGTGTGGGGTCACTCGGTTAAAAGTACTTGCATGTTTTAATCCTGTCCCGTTTGAAATAATGAGCTGCTTTCTTGAAGAACTACACGTCCTGGATATCCAGATTTTAGTCATTTCTAACTAGAAAAAGTTGACAATCATTCGCAGGGTCTTATTCTGTATGATTCTATTACATGGGGTGAAGTCTTGAGACTTTCAGAGAGATGGCAGCACAAACAAAAAAAACAATATGATTTTCAGTTAGTGTCAACTCTCAGAAGAATCGTGTAAAATTTTCGTAACCTTTTGTCTAATAAATTGGGAGTAACAGCTGTGTGTATGACGGTACTTTTGATTTTTGCAAAACAGTGAAATAAAAATAATTTCATGTGCTTTTTGATGGGAAAAAATACAACCAGAACAAAAGAATGGCTTGAGACGTGTTATGGCAGATCTGCTCCGACGAAATCAACTATACGTCCAAGGTTTAGTGAACTTAAATGCGGTCGTACATGCACTACGTTCCGGAAGTCCAAATGAGGCAGTCACTCCAAAAGACACAATAAAAAAAAAAAAAACAACATACTGTTCTGAATGACCGCAAAGTAAAGTGAGTAAGTGAGAGAGATAGCTGACACCGTGAACATTTTGCATGAATATTTGCATATGAAAAGGCCGTGTGCCCTATGGGTGTCGCACTCTCACGACTGATCAAAAACAGCAGAAGATTCAGAGCGCTGTTTGACACTGTTTAGGCGTAATCCAAAGGGATTTTTGGGTCCATTCGTAACAATTTACAAAACATGGATCCACCACCACCCGCCCGGACTGTTTAAACGGTGAAATCAAGAAAAAAGCCGTATTTAGCGAAAAGAGAACTGATGTTTCACCAAGATAATGCACCAGCTTACAAGTCTATCAAATCGTTGATGAAATTGGACCAATTGGGCTATGAATTGCTTCCTCATCTGCCGTATTCACCATATCTGGCCCCCGGCAATTATTGACTCTTTCCAAATTTGAAATGGTGGCTCAGGGAAAGAGATATTTCTCAAATGAAGAAGACGAATGGAAAACTGGGGCTTATTTTAAAGAGCTAGACAAATATTGGAAGATCGCTGGAAAACGTGTATCACTCTTGAAGGAAACTATATTGAAAAGTAAAATCGATATTTCCCAAAAACATTGTTTTTTCTTAAAAAGTCTCAGGATTTTTCACCCCGTGTAATATTACGTTTTTTTTTTCTTCTTCTTCTTCTTTCAACTTACAGCTAGGCACTATTGCCTGTTTTCTTTGTTCCCTGATCTATATATCGTCGCTCCATCTTTTTCTTGGACGTCCCATTGATTTTCTTCCATTCGATGACTTGCCTCTTGCTATCCGTACCATCCTGTTGTTTGCCATTCTTCCTATCTGTTGATCCCATTCCACTTTTCTTCCTCTTATCCACTGATTGTTATTTTTTATATTACATGTCTTATGTCTTCATTCCGTTCTCTATTCCTCAATGTTTTGTTTGTGCATCTCCTAAGTGTTCTCATTTTAGTTGATTCCAGCATCCTCTGTATTATACTTGTATTTGGTTTTGTTTCAGATGTGTAAATCATTACTAGTCGTATTACGCTCATGTATATTCTTGTTTTGGTCTCAACGGAGAGGAATTTATTTCTAAATATGGTATCATTGAGGCATCCCGCTATCCTATTAGCCTTGTTGACTTGATGTTTTACTTCTTCCTCGATTTTTCCAATAGTAGATATTTTGATGCCCAGGTAATCAACCCTCCATCACCTATTCTACTGATTTATCTTCAACCACTAGCTTGCACCTGATCGGCTCTTTTGCTATTACTATTGTCTTGGTTTTTGTCAATTGAAATTGGCATATTTTATTATTTTACTGCTATGTAGAATTCCTATAGCAGCCCTTGCAAGTCGTCATCGGTCTCAGCCAATATTATCTTGTCATCTGCATAAGATATAATTTTAAGTTCTCTGTTACCCATTTTATATCCCTTCTTTCTTTTACCAGTCTTTATAATTTTATCCATGAGAATATTAAATAGAAGAGGACTTAAAAAAGAGTTCCCCTGCTTGACTCCAAATTCATAGCTAATTGGTTCTGTCATTCCTTCTGCTAATCTTGCGATTACTTTATTGTCTTTATATATATTCTCGATAGTTTTGAGTAGGTCTAGGTTTTTTAAGTTTAGAAAGTCTAAAGATGAATGTCTGTATTATTTTATTATTTTACTATGACTCATTGTATTTAGCAATTGTATTTTTAAGATGTTAATAATTTTATTTATCAGTAATTTAACAATAATGAGTAACAGTACAATGGCGTACTAACTGGAAAAACAAATATTTCACATTCCTATCCGACAATAATCAACGTTTCCTGTCGTTAAGCAATAATAAAAAAATTCCATATTTAATAACCATATTAAACAACATTAAATTAGCTACGGTACATTCACATATATGTATATGTATGTGGAAACAATACTTGATTCAAAATGTATTTATTTGGTTTATAAAGGAAATTGTGCATAAAAATCCAGATTCATTAACTTGGGGAAATACTCGGTGATGGAAATGTTTTTAAATAATGTATATTTTATGTCATAATCCTATTTTGTTTAATAATGATTTTAAAATATCAGGTCAGTCAGTAAATTTTGAAAGCGACACCTATGGAGCATTACTTGAACCAAATATTGAACACCATTTCGAAGCTTTATCTGTCATATGAACATACCCTAAATTTCAAGTCGATCTGTCAAGTCATTCATTATTGATCAGCTGGTTAAAGTATACGTGTTTGAGTATTTTTTTAAAAAATGGAGGAAATCGAATATCGTGCATTGATAAAATTCTTTGTTTTGGAAGGTTTATCGGCAACAGAAATCCATGAAAAGTTAGTAAAAGTGTTAAAGTGGTCTGCTTCTTCGTTTCCAACTGTTCATAGATGGACCCTACAGTTTAAACGTGGTCGTACAAGCGTCAATAATGACCCATGTTCAGTACGTCCAAAACTGCAACAACTGAAAAAACTGTGTGGAAGATATGGTAATGGAAGACCGTCGATTAACCGTGGATGATTTAGCTGAGGCTATAGGCAATTCACATGAATCAGTACATAAGATCTTAACTAATGTTTTGGGTATGAGAAAGCTATTCACAAGATGGGTGCTGCATTTGCTAACATCGGAACAAAAACGCACTCGAAAAAAAATTTCTAAACAACATTCACAAAGAGTAAACCTGATTTTGTGCGTCGATTTGTAACTATGGATGAGACTTGGGTTTACCAGTATGATCCTGAACTGAGACGACAAACCACACAGTGGATTGAGCCTGGTTGTTCAACTCCAAAAGCAACCAAGGTGATCAAAGTCGCCCAAAAAAATTAAATTATGGTATCAGTTTTCCAGGATGCAAAAGAAATTTTGTTAATTGATTACCTTTAAACCGGTGAAACAATCTCAGGAGAATATTTTTGCAACATTTTGGACCAGCTGGATGAGGAAATTCCTGAGAAAAGGCCCGGTTTGCAGAAGAAAAAAAGCGTCTTTCATCATGAAAATATGTACCTGCTCACAGAGGTGCTTTTTTTTTTTTTTTTTTTTTTTTTTTTTTTTTTTTTTTTTTTTTTATGGGTCTAGCACACGTGCTACAGGGAAGTCCCTAAAGCGCTACAGAAGCGACACGTGTGCGGAGAAAACGATTCACGTTGTTCTTGAATCGCTGTAGATTGTACTCGATGGGAAACACAGTCCTGGGTAAACCATTCCAAAGGTATGATGTTCTCCATATAAAAGACTGCTTGAAAAGCGTTGTACGAGGAGTAACAAGCTGAACCTCATACGGATGTGAAGCATCAGCGCGACGTGTACTTCTAATATGCACCGCTCTGGGAGGAATCAAACGGGCCACATCTTTCGAACACTCGCCAACCGTTCTTCGATGTTCCAGCGAATCAAGGCCGTCGGTCAATCCGGGTGTCCAATCAGACGAACAGCTCTTCTCTGGATAGAATCCAACAAATGCAGTGTATGTTTGGGAGCGGAGCTCCAAACATGGGAGCAGTATTCCATAGTTGGTCGAATTTGAGCTTTGTAAAGAATTAACAGTTGTTGTGGAGTGTAAAGCTTTCTGGTTCGAAACAATATTCCCAACTTTTGAGAAGCTCTTCTTGCTATGCCTGCAACATGTTCATGCCAGGACATATTTGCTCCCAAATTAACGCCTAACAGATTGAGTGACGATGTTAGAGGGATGGAGTGCCCCGACATAACTATGTCGGGTTCTGCAACGTTAACTTTTTTAGAAAAAACTGCCGCCTGGGTTTTTGTAGCGTTAAATTCCACTTGGTTACCGTCACCCCAAGATAGAATTTCTTCCAGGTCTTTGTTAAGTTGAATGACTTCCTGCTGTCTGCGGATATTCGTCTGAGTAGTCGATGTCCGAGCGTTCAAAGTGAATGAAGAGATAAGTGTCCTGTCATCTGCAAAGCTGTAGATTGGATTCTCGGTCTTTTCCAGCAGATCGTTAATATAAATGAGGAAGAGAGTAGGAGACAGTATGGAACCTTGGGGCACACCGGCGTTGATAGTGAAGGTGTTAGAAAGAAATCCGTCAACTGCCACTCGCAAAGAACGCTCTCTGAGGAAACATGATAGCCACAAACAGAACTTTTCAGACATACCATAAGAACGTAGCTTAGCCAACAGCCCATCGTGCGAAACACGGTCAAATGCCTTGGATATGTCAAGAGCAACCACTCGAGATTCTCCAAAGTGTTCAATTGCGTTGTTCCAAACATGTGTTACATAAGTCAGAAGCTTTGGCAAGACTAGTCGGTTAAAGTACGAATTGTTGGAACATCCACTCTATTCGTCAGACCTGGCTCCGTCTGACTTCCATCTGTTCCCAATCTCAAAAGATTTCTACAAAGGAAGAGTTTTTCAACAAATGATGAGGTGATAACATCCGTTGATGGGTATTTTGAAGATCTTCTGGAAAAATATGAGTTAAATGAATTAGAAAATCGCTGGAGAAAATGCATTAAGCTTAGGGGAGATTACACTGAAAAATAAAGGTATTTCGACTCATTAATTCATCTTGTTTCATTTCCGCTTTCAAAACTTATTGACTGACCTTACAGTTATATTTGCTCAAAATTAAGCTAAATCTTTAACTAAATATTGTATAGAGCAAAGGGCAAATATGGATCGGCGAATACCTTTTAATATATAGCGGAGTCGAAAAGAATAACAGAGCAAAATAGGGTATAGCACTAATGATTCACAAAAAGCTAACTCAGAACATTCAAGAATGTAAATACATATCAGAAAGAATAATAGCAACAAAACTTAAATCAGAAAATCAAAAAATTAACATTATTAGAATATTGTACCATGTTAAAATTGTTTTTCCCACGCTTGGGCGCAATTTTCTTGCAACCTCTTTTTAATTTCTGATAATGAATTGAGTGAATCCTGATTTTAAAAGAACTAAAGAAATTAAACACACACTAGCTCAGTTTTCCTTGGTAGAGAAATATGGGTAAGAGATAATTGTTTTACGTCTTTTTGGAATTATTTTCTATTTTTTTTTTTTAAAAAAAACTTCAGTCGTACAAATTTTTGGGCACCATTCATTTTAAAATAGAAAGGATCTAACTTCAGTTAAAAAAATAAAAAAATACTGAAGTGTTTTACTGATATTACTAAAAAGAATTATACTAGTACAACTTTTCTTATCCTGAAAAGAAAAATAGGTATTCAGTGAGACACTAGCTTTAATCAACAAAAAAAGAGAATTTATTCATGATTTAAAATAAAAGTTCCAACCTTTGCAGTTTTAAGGAATACAAAAAAAATTCTAGCCTAAAAGTAGTTTTTATAACTTAGAGTCCCTAAATCAGAGATTTTACTACTAAATCTTGACTACACCCGAAATCGAAGAGTCGTGATTTTCACTTCGCGATTTTTCAGTTCAAATTGCTGTTGAAACACTTATTTGCGGGGGAATATATTTTTATTGATGTATGTACTGGTAACTTACGGTCTTCCTATGGGCTTCTAGGCCTTCAATGCAACACAAAACCGATTTCACACTTTTGAGAAGAGCCTACTTTAACTACTCCATTTAGGAAACACACAACGCCCACTACGGCTTTATGATAAAAAAAACTCGTGCTTAACTTGGCTCTCGTAGATATTGTCGTAAGCCTCTACTGCGGCTCGGTGGAAATTAGCCTGGCTGCGGCTTGATGGTACTGAGCCTCTCTGCGGCTTGATGGTACTAAGCCTGGCGGCGGCTTGATGTTACTGCCTGGCGGCGGCTTGATGGTACTAACCTAGATTCGTGTCCTCCGGACCCTTAAATAAGCCGTGGGCACTCTCTCAGTAATATGGCGACGCCGGAACCAAAACTCCGGATACAAACATTTGACCAATCCCGGCGCATCGATAGATTCGGTCGAAAACCCGCACAGCACAATATATACCGAGCGGCTAGGAATTTCTGATTAATATACCGCTCGATACAAAAATGAAAAGAAGTACATTATAAAGCGAAAAATCAGTAACATTACATGGTCTTAAAATCTAGGAAAAATTGAATGTTACAATATACAGTCCAGAAAACTACAAACCGAAAAACGAGAGAACAAAATTCTACGAAAAACTACAAGAGACAATTGATGCAGTCCCAAAAAGAGAAGTAATTATCAGAATGGGGGACTTTAACGCACGAGTAGGAAACTTGATAGTACCAGGAGTGAAACAAAGGTTCAATGAAAATGTGACGAACGAAAATGGCGAATTTTTGATAAACTTCTCCGCACAAAGTGAGTTCCGAATAAATAACAGCTCCTTTAAACATAAAGAAGAACATAAATATACATTTCAAGATACGAGAGGAGATAGATCAATCATACATTACATTCTAACAAATAGAGAAATACATTTTTCGGATGGCTGTAGCTTCTACTTGATGGAAATTATTTGAATTTAAATGATCATTCGGTACATCTGCCTGTTGAACGGAAATCTCTTAACCAGAATTCCCGATATAAATTCAGAATACAACCAATAAATTGCAATACGAAAAAATCATTGCCCCCGATTTTCCAGCTGCCTAAAAATACGTAATAATACAAGACACCAAGGCATCAGTAACCAACAGCGTACTGAACAAAGCTGGTGCTCGGCGTTGCAATTTCCGGTTCACGGCATATAAGTACTCGCAACACGAACAACTCAAAAACTCTCAGATTACAGTCAACTATGGACCAGTAAACATAAATAATGCCAAATTAGAATTTAGCGAAATGTCTGTGCCGGGCCCGCGGCTCCGCTCGCGTGGACTTTATTCACTACTATCGTTACTGCTTATTTCTTATGTTACCCAACGTAATAAAATATCTCCCATTATTTCTCCTTATCTCCCAATATTTCTCCTTATTTCCCATTATCTCTACATAATTTCCATTATCTAGGCTTATCTCTGCTCATCTCCCATTATTTCTCCTTATATCCCATTGTTTCTCCTTATCTCCCATTATCTCACCTTATTTCCCATTATCTAGGCTTATCTTGACTTATTTCCCATTATTTCTCCTTATCTCCCATTATCTCACCATAACTCCCATTATCTAGACTTATCCCTGCTTATCTCCCATTATCTCTCCTTCTCTCTCATTATTTATACTTATCTCCCATTATCTCACCTTATCTCCCATTATCGAGGCTTATCTCGACTTATCTCCCATTATTTCTCCTTATCTCCCATTATCTCACTTTATCTTCCATTATCTAGGCTTATATCGAATTATATAGAACATATGTATAAATTTATAAAAACACGTAAATCGGATAAGTGGTTCTCGAGTGATAAGCGCACTAACGGACAGACAGACAGACAGAGAGACGTTGCATTTTATATATATTGTATTCTTTGCTACATGATATTGTTCCATATTTAATGCTTTAGGGATGTATTGCAAGAGAACGCGCTAGCGGCAAACTTTTCTCCGACTTAATTCACTATTATCGTCACTGCTTTTTCTTTATGTCACCTAATAAAATATATCCTATAACCTGGCCAGAGAACATACGTATGGTTAAAAAAAAGTACGTAAATCGGATAAGTAGTTCTCCAGTGATAAGCACACTAACGGACGGACAGACAGACAGACAGACAGACAGACAGACAGACGGACAGAGAGACATTGCATTTTATATATATTATAGATATTTTCTGCTACATAATATTGTTCCATATTTAATGGTTTGGACTGTGTATTGTAAGAGAACGCGCTAGCGGCAAACTTTGTCCGACTTTATTTACTATTATTGTCACTGCTCATTCCTTATGCTACGTATCGTAATAAAATATAGCCTATAACCTGGCCGGAGAGCATATGTATGTTTTAAAAAAAAAAAGTACGAAAATCGGATAAATGGTTCTCCAGTGATAAGCACACTAACTGACAGACAGACAGACAGAATACGTTGCATTTTATATATATTATAGATGTAATAAAATATATACCTATAACCTGGTGAGAGAACATATGTATGAATTTAAAAAATCACGTAAATCGGATAAGTGGTTCTCGAGGGATAAGCGCATTAACGGACAGACAGACAGACAGACAAACATTGCATTTTATATATATTATAGATATAGATTATTATTATTATTATATAACCTGGCCAAAGAATATATGCATGAATTTAAAAAAAGACAGGTAAATCTGATAAGTGGTTCCCGCGTGATAAACGCACTAATGGACAGACAGACAGACAGAGAGACATTGCATTTTATATATATTATAGATTATACATTACAGAAATTCTTTGCTACAGAATATTGTTCCATATTTAATGGTTTTAGGCTGTGTACTGCAAAGGCACGCGCTAGCGGCAAACTTATTTCCGACATCATTCACTATTTTACGTCACTGCTCATTCCTTATGCTACCTATTGTAATAAAGCCTATAACCTGGCCAGAGAAACATATGTATGTTTTAAAAAAAAAGTACGTAAATCGGATAAGTGGTTTTTCAGAGATAGGCGCACTAACGAACAGACAGACAGACAGAGAGACGTTGCATTTTATATATATTATAGAAGACTGTTTTTAGTCAGTTTAGTCAAACGCGTCATCATAACTATAAATAAACTAGTGGACATTGACTAAAACATTTTTTATTATATATTGAGAAATATATTATACACAAATATTAGACATAAGATTCTGCAGATGTTAGGAAGTGATCACAGTCTTGTAGTGGAAAACATCAGAATGACAGTAAAAAGACCTAAAAAAACAAGCCTAATAGTTTACGAAACAAAGACAACGGTAGAAAGCCTAAAAGACGAATCAAAAAAACAATCTCTACCAGGCAAGATTGGAGAACGAAATAAACAGAACATCAAGAATACCGAATAATACACCTTGGTTCTGTGAGGAAGTAAAATTAAAATGCCAAAAAAAAACAAAAGCCTATCTCAAATACAGATCAAGAAAAACCAAATAAACATATGAAGAATATAAGACAGTTCGCAATGAAACAAATGCACTAGTGAGAAAAAAGAAAATGGAACAGTGGGAAAAATTCTCTAAAGAAATGGAACATGACTTTTATGGTATGCAAAAGGAGGTTTGGAGAATGACACGTGGACAGCGAAAGGAAATGAAAGAATTAATAGAAGTAAGATACATCGAAAAGATAAATTATATAAAGCAATTGTATAATACAACAAAAAATTTGGCACCCGAAATACCAGAAATAGTAATCAACGAATATCAGAAATAGATGATAACAGGTGGAAAAAGCTCTCAAAAAATTAAAAAACCGAAAATCAGCTGGTAAGGACGAAATACAAAATGAACTATTAAAGTGCGGAGGAGTGAAACTGACTAAAGAATTGACAAGAGAATACCAGAAGAATGAAGAAGAAACATAATTATACTTTTTAAAAAAGGAGAAAAAAACCGATCCGAAAAAATTATCGAGGAATTAACCTCTTTTGCACAACTTTAAAACTGACGACAAAAGTTGTTACCAATAAAATCACTCCATTTATACAGCTTTCCGAAGAACAACAAGGATTCAGGAGTGGAAGATCCTGTAACGACGCAGTATTTGTAATTAGACAAATTACTGAAAAATCAATTGAGTATAACAGACCAGTGTTCTTATGCTTTATAGATTTGGTAAAAGCATCTGATAGAGTACAGCTGCAAGAAGTAGTGCACATACTTTATGACAAGAATATTCCATTGGATATAATAAAACTACTTGAAAACATTTACAAAAGAAATAAAATAAAAGCGAGAGTAAATTCGGAGTTAATTGAACTCATAGAGGTAACAACTGGTATTAGACAAGGAGACTCACTAAGTCCCCTACTGTTTAACATTATATTAGATGAAATAATTAAACAGGTAAAAATAAAAAAAGGCTATAAAATGGGCAATAAAGAGATACAAATATTTTATTAGCCGACGTTACTGCCCTGGTCGCTCAGAATGAACATGACTTGCAGAGATTATTACATCAGTTTAATACAACAGCAAAGAAATTGAATATGAAGATATTGGCTGAAAAAACCAAATCAGTAGTTATCTCCAAAGAACCAATTAGGTGCAAGATGGAAATCGATAATCAAATTATAGAGCAGGTGATGACAATTAATTATTTAGGAATTAAAGTATCATCTTGCATATATAAATCTGTAGTTCGACCAGTTATGACCTACACAGCAGAGACAAGACCAGAAACACGCAAAACTGAGAGATACTTATAAACAATTGAGATGAAAACATTAAGAAGAATTGCAGGAAGAACCCTTTGGGATAGAGAAAAAAATGACAACAAAAGGCACATATGTGAAGTAGAAGACATTAGCACGTAGATAAGAAACAGAAAACAAGAATGGAACCCACACATAAATAGAATGTCCGAACGACGATTAGTGAAAATAGGTCGGGATAAATCACCGGTGGGCCGAAGGAGTATAGGACGCCCGCGACAAAGATGGAACAACGAGCTATAGCGACGATACATTAAAGAAAAACAGGCAGAAATGCCTAATATATGGATGAAGAAGAAGAATATTGTATAGGATCAACTGTGCACAACAACAGTACGTATATACGAGGGTAAATCAAATATAAACCGGACATTTCTAGCAACGAACTTTTCATACACGCAATCTAACAATAACAGTATTTACTGCCCAAGACATAATTAGTTCGAAGCTAGTATCTATTACCTTTGTAGTAATTACTGTAATCTTTCTACCCTCCTAAATAAAGTAAAAGCTCCAGAATATTATCTGACTTACAACCAAGACGATTAGAACCGTGGGTTTTCAAAATAGCTTTTTTAATATTTTCATACACGTACAGGCCATTTTTGGCGAAATGACTTTACTTAGTGCGTGCTTTACCCAGGTAGAAATAATGTTCCAAAACATTATATTTGAAAGCTTTTTTTTAAAGTTACTTATTACGATAATTAACACGGCCCCGAGGGCTTATTTCTTTCCCTAATAATCCAGTCGCTTGGGAGTTAAACCGCACATAAATTTAAATAAGTTAGATTTTTAGCTAGAGAGGTTCATTAATAGCCAAATAATGTATATAAAAAAGTTTACAGCAATCGAAGCTTGGCCGGCTGAAAAATGGGGTCCGAAAGGGCCTCATTTCGGGTCTTTCAAGAATATCTCGAAAAATACGCTTAATTTGTGAAAACATTACATAGACAACATATAGATCATGCAATTCTGCATCTTGATATTTCCCTGTTAAACGCATCGTTTTCGAGAAAATTGTAATTTAAAACGTGTTGTTTTTCTCGGATATTTCAAAGTGCACCGCGAAATTCTGAAATTTTCACACGCATCGCGCCCGGAAAACTGCCATAAGTTCCTTAAATATAATCATTTAAAAAAAAAAAAAAACCGGTCAAGTGCAAGTCGAACTTGCGCAATTAGTGTTCCGTACTTTGATTGCTTTTAAAATAAAAAATGTTGTAACGGAAGTATAAAATGTTCAGTGACTTCATAAAACACACCCCAAATGAGTTTTCAACAAAGTTTGTTTTCAATCTTTACTGAAAATTGATGACCTTGAAATTTCTGTTTTTTTATATACCAGATAAATTATAATGATAATTTTCATTCAATCTACACCCCGTGGAGAATATTCCAAAATTTTTTGAAAATTTTTTGATAAGTACTTTTCGAGATAAGGCCGGTGGACAGCAATTTTTCGCGATTTTTTAAAAATAATACAAAGAAAAGTGTGCGCAAGTATTACATTATATATATAGATATATATATATATATATAAATATATATATATATATATATATATATATATATATATATATATATATATATATATATATATATATATATTTTACTCGTGTTTTCACAAGCTTTCATTTGACACCACACTCGATTACCTAGTAAAAAATTTTTTTTTCACTTCCGATTTCACCCCCCAAAACTAACCCCTTAAGTCAAAATTTAACTTTCAAAACTACATGGCTCTGATGAGGCCATCAATTCCTATATTATTACCAAATTTCAACTTTCTATGACAAATAGTTTCGGAGAAAATCGGGTGTGATAGACAGACGGACAGACAGACACCGAAGTCATCTCATAAGTGTTCCGTACGGAACACTAAAAAAGTATTTTGAAGGGGAAAGTTCAACCTATCTGATGCACTCATGAAATTCAATTTTTTTTCAAATTGAGATCAGCAAATGTATTTGAAAGGAAAACTTTTTTAACACGGACGCTTGTATTTTTATATATTAATATAAATTTAGGCCGCTCCCTGATTTGTCGGTGCGGCTTCGTTTTTTCTCGGTGTGCCTGACTTGCGCGGGATGCGCGACTGCGGAGCAAGTCAGGTGGGTTTCATTGAAATATAGGCGTTCAGCATATTTTCGTTACCGAATCGGTACCGAGCACACCGAGAAAAACGATACTGCACCAACAAATCATCAGACATTTTCTTCTTTATATATTTCTTTTTCATTTAGTAATACACATTTCATGGCCTGATATTCTCATTTTAAATGCACTGAAAATAAAAAAAAAATGTATTTTTTTGCTATTTTTTAGGGTTAGGTAATTTTTAAATTCGAACTATCTAAGAAATGTTGAAAATAAGTACCGTAACTTTATGTATGTTTCTTCTTAAATATCTAACATTTACTTCAAGAAAATCACTTTAGAAATACAAGTTCATAACATGTTTGCATTCATTTTTTCATTTTTAGTGTTCCGTGCGGAAGACGAAGGATGACTTCGGTGCCCGTCATTTTTGTCACACCCAATTTTCTCCGAAACTATTTGGCATAGAAAGTTGAAATTTGGCACTAATATAGGAATTGATGGCCTCATCAGAGCCGTGTAGTTTTGAAAGTTAAATTTTGACTTAAAGGGGTAGTTTTGGGAGGTGAAATCAGAAGTGAAACAAATTTTTTTTTACCAGGTCATCGAGTGGGCTGTCAAATGAAAGCTTGTAAAAAGACGAGTTAAAAATATATATATATATATATATATATATATATATATATATATATATATATATATATATATATAATATAATACTTACGCACACTTCTCTTTGTATTATTTTTAAAAAAGTGCGAAAAATCGTTGTCCTCCCCTTATCCTGAAAAGTACTGATCAAAAATTTTTAAAAAAATTCTAGAATATTCTCTACAGGGTGTACATTGAACGAAAATTATCACTTACTTATTAAACTTTGTTGCAAACTGATTTGGGATGTGTTTTGGGAAGTCACTGATCATTTTATACTTCCGTAACAAAAATTTTTATTTTAAGAGCAATCAACGTACGGAACACCGGTCGAGTCCAACTTGCACTTGACCGGTTATTTTGTTTAAATCTCTGAATTGGTCTGTTTTATTTGTAATCACAAAGTATTCATTAATTTGGCACTTTTGAGGTCGAGTTGAAGTTGGAGAAGGAAGTAAATGCTTTAAGCTAACAATTCCAGATAGTGGGATCTGCCTCAGGGGTTTAGGTAGAAAATATGCAGCTGTTACATTACTACTTTTTTTTCGTCACTTCACCGAATTGCCATCTAATGTTTACTAACGGCATGCACGTGAATATAATTTCGGAGCAGCTGTAATTGTGGTTATATTTTATGAAATAACGACTATTTTCAAGTAAATTGTTTTCTGTAAAGTTTACCGCTGCTCTTTCTAAATTTGGTATGATGATGGTACAGTGATTGTGGTACTGAAGAATAGGGAGAATAGATTAAATACATTAATTTATTGTGACTTGCCCGAGCCTTTGAATATCTTTCAACAACCAATTGCAGAAGAGGAGGTTTGGAGGAATTTCTGGAATCAGAAGTTTCTGGCATACATGAATTAAGTAAAATTTTGAATATATTGTTTTCAATAATGTATGAGAAACAAATTATATTTTTAGTGTTCCGTACGGAACACACTTATAAGATCACTTCGGTGTCTGTCCGTCTGTCACACCCGATTTTCTCCAAACTGTTTCTCATAGAAAGTTGAAATTTGGTAATAATATAGGAATTGATGGCCTCATCAGAGCCATGTAGTTTTGAAAGTTAAATTTTGACTTAAGGGGTTAGTTTTGGGGGGTGAAATCGGAAGTGAAAAAAAAATTTTTTTACTAGGTGATCGTGTGTGGTGTCAAATGAAAGCTTGTGAAAACAGGAGTAAAAAATATATATAATACTTGCGCTCAATTTTCTTTGTATTATTTTTAAAAAATCGCGAAAAATCGCTGTCGCTTTATCTCGAAAAGTACTTATCAAAAAATTTTGAAAAAATTCTGGAATATTCTCCACGGGGTGTGTAGATTGAACGAAAATTATCACGAGTGCATTACCTGTAATAATTTATCTGGTATAAAAAGACCAGAAATTTCAAGGTCATCAATTTTCAGTAAAGATTGGAAATAAACTTTGTTGAAAACTCATTTGGGGTCTGTTTTGTGAAGTCACTGATCATTTTGTACTTCCGTTACAACATTTTTTATTTTAAAAGCAACCAACGTACGGAACACTAATTGCGCAAGTTCAACTTGCACTTGACCGGTTTTTTTTTATATAATGTATGCCGTTTTTGTATTATTTGTCCGATGTAATTTCATCTTGTTCCATATTTTTCTGTATTTATACATTTTATGCGTTATCTTAAGGTAAAGTTAAAATTTAATAACAAATTCATACAATCTTATGTTAATTTACATCCTCCTTCTTTGATACTGTACTAAAGCATTCATTGGATAAGAATGCTTTAAAAATGTATTCATATTATTAAAGAAGTTTAGTATAATTGTTAAAATATGCGTCTATTGCAAACCTAAATTTTTTGGACCGCGATATATTCTTGAAATACCCAAAATGGAGCCCTTTCGGACCCCATTTTTCAGCCGGCCATGTCTCGATTGTTGCAAACTTTTTTACATATATTATTTGGCTGGTAATGAACCTCTCTGGCCAATAATCTAACTTATTTAAATTTATGTGCACTTCTACTACATTTTCGTCTCTGATGACTGGGCTATAATGGCTCAAAGTCAAATAAAACATTATACCAACAAATATCTCTTTTTATATGAAAATTGATTAAGTACCATATCTATCTGTTTGTAATAGATCAAAGTAGAGTAAGTATAAAAATAAATTGGCTAGAGCTTACATTTCAAAAACTATTTACGATTGTAGTGTTAACACAGAGTGATTCATGAAAGCAACATTTATTTTTAAACCCGGTTTATTTACATGTTAGCATTGTAAAGTAAATGCGATTATATGACCGTGGTGGTTTTTACATTAATTTTGTACGGATCGAAACGGAACTTAGGTGCAAGGTGACATACGTTATTCAGGTTAATGAGTTCATTTTTGTTTTGATTATTATGTTGTTTGCTGTGCTTGTTTCTCGATCTGTTTTGTAATACTTTCGGATTGCGCTAAACGCATAAATTAACTTTTATTAAGTTATTTAGTTTAAAATTGTTTTTATGTAGGGTTCAGTTGTGGCATTGAATCTGCTACATCAGAAGTGTTGTGTTCAGTGGCGTAGCTAGTCCTATATGGACCCTGTATCAAAATTTATTTGGGGGCCCTACTTACCCGACTGCGGCGAAGCCCAAAAGAGGGTAATGCTTTTTTTACAAAATAAACAAAAATACTCGCATTAACAAAATAAGTATATTTAAAAGTATAAGAAACTACTATACAGAGGTATGTATTATAAAACTTAAAAACAATAATCGTAGGATCCAAATTAGTTAAATAGGCACTGTTTTTTTTTTCGCCTTTTTTTCTGCGAACTTATTTCTTAAAACATCCATAGCTGAACACGATTTTGGTTTTTCAAGATTCAGTAGAATCTCGATTATCCGAAATAATATGGACCAAAGTAATTTCAGATATTCGAAATTTCGGTTAATCCGAATTTTTTTTATAAAATAGAAGTTTAGAATGAATACAACATTGCAGATTTATACGATATCATATTACGTACATAGGTACCATATTTATTAAAACAAACAATATAACAATTAGTTTACTTATTTTATGTATAACATATGTACGGAAGATCGAAAATAAAACGGTTTCATTCTTAACTTTAATGTCTTAAAAATGAGGTAATTTTTAACTGCACTCGTTTTGTGTTAGTTCTGTTTTTGGCTGCAATGTCTCTCCAACGTTTGATAAGCAAAACGTCCGAGGCGGTTGCATTTTCTTGTTGTTCTACATAAGTTAACGCTTTTTCTAGGGCCTCTAGTCCTTCTGAATGTGACATTTTTACTGGAATATTATCAGTGGCTTCTACTTCGTTATCATCATCGTCATCACTGTGTATTTTATTAGCATTATTGCATACACTTTTAATTAATTCTTGGTCAGTCATTTCATCTTCCACACTATCACTGTTTAACCATTCACAAACATCTATTTCCGGAACACTTTCACATCCTGATATTCTTGTAATAATTTGATGTAAACTTTCATTATCTTCTGTTTCTGCCTCTGAATAACGTCTCTCCTCTTGTGGAATCAATTTTGACCAAGATTTTTCCAGAGTACTACTCTTTACTTGATTCCAGGCTGAAGCTATCCAATATATAACATTTTTCAAATTTATCTTTTTTAGACAATCAGTAAGATTACCACCTTCATCTACTTCTTCTAAAATATGCTCCAATAACAAAACGCCTGTAATTGCGTTTTAAATTTTCCAGTACACCCTGACCCATAGGCTGAATGAGAGAAGTTACAGCAGGAGCCAAAAACATTGATTTTATTTCCCCACTTTCAAGTTGCTCCGTACTTGGGTGAGTGGGGGCGTTATCTAGTAACAGAATACATTTTCTAGGATATACATGTTCTTTTAAAAAAAGTTCCACTTTGGGAACAAAATCTAAAAAAAAAACAGTCTTTAAATAGAGTCGCGTTTATCCAGAAGCATTACTGCAGGCAAGAACAGTAATACGTTCTTTGCTACGTTTGTAGCCAGGTGCTCCAGCTTCCGTTTTTGAAACTAAGGTATTTGACAGCAACATTTTGTAGTTCAAGCCTGGTCTGGTTGTAAACCATGTTCTTTCATAAGCTGCTCAAAATTCTCTGCAAATTTTTTTGCAGCAGATACATCAGCCGACAATCTTTCTCCACAAACTTTCAATTGACGTACACCATGTCGTTTTTTTCCACCTGTCTAGCCATCCATTACTTGCAGAAAAATTTACAGGCGCTTCAATAACTGGCAACTCTTCGCTTAAACTCACTGCCTTATGTTTTAAAATTGTTCCTGAAATTGGTATTCCACGTTCTCGATTCTGTGTAAACCGTAAAAATAAAGAATCATTCACTTTTTGGTATTCACCGCTTTTCATACTTGTTCGTGCCTGTGTGAGCGATGATAAAACACTACACAATTTTTTAAGTTTTTCGCGATTTTTTCTCCACTCTGAAACAGTACTCACGGTTACACCTTCACTAAATTTTTAAGAAGTTCACCATTATCTAAACGTTGAATTGCTCCAAGTTTCTCTTTTAGGGTAATAACAACACGTTTACGCTTATTATTATGACGCTCCATTTTGTAAAATATCTATTAAAACGAAAATATTAGTAACTTATAACACTCGTCGACTAACCAAAACATAGACAGCGGTGAAATTCTAGTCCCCGACGCGTTAAGGAACCCACTCATCGTCTGTTTCCGATAATGAGGATTTTTTCGTTTAATGGGAATACAATTTGCTTTTTAACAGTTTGTTTCGGATACGCCGGATTTCAGATAATCGCGATTCGGTTAATCGGGATTGTACTGTTTTCTGCTTTTATGGACAGTATTAATAAATCTGATAGCCGTTCTTGTCCCATAGGAGTTCTAAGATAATTTTTAATCAGTTTGAGCTTAGAAAAGCTTCTTTCAGCTGTTGCAATGGTAACCGGAAGAGTCAAAAATCGGAAGCATGCTGTTATTACCTCCGGAAAACTGGAGGCAAGGCTATTGTATTTTATCAGCAATAATTCTGTGAGATCCTGAATAGAATGAATTTTCTGAATTGCAGATTTTAAACAGGTTTTCAAAGCAATTAGTTGTTCATAAAGATCAACCAATATGTCTTTATTGTATTTACTAGTCAGTTTTCCAGCAGCAGGTCTGGTGGATTTGGTAAAGATGATGGCTTGTGTTTTGGCAAGGTTCAGTTGGATTCTCAAATGTTCGAACAAAGGGACTAACATTTTTAAGTAGCGTTGGAGGCGGCTTGTGATGATTCTGATGGACTTGGTGGTGGCGATGTAATCGCCGTACATGAGTATGGAGGTATAGTCCAACTTGGGAATATCGGTGGTGAAGATATACCTTGTATGGCCTTGATTTCAGAGGTAGCGTTATCGACTCTGACTGGAAAGTGGGAGTGCGGTCCGGTAGGTTTTTTCAAATAAGAAGTGAGGTCTGGTTGTACCGTGTTTGTTACATGGTAGTTCAAAATAATGTGAGCAAACTTGGTTCTTGGGATTAGACCGTATCAATTTGGAGTAAATTTCTGACGAAGCATCCTCAGGGAACTTTGTTCGTCAAGATTCGAACACTGAATGTTCAGTGAATTCCCTATTTTTATTGTACACATTACTTTTTCATAACGAGAGGTATTAACATAAAATCTATAAATAAGTTAATAGCTGAAGATCAGAAATAGATTTACGATTAATAACTTGTAGCCACCCAATGTGTAACACAGGCACTAAGGACTGTATTAGCGGTAATACGCAGTGGCGCTGCAAATAGAATAATAAACAACAGACAAGAGTGCAGTAGCGGCCCGTAATTGAAAATAACACAGGTTTACAAATTTTTAATTTGGAAAAATACCAAGAACGCCACATGCCTAGATAAGTTAATTGGGACCTCCTGAACACGAAAAACGCTATAATTTTTTTTTTTAAGTACCGTTTTTTAGATAACGGTACTTTTGTGTTTTTCGGTGTATGGTCCCACTCAAACCCTTATGGAGCCCAACCGAAAAGTCCGATCGAGATAAATGTCATACCGTTGGAAAGGCAACTAAATGCCTTTTCCGACGGTATACTATAAATTTCTATGTGACAAGAAGTGGCTGAGTTATAACACCTCAAAGTTCAAAATTTGCCTATTTTTTACGTTTTTTTTTTTTTTTCAAAATTTTTTCATTTTTATTTGGTTTTTTTTCTACGTTATTGTAAAGATCTGGAATGTTTTATTTTTTTTTACCAAGTAGTTTATTTAATAACCAACATTTTAAACGTAATTTGAAAAAAAAAGGATGAAAAATAAAGTTTTTATTAAGGATTTTGTGGAACGACAATATTTTCATTTTCATTGCTCACACGCTATATTCGGCGTCCATCAGAATTTGAATCACTGTATACGTTGGTAGCCCTGACACACGCTATATTCGGCGTCCATCAGAATTTGAATCACTGTATACGTTGGTAGCCCTGACACACGCTATATTCGGCGTCCATCAGAATTTGAATCTGATCACAGTAAACAGTTTGGCTTTGTACGTGCAAAAAATAAAATGTGTTCAATCGATCCCAACGAATTTTGTTATGTTTGTGGAGTTCTTGTGAAAAAGAAATCACAGCATTTGATGCGAAAAATGAATACGAAAAATTTATCTGAAGCGTATAAGAAGTATTTCGGCTTTCGACCTGCGTCTCTGGACAAACCGTGGACACCGAATAATGCATGTAACAACTGCCGAACAATATTAAATAAAATTGGTAAGGGTCAAGAGTGTTTCTTCTTCACATTTGGAAAGCCAATGCAATGGAGAAACCCGATCAGTCATACAACAGATTGTTATTTCTGTTTAACGGAAAAGGCTGTCGGACGTAGAATTGAACCAGTTTATCCAGTTGTTAGCTCGGTGACGCTGCCAGTGCCGCACTCAGTATCGTGCCCCAAACCGCAGCTGATTGTAGCAGAGCCCACAAAAATACGAAAAAGAACAACAATAAGTGATTCATCAGATGAGTGCAGTGAATCAGAAATGCAATCAAATAAGAAACCCCATTTACTTACTCAGGCCGAGCTTAATGATTTGTGCCGAGATTTGTATTTGCCGAAATCGAAATCTGAATTACTTGCATCGCGATTGCAACAGTGGGGATATTGTGCTCCTGAGACACGTGTTACATATTACCGTGATCGTAGCAAACAACTTGCAGTTTTTTTCGCAAAAACGGGAAACTTTTGTTTTTGTGCCAACATACGTGGTCTTTTCAATGCTCTCCAACAAAGTTATGACCCAGTGGAATGGCGTCTTTTTCTGGATGGAGGCAAGGATAGTTTGAAGGCAGTCTTGCTTCATAAAGGGAATACGAAACCATCAATTCCAATCGGATATGGAAAATACATAAAGGAAACATATGAAGCAATGAAAGAACTTCTCGCTCTCATACAATATGACCAACATCAATGGAAAGTTTGCTCTGATTTTAAATTAGTTGCCATACTATCTGGATTGCAAGGGGGCAATACGAAGTTTCCCTGTTTTCTATGTCTATGGGACAGCCGTGACCGTCAGAATCACTACATCCGAAAAGTTTGGCCCGAACGAAGTGGGCGTACGCACGGAGAGTACAATATTAAAAATGACCCACTCATTCCTCAGGAGAAGATAATACTTCCTCCACTACATATTGAGCTTGGGTTATTTACAAATATTGTGAAAACGTTGCCAAAAGACAGTCTTGCCATGAATTACCTTAAACAAAAATTTCCGAGACCCACAGCGAGCAAAATTGAAGCTGGTATATTTGATGGACCTCAAATTCGGGCTCTGTACGGTGACCAAGCATTTAATGAGTGTTTAGGTCCAGCTCATTTGGAGGCATGGGAAGCATTCCAGGACATCGTTTACAACTTTTTGGGAAACTACAGAAGTCCTGATTACGCTGAGAAGATCGATACATTACTGCAAAAATTCAATGCCATTGGTAAGCGTTGAGTGAAAGCATGTATATCAAAAAGGCCGTTATCATTTGAAAATTATTTGAAATTTATTCTTTTTAACTTTTAGGTTCAAATATGACACCTAAACTACACTTTTTATTCAGTCATTTGGATATTTTCCCCATGAACTTGGGATCCGAAAGTGATGAGCAGGGTGAAAGATTTCACCAGGAAATGCAAGAAATCGAGAGACGTTACAAGGGCTGGTGGGATGAACAAATGATGGCAGACTATTGTTGGTTCCTCATTCGCGAAGATACATCCGAAAAAAAAAAGAAAACGGAAAAATTCAAGTCACTCGTCATTTTAATTTAAATTTTTTTAATTTACGCCGAATATAGCGTGTGAGCAATGAAAATGAAAATATTGTCGTTCCACAAAATCCTTAATAAAAACTTTATTTTTCATCCTTTTTTTTTCAAATTACGTTTAAAATGTTGGTTATTAAATAAACTACTTGGTAAAAAAATAAAACATTCCAGATCTTTACAATAACGTAGAAAAAAAAAAAAACCAAATAAAAATGAAAAATTTTGAAAAAAAAAAAAAAAAAAAAAAAAAAAAAAACGTAAAAAATAGGCAAATTTTGAACTTTGAGGTGTTATAACTCAGCCACTTCTTGTCACATAGAAATTTATAGTATACCGCCGGAAAAGGCATTTAGTTGCCTTTCCAACGGTATGACATTTATCTCGATCGGACTTTTCGGTTGGGCTCCATAAGGGTTTGAGTGGGACCATACACCGAAAAACACAAAAAAAATACCGTTATCTAAAAAACGGTACTTAAAAAAAAAAAATTATAGCGTTTTTCGTGTTCAGGAGGTCCCAATTAACTTATCTAGGCATGTGGCGTTCTTGGTATTTTTTGGCTGTAAACCAGTGTAATTAATGAAGCAGAAAGTATTTACTAAAAATACCGTGTAACCGGATATGATTATAAAAATAATCTGAAAAAAATATATTGACGCTGCGATACCAATTAGAGCCCTTTTTCATTACCAACTTGCATTTATTTTTGCAGAACGTTTCAGGACGTAAAACTGTTTTTTGCCATTTCACCAATGGTTTATCATTTCTCTTTATCTAGCTTTAAAAACTTCCTCTATTTCCCATTCAGGCATGTGCCATTGGCAGCGCGTTACTTTTTAAAATTACGTACTTAATTTAAGAAATTTTCAATTATGTTTAAATTTATTAAAAATAAGTATTATCAATTTACTCGAGATTGCACCCGTATATACATATATATGTATATATATATATATATATATATATATATATATATATATATATATATATATATATATATATATATATATATATATAGTAAAATCTCGAAAAAGTTAACTCGTGTAAAAGTTAATCGCTCGGATAAGTTAACCGTATTTCAGCATCCACGTGCCGCTCTAAAAAGTTAACTCTTCAGTTAACTTTTCAGAGCGTATGAATTTTTCAAAACAACGGTTTTTTTTTCCGTTCATAAAAGTGGCAATTTGACCAAAAAATTCTCAGTGGCAGCACTGAGCTCTAATTTTGTTTGTTGGATTATGGTATTCCCCGAACTTCTTTTCTATTTTGAGCTGCGAAAACCTATGATCATCTTCATCGTCAAACAACATTGATTTAGTTAGTCGTTAGCGTTTGAGTTTGTGAGTTGTGCATTGTTTTACTTAAAAAATGTCAAAGCAGAACAAATCATCACAAATCAGATTGGATTTGCCGCAGAAAGTGGAGATTTTAAAAAAAGATTGATCAAGGTATTCACGGAACACGATGGCGTTGAATTATGGTGTATCTAAAGTAGCCATCCCAAAAATAAAGAAAAAACGCCATGAAATTTTAGAGGCTGTGGCGAACACATATGAAAAAGCACGCAAGAAAACACTACATAAACCGGAATATGCTGATCTTGAGGCAAGGTTGTATAAATGGTTCTTGAACCAACGACAGCGTAATTGTGCAATGACTGGTCCAATTTTAAAATCAAGAGCTAAGCACAAATTCGCCATACTGCACCCTGGAAAAAAATTTAATGCCAGTGATGGATGGCTAGCAAATTTTAAGAGAAGACATGGTATTCGCCATCTCAAAATTTGTGGGGAAATCCTTTGAAGCGATACGTCGGATGTTACATCTTTCATTCATAATTTAAGAGCAAAAATTAATGAAATGGACATCTCCGACTCGCAACTATATAACGCGGATGAATCTGGACTATTTTGTCGTTTTTTACCGGATAAAACATTTGTCACAGCAAACGAAAAGATCGCACCGGGCCGAAAAAATTGCAAAGGAAAGAATCACATTTTTGTTGTGTGCTAACGCAGATGGTTCGCACAAGTTAAAGCCGTTGGTCATTGGTAAATCTGCAAATCCACGTTGCTTTAAGGGATTTTAAAACCCATTGGAATACGCCAATTCGAAAAAGTCGTGGATGAGTTCAGAGTTATTCTTCAACTGGTTCCATCATTCATTTATAAAACAGGTAAACTTATTTGTTTAGTTTGATAAAAAAAATTTATTGCATAAAAATGTTTGCAGGTTCGCCAATTTTCTGCTAAAAATAATTTACCACCAAAGGCATTGTTGCTGATTGATAACTGTACTCCCCATAAGCCAACTGACATGCTACAGTCTGATGATGGAAACATTGCTGCAATGCTTTTACCACCTAACGTAACAGCGGTTTTGCAACCCATGGATCAAAATCCCATAAGATTGGTCAAGTTAGGATATCGAACTAAATTGTTTTGCAACATTGTCGCACAAGAAAACGTTCCGATTGAAAATATTTTGAAGGCACATACAATTCGTGATGCTATTTTGCTACTTAAATCAGTGTGGGACGAATTACCACAAAGCTGTTCTTATAAAAGCGTGGAATAAGATAAAAAAGTGGGATGATGATCAGTACGATAGTGAAGACGACATTCCGCTCTCTAAATTGATTACATCAAATAGTGCATACAACGATACACTTCGAGAAGTTCAATTGTTGATGTCAAAGGTGGGTGATAATGTTGACATCAGCATTGATGACATTGAAAATTGGAACAATGATCAAATTTCAGAAGATAACGATGATTTCGAAGTGTCCGATAATGATAACGACGGGTCAATTATCGAGCAAGATATTGAACAACCAAAAGTGAGCTTCTCGAAAGCAGTTGAAAGCATCAATACCTTGTAAATCAGGTGGCAATATGCGCGCGAAAATGGTCAAGAGCTATTACACAGAAGAAAAAAAAACCAAACAAGTCTCGACTGCTTCTTTAAACCACTCCGTACAAATTAATATAAAGTTACTGCGCACGAAAATATTTAATAGTGACTGTGAACTTTAAACCAACCGGTACAAATTAAATCCAAGTTTCTTTTTTGTTGTGATGAAAACTAAGTCAATGAAATAAATTTAGCATGTCATTTCCAAAAAATCTAGGTTTATTATTTTATTTTTTTCAATTTTGAAAACCGCTTAGACAAGTTAATAGTTCGAAAACGTTAATTACCCTTGGAACATTTCGGTTAACTTTTTCGGGATTCTACTGTATATATATATATATATATATATATATATATATATATATATATATATATATATATATATATATACACAGTCGACTCTCTATATAGTGAAAGAATGTTGACCGAAATTTCACTAGAGAGTTTTTCACTATATAAAGAAAAAATCCGTATATATTGCTATGTCTGTAAGATATTCTAGGTCTTTAAAAAAATGCACTATAAAGAGTTTTTCACTATAAACAGTGTCGACTGTATATATATATATATATATAATATATATATATATATATATATATATATATATATATATATATATATATATGAGATAGAACTAACATAAGAGGAATCAGTCACATATACACCAATTTAATTAAAAAATAAATATGGTGGCACGCATATCCTCTCAATAATACAAAATGGTATATATACTTAATATCAATAACGGTTTTTTGTTAAGATGCCCATTATAGATAATAAAAATAAAAAATCAATAAAAAAATGCGAGACACGATATGTCGACAAGAAATATAGAATTTTGAAATTTTTTAACATACAAATAGTTGACTTTCAAGGTATGCAACTCGGAATTAGTTTATATTGTTGTTATATGTGTAAATATTTTTTTTGAATGTCCGAGTGTGCGTAAAATATCATATGCTTTTTAAACTTGTAATTGAGACCAAAAAGATTTTTGATGCTATTTTCTGTTGTGTACACATCGCCAGTGATACGAAGGGCTGTAGCTATAAGCATGACCTTTTTATCTTCTCCTCAATTTACTATTCTCTGTCCAGAGCTGGTGTTTCGTAAGGACAAGAGAGTTGTACTGCAGTTCCTCATGTACTACCTCACAACGTCCATTTTTTTTGACAGGTCATTCACCCCCTCCCCCCCGTCCCACTTTCTTCGGTTTACTCACGAAACCGGCTATTCGCTTCCGATAAAAACGCGTTTTATGGGTTAGGCTTGATTCGTACTATGAGGCCGCTCTCGATACGCACTCGCTTCGCTCTCGGTTCGATAAAATATGTTTACAAAAGAAACAATGAGTGTATTCGCACTATCACTATCGCTCAGGTTTCGATCTGATAACGCTCCAATATCGATACATCTCAAAGAATACTTTATCGGACCGAGATCGGACCTATCATGGCTCGTCATGATAGTATAAATATGTTTTCGATCCAACTCCATCCCGTCCCCATTTAGTTGTGTATTAGACAACAAATGTGTGTAAAGTAAAAAATTAATAAAATTTAAAAACACGTTAATAAATAGTGACGAGTGAAAAATTGTAGAAGATCATTCTAAAATCCATTCTAAAATACTTTATAAACTTTTCTTCGTCGTCAATTAGATGACGGTACCGTGTATAATCTTCACCTTCACTTTTTTTCGAGCCCTTAAACTTGGATGTACCCATATTCTTCTTCTCGGTTTTCCTCCGTGTTTCGATGATTTTTGAATCATCGTCTAAAAGAATAGCTATGATTGCTAATTCTTCAATTGAAAAAGTTAAATCACATTAATTATATGCACTTTTCTTAACTACTCCGATCTAACTTGAATTGTTGACGAAGACAAACTGAAGCGAGATCTATATCGGAACAGCAGTGTGGATATGAGAAAATTTTATCGAACCGAGAGCGAAGCGAGAGCGTATCGAGAGCGGCCTCATAGTATGAATCAAGCCTTATCCTGTTAGCAGTAACATCCTTTTCATCACTGTCTTTATTGGATTCTAAGTTAGGCTAGGCCTCTTTCTTATAATTTTTGAAAGTATATAAAAATAATTTCTATAAGTAAATGTAAACTTATTCTAGTTCTTACAATAGGAATCCTATGCTAACTTAGCCTAGGAAATGTGTTTGGTATATACATGAAGTTTCTTAAAGCTAGGACTTAGAACTAAGACTCAAACTACCTTACACTAAGACTTACGCTAACTTAAACTAGTATGTAACAAGACTTAAATTAGGGGGGGGGGGACTAATTTAAACTTAACCTAAGATGACATTCTTCTTGTCACGGCGGGCTAACATCCTCTTGCTTATTAACCTCACGAAAGTTTTTTAGCTGTACCGTAAACTTGTGTTCTCTTGTAGCCAAACTATGCTCTGATTTCCGAAGTCAATTTTCCGACTCGAGACGTAGGAAATTGTTGATTTTTAGGCGAGTTCTTGTTAAATTATCTTGTCTTGTATCTTGTATGCTTTATTCGTAAAATGTGACCGGCCATATTATCTGTAACATTGGCAAATGAAATTTCATATTTATGTCAGAGGCCCTGCATTTCTATATGGTTGATTCTCAATGGTCTAAAATTTTGCCAAATATTTAAAGGCCGAGAACTCTCATATTATTCGACTTTTACAGAAGCTATATTTAGCCAAGTGACATACGAGGCTATTTTGAAAAGTTCGTGCAAAGTCCGAGAGATGGCACCACCGGCGCGTATCGAAGTCATGTTTAGTTAGTAGCATCTCTTGAATGAACGCACACCAAGTTTCAGCCATATTGGTCTATTTCTTTGTGTTTGGCATTCGTGTGGATCAAGGAAGTCGAGTGATTTTCCAGAAAATGGACGAAAAAGAATTTCGTGTGGTGATTAAACATTACTTTTATGAAAGGCTAAACGCCCCTCGGGAGACTAAAGAAACCTTGATAAACATTATGGTGACTCTGCACCTTCGATTAGAACAGTTTATAAGTGGTTTCAAAAATTTTCGGACCTGGCCATATGGACACAAAGTGACGCTGAACGTTCTGGACGGCCTGTGGAGGTTACGACTCCAGAAATCATTGATCAAATCCATGATATGGTGATGGATGACAGAAGAGTTTAAGGTGCGTGAGATTGCTAGTGCTGTGGGCATCTCGACTGAACGGTACATAATATTTTGCATAAACATTTGGACATGAAAAGCTATCCGTAAGATGGGTGCCGCGATTGCTCACGCTTGACCAAAAACGGAATCGTGTGAAGTGTTGGCAAGGATGGTTTGCAGCTGTTCCAGAAGAATCCGGAGGACTTAAGCGTCGTTTCGTCACTGTGGATGAAACATGGATACATTACTATACTTCTGAGACCAAACAACAATCTAAACAATGGGTTACCAAGGGGGAATCTGCACCAAAAAAGGCGAAGACCGTTCCTTCGGCCGGAAAGGTTATAGTGACTGTCTTTTGGGATTCGCAAGGGATAATCCTCATCCCTATTCTCCAGACTTGGCTCCCTCGGACTACTATTTGTTCCCCAATTTGAAGAAATGGCTGGCGGACAAAGATTTTATTCAAACGAGGAGGTGATTGCAGACACTAATGGATATTTTGCAGACTTGGACAAATCCTATTATTCGGAAGGGATCAACAAACTAGAGCATCGTTCGACGAAGTGTATAAGCCTAAAAGGAACTATGTCGAAAAAATAAAAAAGGTTTACCCAAACACATAAGTAGTTTTTTATTTTTTGCACGGACTTTTCAAACCAGCCTCGTACATGAAAAGTTTCTTAAAGCTAGGACTTAGAACTAAGACTCAAACTACCTTAGACTAAGACTTACGCTAACTTAAACTAGTATGTAACATGACTTAAATTAGGGACTAATTTAAACTTAACCTAAGATGACATTCTTCTTGTCACGCGGGCTAACATCCTCTTGCTTATTAACCTCACGAAAGTTTTTAGC